>CM059878.1:33595935-33992772 GCA_030490815.1 Acer saccharum
AATAATCTAAAAACATACAAAAGAAGTTGATATAATTAAATACATTTATGTCCATTAATAAACTCAACTAAAGTCGATAAAATCTACTTCAAATATATTTAATAAATTCTATAAACAATCAAGTATCATTAACAAATCCAATCAAATTAAAGTTGGTGTGACAACTTTCCAATGCAAAGCAAGAGAGAGAGAGAGAGTACATATAATGGTGTGAAAATATTCAGAGAGTAACAATCAAAAAAAAAATCAAAAAACTAGGAGGAAGTGCCATCAAACACCAAACGACCATACTAAAACAACCTTAAAGGAGGAGAAAATTCCCAATGATGCCAGCCAAAGAAACTTACTTGAGAACCCTTCTGTGACCAATAACATGCAATGAAGTACAAAGCAGACTTGGATGAAACCATAAAACATTAGTTAAATTATATAAAAGAAAAACAGTTATCAAACATAGGTCAAATTTCAAGTTTGCTAAATGAGACAATCAATCCAAGCTCTCTTGGCACTCTAACTAACTTGGTTAACTCTAATCACGTGAAATTATTAAGAATTTAAGGGTGTCCTTAACACAGGTGATTTGCATTGTATTCAACCTTAGGAATACAGGTTTTCTTCTTCCACATGCATTCTGGATTTCTTCATATTAGCATAACTTGCACATAAAAAAAAATTAAGCTATTTCATAGGTGCTATAGGAGAAAGGTTGTATGGTCAACAACGACAAACAAGATTCAAAAATTTTAAATGCAGGAGAAAATTATCTCTAATCATCCTTTACCATTTTTTTTTTATCGGAACATCCTTTACCAGATTTGAAGGTGGGAAAAAATGGAATCTATTACTCAACATCTTAATGTCAAGGATAAATCCTAATTTCCAAAGTTAAACAATAATTCATTGAACACCATGCAACCAGCATAGCCCAAGAATAAAGATGAAAGGAAATAAAAATAGAGATTTACCATTTCCTCTCCTATATCATGGAATTAGATGAATCACATAAAATGAGATCATAAAATAAGAGAGGTAAAGCTTATTAAACGACAATGATGATGGAAGGCACAAACTATAAAGGCACCCTCTTATCCTTCCTTAAGTCTCAACTGGCAATGAAACCAGAAACCAGTGATCAGATGGTTGGAAGACTCCGCCACACTTTATGAATATACATTGTAAAAGAAAGATCTATAACTATCAACAATATTAGAATGAGGACCTACAAAATGTATACATATATTCTTGAGCCACAAGGAATGCTACTAGAACCGTGATGCACTACTGGATGCTTAAGGAGTGAAATAACTACCCAATAAAAAAGAAGCATCATGGATATCCGATGACTGAAAACCCAAATTCGGACCATCCTTTAACAAGAATGTATTAATACACTCAATAAGCTTCCGTAAAAATTTTCCACAACAAAGAATGGCAAATGTATATTATAAGAATGTGAAACAGCATATCAACAGGCTCAACAAAAAAGCAATGGAGAGAGAATGTGAAACAGCATATAACCAGGCTCAACAAAAAAGTAATGGAGGTCAATTATTTGTGCACCTTACAAAAGAGAATATCTGAACAAATCCCTTAACAATAGCTTCCCTAAGAGTTTCTGGAATATCTCCAGGAGGGTTTTCTAGAAGCGAGTGGAGAGTCAAAATGCACAGAAATTCTTCCTCTTTCTGATTATTTTTCTCTTTCAAGCTTGATTCCACCATCTCCAAGTATACAAGCAGCAGTCCTTGACAAAACAGATTGTGAGGGAAAAAAAAATAATACAGAACAATGTTGAATAAGGACAATTGCGTAACAAACACGAACTTGAACGAGTCTCAGATATATAACTCACTACAATAAATGTGCTTCCTCATGTGAAAACAATAGCCTTTGACGGCCAAAAGATGCCGCAGTATTCTGATTGAAAACTTGGAACATTGCCAAGCACATCTAAACAGTATTTTTACCACAGATAATAGATGCAACAGCTTTCCTGACAGGAAAATGACGATATAAGAAACAACATTAACAATACTTCCACTATCAATTCCATCAAATAAGTATATTAAAATACACAAACCTTTCAACATATAAGTAGCCAACCACGACAAGTCAGCGGACTAGTCGCTCCATTTTCTGAAAGGAAACAAACTTACAGTTAAATCTTCTATTAAATGTTTATTTGATTATAGTAGAAATACATCAACATTAGGCAGCAATAAGTGATGTGCTCACTTAATTCCATTTAATGGCAATTGATTCAAAAATTTCATAATTCACAGAGAATAATGTCAAGGAAAACTATGAGTCAAGGGATATATATATAGAGTTGTGATACCCAGAAAAATTTTCATAATCAAATCCAAGAATTTACATTTGCAATATGTTCGGGAACTGTCATGGTCCACACAATAGATCTTTCAATTGGACTAGATGTTACGCAGTATATATGTTAATCCTTTATCAGCAAACTTTGTAAGCAGATGTCCAACAGTAAGAAGTAGAGACCATTTCAGCCCCATGACCAGATTTGATAAGTAAATTACATGAATTAGGTTACCCATTACTGGGAAACAGGAGAAGATCTTAAGAAAAGACCTTACCTCCAACCGGGCCCAATTCAACTACTTTTGCATCTATTTCAGCCACCATAGATTTTTGTGCAAATTTCCCTTTTTCACATTTTAGCTTTTCTTTCTCCATCTTTTTCAATTCTGCCGCTTCAGCCTTCAGAGCAGCTTCTTGCAAGTTGCAACTTTCTCTTTCTGTGGAAATAGACTGTGATCAATTAGATGTTTGCAAAAATATATACAAATAAAAAATTTGGTACCCAATGACATGATAACTTACGTGACACACAACCCAGATGGATATTACTGAAGTGAAAAGTTTTCTTAAAGAAGACAACATGTTGTGAGTTGTGACTGAGTATTTTACCTTCAATCATTAAATAAGGAATTGGCTCACAATATGGACACCCTGTTTTCTAGAAACAAAGACATAAGGAATATGAAGGATAACAAGTAGAAGATGTGAAAGAATAAAAACGTGACACAAAACCCAGATCCTGCTCTAGGTAGATAGAGTAAGATAGTAAATTTTTTTACACAGCAAACTTCGAGGAATTTATAAAATGTTCACTGCAATATTGACCCAAGAACAAAAGTGTAAATATAAATTTCCTTAAAAATAAAGAATATACATTACATAATTAATGATAATAATAATATCAATAAAGTTATAATTGGAGTGATCCAGCAACATGAAAAGAAATTAATGATGACACACATTAGTTAAAAAAAAAATTAGCATTCCTCTTGCTCATGAAAGAAAAAAGGAACAAAATGCACACTCTAAAACTATCTGCATTTATTTAATAAATTGTTATGTACCTCATAACAGTTAACCAGGAAAAAAAAAAAAAAAACACTTACATGTGGTAGCACCAGCACCTGCTGCAGATGAGACAACACCTAAACTTGTAATGGATTCAACTACGTTAAGAGTTAATTGTCTGTTTGTTTTCTGTTGAATAATATCAAGTTGTAGTTGTCCTATTCTATAGGCACTTTGTTGAAGTCTTGTAGTAGTGCTTTCCGATTTTCTAGGAATACTCCAGTAGTGGAGAAAGTGTGTCAGTTGTGGAACTGCTAGTTGGTCCCAAAATTTCTATCAGTTTGTTTATGGATTTCTATTTAAATGATTATTTGTCAATGAATAAACACGTTGAGTTCAATCAATTATTTGTCTATTGTTTTTCTTTTACTCAACATATGGTATCAGAGCCCCACTGGGCTTGACCAACAAACAAAAAAAATTCTCCAGAAGCAACAGCTTTTTGATTTGCAACAGCAAGATCTCATGGCAACCGACAAGGTTAAAGATCAGTATGTGCAGCCAGTCATAACTCGTTTCGATGGTCATTATGATCATTGGAGCATGTTAATGGAGAATTTTTTGAGATCCAAAGAGTATTGGAATCTTATTGAAATTGGATTTGCTGACCCAGCAGAGGATGTAGTGTTGACAGAAACTCAGAGAAAGACTCTTGAAGATCAAAGGCTGAAGGATTTGAAGGCAAAAAACTATATGTTGCAAGCAATTGATCGTACAATATTGGAGACTATCCTAGAGAAGAACACTTCCAAGCAGATTTGGGACTCCATGAAGAAGAAATATCAAGGTACCACAAGAGTGAAGCGTGCACAGCTTCAAGCACTTCGAAAAGATTTTGAGACTCTCCACATAAAGCCAAGAGAATCTGTTGACGATTATTTCTCAAGGACAATGACGATTGCAAGCAAAATGAAGCTCCATGGTAAGAAGATGGCAAATGTTACAGTTGTTGAAAAAATCCTTCGATCAATGACCACAAAGTTCAACTATGTGGTCTGCTCAATTGAGGAGTCAAATGATATTGATATTCTCTCAATTGATGAATTACATAGTTCACTCTTAGTTCATGAGCAGAGATTCAAGAGTGAAAATACCACTACAGAAGAACAAGCCTTAAAAACCTCAACTCATGTTGAATCTTCAAGTTCAAGAGGCAGAGGTCATGGCAGAGGCAGAGACAGAGGAAGAGGAAGAGGAGGTCGAAGTAATAGAGATGGGAGCAGGCAACAAGGTCCATTTTTTTAGAAGCCCGATGATTATCACTCTAACTCTCAAAGTAGAGGAAGAGGAAAAGGACGTGGACAATATTTTGACAAATCCAACGTAGAATGCTTTAGGTGTCATAATTATGGGCATTATAGTTTAGAATGTTATGCTAAATTCCCCAGAGACGGGGAAAGAGGAGAGAAGACAAATTTTTTCAGAAAAACAGGAAGAAGAAACACTTTTGATGGCATATCATGTCAATGAGGAGGAACCGCAATTGAAGTTATGGTATCTGGACACTGGCTGCAGCAACCATATGTGTGGCAGTAAGTCATCATTTTCTCATTTAAATGAAGCTTTCCATACAACTGTGACTTTTGGTGATAATTCAACAGTGAATGTTATGGGAAAATGTGACATTCAAATCAAAACTAAGAATGATACTACTGCAACTATTTCTAATGTTTTTTATGTTCCTAATTTGAAAACTAATCTTCTAAGTGTGGGCCAGTTACAAGAAAAAGGGTATGTGATTACTATTAAGAATGGTGTTTTTCAAATTGATGATCCTACAAGAGGAACAATTGCACATGTTGAGATGACAACAAATAGGTTGTTTCCATTACAAATCAAAAGTATCCATGATTGTTTGATGGCCAAGATGAATGATTCAACATGGCTTTGGCATCTTCGCTATGGTCATTTAAACTTCGGTGGACTAAAGACACTTTATCAGAAGCAGATGGTGACAGGTCCTCCTATGATTACTCCTCCCTCCAAATTTTGTGAAGATTGTGTGCTTGGTAAACAACAACGTGATCCTTTTGCAAAACGAAAGGCATGGAGAGCACAACAGCCGCTACAATTAATTCACTCAGATTTATGTGGCCCAATTAACTCACTATCTAATGGCAAAAAGAAATACTTTATTTCTTTTATTGACAATTTTAGTCAAAAAACCTGGGAGTATTTTTTACAGGAGAAATCTGAAGCTTTTAAAGCATTTAAAAGTTTTAAAGCACAAGTTGAAAATGAAGTTGGAAGTACCATAAAGACACTTCGTACCGACCGTGGAGGAGAATTCTATTCAAAAGAATTTGAAGCCTTCTGTGTTGAGCAAGGTATTCGAAGGCAACTCACTACAGCCTATACACCTCAGCAAAATGGTGTATCGGAGAGAAAAAATAAGACCATTCTCAACATGGTGAGAAGCTTGCTAGCAAAAGGGAAAGTTCCAAAGAGTTTTTGGCCTAAGGCGGTGAATTAGAGCATTCATGTATTGAACAGAAGTCTCATTTTCTCTGTTCAAAACATGACACCTAAGAAAGCATGGAGTGGACGTAAACCAGCCGTACATCATTTCAAAATCTTTGGCTATGTTGCATATGCTTACATACCTGATGAGAAAAGGAAGAAACTAGATGACAAAGGCGAAAAGTGTGTTTTTCTTGGGGTCAGTGAACATTCCAAAGCCTACAAGCTATTCAATCCTAGTACAAAAAAGATAGTTACTAGCCGAGATGTGATTTTTGATGAGGAGAACACATGGAATTGGATAGAAAATGGTTCAATGCAGCAGTAGCAACACATTCCTGTTAACTTTGATGAAGATGGGGACGATAAGAAGGATGGCTAGTCATATCAGCAATATGACCAACAACCATTACAGCTAGAGCAGCAACATGTGCAGCCATCAATTTCTAGAGAAAACCATTAGTAGAACCTACAGAAGCATCTAGTTCACGATCTCAACGCTCGAAAAGAAGACCAGCATTGATAATGGATTATGAGGTTAGAGGTGTTGTTCAACCTGATGATAATGATGATACTATTGCCCATTTTGGTTTGTTTTCAGATTGTGATCCAATCAGTTTTCAAGAAGCTGTGAAAGAACCAAAATGGCAAAAGGCTATGGATGCTGAGATCATGGCGATAAAAAAAAAATAAGACATGGGAGCTGAGAGACTTTCCAGAAGGACAGAAAAAGATTGGTGTGAAATGGGTTTTTAAAACCAAGCTAAATGAGAAGGGTGAGATAGACAAGCACAAAGCTCGTTTGGTGGAAAAAGGTTACAAGCAAGAGTATGGTGTCGATTACAAAGAGGTCTTTGCTCTAGTTGCAAGGTTAGATACTATTCAGTTAGTGATTTCCATGGCTGCTCAAAATTCATGGCTCATTTTTCAATTGGATGTAAAGTCTGCGTTCTTGCATGGAGAGTTGGAAGAACAATTGTATGATGAGCAACCTCCTGGTTATGTGCAACAAGGAATGGAAGAAAAGGTACTTAGATTAAACAAAGCACTCTATGGGCTGAAACAAGTACCCAGAGCATGGTACAGTCACATAGATGCTTACCTTACTAATCAAGGTTTTCAAAAGTGCCCATATGAACATACTTTTTATGTTAAAATAGGAGATGGAAAGAAAATTCTTATTGTATGCTTATATGTTGATGATTTGATTTACACAGGGAGTGATAAGGATATGTTTGATGTTTTTTAAAAATCCATGATGACAGAATTTGATATGTCTGACCTTGGATTAATGCACTATTATTTGGGCATAGAAGTGAATCAATTTTCTGTTGGAATTTTTATTTCAAAAAAGAAGTATGTTCATCAACAGGTTTCAAATGAAGAATTGTAATCCTGTTACCACTCCTACCGAGATGGGTCTAAAGCTGGTGAAAAATCCTGAAGGAGAGAAGGTTGATAACAATGGTTACAAGTAAATTATGGGTAGCTTGATGTACCTAACTGCTACAAGACCTGATTTAATGTATGCAGTTAGTCTTATTAGCAGGTACATGGAAAGTCCAAGAGAAATACATCTTCTTGCTGCCAAGAGAATCTTGAGGTACATGCAAGGCACCATTGACTGTGGGCTCTTTTACAAAAAAAAAAAAAAAAAGGAGAAAAGTTAGGTTTATTTGGATTTACTGACAGCGACTATGCGGGAGATCAAGATGATCAAAAAGTACTTCGGGTTATGTTTTTATGATGGGGTTAGGGGTAGTTTCGTGGTCATCAAAGAAGCAGCAAATTGTGACTCTTTCAACCACTGAAGCTGAATTTGTTGTAGCAACATCATGTTCGTGTCAAGCAATTTGGCTGAGAAGGCTACTTGAAGCACTCCACTACCGACAACAAGGACCAACTTTGATTTATTGTGACAATGTATCAGCAATCAAGCTCTCAAGAAATCTTGTTTTGCATGGGCGGAGTAAACATATAGATGTGAGGTATCATTTTCTATGTGATTTGTGTAAAGATGGTACCATTGATTTGATTTTCTGTAGAAGTGAAGATCAAGCTGCAGACATTCTAACCAAGCCTCTCAAGTTGCCTGTGTTTGTGAAGTTGAGGCAAATGTTGGGAGTATGCTCGTTGAAGGATGTTACTTGATATGAAGGAAGCTTTGTTTTTTCTTTTAAACTGATGTCTGAAGATCATTCAGTTTAAGGGAGGGTGTTAAGAGTTAATTATCTGTTTGTTTTTTGTTGAATAATATCAAGTTGTAGTTGTCCTATTCTATAGGCACTTTGTTGAAGTCTGTAGTAATGCTTTTCGATTATCTAGGAATACTCCAGTAGTGGAGAAAGTGTGTCAGTTATGGAACTAGTTGGTCCCAAAATTTCTAGTCAATTTGTTTAAGGATTTCTATTTAAATGATTATTTGCCAATGAATAAACACGTTGAGTTCAATCAATTATTTGTCTATTGTTTTTCTTTTACTCAACAAACTAAACCACCATATACAATGCTTTTCAAGATATCCCAATTGCTGGATACAACAATTTGAACTGGTTGCATGTTACCCGGCTGCATTTGACCCGACTGTGTTTGACACGGCTACGTTTGACCCGGCTACTTTTGTCCCGGCTGCGTTGGAACTGGTTTTGTTTGAACTGGATGCGTTTGAAGCAGATTCGTTTGAGCCGGATGCATTTGATCTGGTTGTGGTTCAACATCAATAATCACATCATCCCCTGCACCATATCATTATGGCACAACAACTTGACAAGTTAGATTTTTGTGGAAATAATATATATATATATATATATATATATATATATATATATATCATATTTGTGATAATAGCTGTTGGGATTATAATGGCATACCCCAAAACTTAAAAAAGCAAAGAAATAAAATAAGGACATCAAAAATTACATAGTTCAGCCTTAAGCCTACATCCATGGAAAAAACATTATTAAAATAGGGGATATAAGTGTTGAAAATTTAGAATTGGAACAAACGTGCCATTATTAAAATATTACGATTAAATTACTACCTTTGAAGCTACGATGTGAGTTGAAATCTCTTAAACATGTTAGCAAGTTCTAGTTCTATGATATGTGACAATTAGGTTGATTGCTTCTCAGACATGAACATGTGGAAGTGGTTTACGCACAAGCTATGCACATTCATAAGGAAGTGGTCTATGCACATGAATAAATGGTCACACGTCTTGATTTGTTTAGTTGTTATTTTCTATTAAAGTTATTTTCTATGTACTGTTAGGGTGTGTTTGTTGCACCGAATTGGACAGGATTGGCTTATTTTCAATCATGTTCCCATGTTTGTTGGACACTTCGGATTGGATAACAAATCCAGTGGAGCCCACCTTTTATACTGCTACAGCAGAACTAAATAGTCCCGCCATAAACGCTAGGATAAAAATTGTCTCAGCCATAAACGAAAATTAATCTTTTTGTTTCCTTTATTTTTCATACATTTTCTAACTTCCTAATAACAATCCAAATTAATTCAATCAAATCCAGTGATCCAAAGACCACATCCAAAACCCAAAAATCCAAAAATCCAAAATTAAAAAATTAATTCAAAATTCAAAATTAAAAAGACGTGGTGCACCGCTGTTTCTTTTCTTCTTCCTCCCTTTGTTTTCTTCTTCTTCTTCAACACTATCATCGCCGGCGAATGGAGCGCCGCTCTATCTAACGCGGCGGAGCTACCTTGTGCACCGCATCCCTCTTCTGTCGATTTCCTCCGTTGGCTGCCGCGTTTGTCTCCACCACCCCTTTTGTGCTCGTCTTTTTAACACCATAATCGTCATCATCGCCAGCCGTGCTCTAGATCTGGACCTCACAACAGATGGAGGGTCGTGTTACCTTCCCTATTTCTAGACTAAGATCTGGTTGCCGACCAGATCTCAGCTCTACCACAGCCCAACATTTACTTAATTGTTTCAGTTTACTTTTTTTGCTGGGTCCGCTAGGACTTTTTTTGTGTTTTCAATCCCAGTTTTTTGTTTTTTTTGTTTTAAATAAATTATATTATTTATATTTAAAATATTAACTTTATTTATTCCAATCCATGCTACACCAAACACATCACAGTACTAATTAGTCTAATCCGTATTGCACCAAACACATCACAGTACTAATTTAGTCCAGTCCAATACAATCCAATCCCACGCACCAAACGCAACCTCAGTGGAGCTTAATGGGTTCCTCTTTCTTAGGCATTATTTCCATTTAATTTGGCATTATCTGTTGTTGCTAATGTAGTCATTTGTATCAAACTATATATATGTTCTTGAATGAATGAAGGATATCGAATATGAAGAAGTGAAATCCTCTCTATCTATCTATCTCTCTAATTGTTCTACGCTCCACTAAATTTTTCTGTGTATTTTCCAGGATTGAAAATATACACATCATTCTACTACAACAATAATTAAGAGGTAAATTGCAATAAAGTACCCCAACATTCAGTGAAGGTGCAAAAAGAATGTACTTACATTAAAATTACAGGAAGGTATCTTTGACTAACCATTTGACCGTCAAAATAAACAAATGTCAAAATGTTAAAGGGGTAATAAAGTAATTTTCTTTTAAAATTTTTAAGAAAATGGAAAAATAATTTCTTGGATATCATCTTTTTTATAAAAAAAAATTAAAAAGAAAAAAGTAGAGAATTTTTTTTTGGATCTTAAACCCCGATCTTCATCTTTATCAATAATCATCAGCAAAAAAATAAATAAATAATAAATAAAATTAAAATTAAAAAATAAAAATAAAAATAAATATACTCAATCAATCATCGGTTAAAGAAAGAAACAAAGAATTTTTCAAAGAATTAGAGAAAATAAAATCTAGAAACCTTGTGGATTATTTTAAGAATCATAAAAAATAATGAAAAAAGTAGAAAAATGCTTTTTTATTATTTTTTATTATTTTTTATTTAGAAATCCAGGTTCCCATCTGAAAAACCCAGATCTCCATTGAGGAGACCTGATTCTCCTTCGAAAACAGAATTAGGTCTCCATTTTGGAGATTATTGATCTCCATGAAGGAGATCTGGTCCTCCTCCAAATAGAATATCCTTAATGGAGTAAATCTCCATCATAAGAGATCTAATGTTTTTTAGTTATGTATTTATAATATTTTCACAAAAAAAAAAAAAAAAAAAAAAACCCTTTCACATGTTTATCGATCGGGTATGACTACTGTGCAGGGCCTACATGATGCAGGGATGAATAGTTGCCAACTAAAAAAATCTGATTTGCCAACTAAAAAATCTGATTTGGTAAAGGAGAAAAAAAAAAAAAAAAAAAAAAAAAAAAAAAAAAAAAAAAAAAAAAAACTCATTCAATAGGTCAGGCGGTCACCCTTTGTACATAGGTTTTTTTTTTTTTTTTTAATTAAATAACTTTTTAGGGTTAGGCTAAATCAACTTAAAATTGTGACTTAAAATTTTAACTTTTAACATCTCAACCACCCATTGACTCTTAATCTAATGGTTGAAATTTGAATGCATTTATAACTCTTGGATTAAGAGCCAATGGATGATTGAGATGTTTAAGTCAAAATTTTAAGTTACTCTAGCCTGACCCAACTTTTTATATAATGTTAAACAATTAAAGTGTGAAATTAAATTTAATTGTCTAAGTGATAAGTCTCTAACACCTACATCCAAAAGGTAGTAACTTTGAGTTATGACCCCCTCCCTAATTCCAAAATATTGTAATAGTTCAAAAAAAAAAAATCCATTGAATTATATTTCTTATAAAATGTTACATGAATAATTGTATACTTGAATAAACAATAGTAGTAGACGATAAAGGTTTGTCTGGTGGTATCCACTACGAGGAGTCCTCCCCCTTCCTAAAAAACCCTGAATTTATATAATACTTCAAAAAATAAAATAAAAAAACAATAGTAGTTGTATTAAATTTTTAATTCATTTAAACGAACAAAAAAAAAAAGTGTATTTAAAATGAATATCAATTTTATTTGGATTGTTTATCATTTATTGTACAACTATTAATATAGGTATTGTTTTAAACAATAATTAGGAAAAATGAACTCTAGTTTGTTGTATATTTCAAACAATATGAGGTTGGTCAAGTGGTAAAGCCCCTCACATATATCTACACTGGATTTGAGTTCTCCCCCTTCAAAAAAACCCCGAATTTATGTAATATTTTAAAAAAAAAAAAAAAAAGACTATAAACTTAGTGAATACACTTTTGAAATTAATAACCAAACAATTTATACCTAGGGACATAACCAAGAATAAACGTTAGGGGATAGAATAATCACAGTTCTAAACGTTATAAGATTACCTTCACAATTGATTAATATTTCACCACAATGAATACTACTTCTTTACAATGTTACAACATTTGATTGTATTGGATTATATTGAATCGGATTATATTGCACTAAATTATATTATTCATATACAATCTCATATATATTTTATGATATTTCGTATTAGATTATATTAAGATATACAAATGTTGAATGTGATTTAGGATGAGATGGGGTTTACTTCACACCTGCACCACAAGGGTGCGGGTTCGAGTCCTCCCCCCTCTCAAAAAACCCCGAATTTATGTAATAGTGTAATAAAAAAATAAAAATAAATAAAAAACAAATGTTGAATGTGATTTTAGTTTATGAAAGTTTGTTAACTAACAAAATTGATATATATATATATATATATATATATAGAATAAAAAATGATATTATAAAATCTATATGTATTGCATTATATTTATATATATATATATAAAATAAAATAAAATTAAGGGATAATTACTATGATGACAAGCCATTTGGTTAAGCATTATCAAAATGGTTATTATATGGAAAATGTGGTTCAAAATGACAATTATAAGCAAACAGTGTGACGGAAATGGTCATTCGTAATAAAAATTACACTACTGGCCACCCATTTGGTCAGACGCTACTCTAATGGTCACCGATTTTAATTTTGTAAATAGAATTAATCAATCGAAAATCTAAAAATAAAAATAAAAATTTTAAACTTGTTTTAAAAAAATTGATCTTCACCCGTCCATCACAGTGATGGACAGTTGGAGATCAATTTAAATAAAAAGGTTTGCTTTTAAAAAAATTTTACTTTTTTTTTAAATGTTTATCTCCCACCGTCTATTACAAATAATGGACAGTTGGAGATTTAAAATAAATAAAATAAAATAAAATATAAAAAAAAAAAAAAAAAAAAAACACCCACATACCCTTCTGACCAATTAACCTGGCTTGTAATCTAATACAAATTTGACATGTGTCATCAAATTTTAAAAATAAAAAATAAAAATAATGGTTAAATAATAATACAACCCCCTTTCAAAAAAAAATGAATAATACAATTCTGAATTTTTTGTATTATTCGTTTTTTATAAAGAAAATAAAATCATTAAAAAATTAAAACATCTTTAAAATCTCAACCATCCATCTCATAGATGGACGGTAGAGAAATATTTATTAAAACAAATTCAAATAAAAAAAGCATTTTTTAAATAGATTGATTGATCTCAATTACATAATAATAATAATAATAATAATAATAATAATACAAATTAAACGAATTTTTTTTAAAAAAAAAAAATGAACATCATTAATCTTTACAATCCTAGAATCATTAAAAATTTAAGGATTTCCCTTCTTTTTCATTCATTTTATTAGCAACCAAACAAAACTAAGATGATTTTCCCACCGTATAAGCAATATCTGGCCGAGTGAGAGAAAGGTATTGGAGACTACCAACTACAACTCAATCAATGGGATCGGAAAGTGTTGTGCCAGCATGAAGAGTTAACGTCAGGGTAGTAGCAAGAGGAGTAACAACTGGTTTGGCATCAGCCATCTTGGTGTGAGCAAGTAAATCAAGAATATAACGCTTTGAGATAGAAGCAAACCATGTGGAAGCAAAACAACCTTGACACCCAGAAAATAGGATAGCGAGCCAAGATCCTTCAGGGAGAATCGATTGGCAAGAACCTGAATAAAGGCTTGCACTACACGATCATCAGAACCTGGAACAATTATGTCATCTACATAGACCAGTAAGTACACAGTGAGGCTGCTGGAGATGAGAACAAATAGGGAGGTGTCAGCATGTGAGTTGCGAAAGCTTGACCCAAACAAAAATTGACGTAACTCATGATACCAGGCACGAGGTGCTTGTTTGAGACCGTAGATAGCTTTGCGAAGTTTGCAGACATGAGTGGGTTTATCAAGATCCACAAAGCCAACTGGTTGAGCCATGTAAACATCTTCAGATAAATGACCTTGAAGGAAGGCATTGTTAACGTCAAGCTGACGAAGAGACCAGCCACGACTCATAGCCAAACTGAGAACAATCGTTTAGTACAAAAAATCCACTTGCAACCTACAAGATTTTGAGAAGATGTTGAGGGAATAAGTTCCCAAGTGCCATTACGAACCAAGGCATCATATTCTTCTGGCATGGCCTAGCGCCACTTAGGATCTTTGAGGGCTTAAACAACAGTATTTGGCTCTAGGTCACTAGGAGAAGGAAACTGAGCATGAAGGTTAAGTTTTTGTGTGGGCTTATGAATGTTGTGTTTAGAGTGGGTAGCCATAGAGTGTGTATTGGTGGAGGTAGGGACCGGTTCATGGGATGGGGATTATGATGGAGGCAAATGTAGCAGCAAGGTCTAAGAGGTAGGAGATTCCACATTGGTGGCGACCAGGCGAGAGTTCTATCGACATAGGTAAATCACAAGGAGGAATGGCATACGGTGTTGGATCATCGCACAAAGGCACAGTTGTTAAAGAGGTAGAAGAATGAGCATGTGATATGGCTAAAAGTGAGGGAAGGACAAATACTAAAGGAAGCCACTCTAAAATGGAGATGGGTTGACTACCAGGAAGACGACAATGGAGAGATTTGTAAGGGAACACGAACTCAACAAAGTTCACATGACAAGACGTATAGATGCGAGAGATGGAGGGATCTAGACACAGATACACGCTTTGTGTAAGAGAGTACCCAAGGAAGACACATATAATGGAACAGGGTTCAAGTTTATGGGAAGAGTAAGGGAGAAGCCAAGGATAACATATACAGCCAAATACACAAAATTTCACATAATTGGGTGGAGTGTGGAGAAGTGTTTCATAAGGAGAATGGAGACTAAGAGTTGGCGTGGGCATGCGGTTTATGAGATAGATCGCAGTAGCAAAAGCATGGTTCCAAAAGGTAAGCAGAAGGGAGGCATGAGACAGGAGGGATAGACCAGTTTCAACTATGTGGCGATGACGCCGTTCAGAGTACCCATTATGTTCAAGAGTATGATGAGGGGTGGTGAGATGAGAAATACCATTTGGGGCAAGTTAAGTTGCTAATACCTGATATTCCCCACTATTGTCAGAGTATAAAATGATTATTTTCTTATCAAAAAATTTTCCACTAAGGCTCTAAACTTAACAAAAACATCATAAACATGAGATTTGCGTTTGAGAGGGTAATACCAAATATTTTTTGTGTAATGATCAACAAAAATAACATAGTATTTGAAATCATCATAGGTGAAAACAACAGAGGTCCACATATCAGAAAATATGATTTGAAGTGGTTGAGTAGACGTAATAGATGAAGAATGAAAGGGCAACTTATGACTTTTATTGCAGTGACAAGCATTACAATTAGAAGTTGTTGTTATAAGACTTGATAAATCTAAGCCAAATTTGGATACAAGATGACGCAAAATCGGAAAAGCAGGATGTCCTAAACGATGATGCCACTCGGATGAAGTGGTTTTGACACTAGAAAAAGCAAGTAACAAACTGGATTTGACTGGAGAGGACGGCCACTCATACATTCCATCTTTAGTCTGCCCCCGTGCGAATATCCTACACATGAAAAGTAGTGGGTAAGAATTCAACATAGACACTGTTAGAAGTACAAAATTGAGAGATGGAAATAAGATTTTTATGCAATGTAAGAACACAAAGAATATTCTATAAATTAAAGGTGCAAGTGGAATGAGATAGAGAAGTGAAACTCGTGTGTGTTATAGGAAGCCCAATGCCATCACCAATCACAATATCATCTAAACCTGTATACGGCGTATGAAGAGATAGATTGTTGAGATCAGATGTAACAGGGTGTGAGGCACCACTATCTAGTAGCCAAGTAGGGGTGGTAGAATTTTCAGTTGCCGCAAAGTGAGCTCTAGGCAAAGGAGATGCATGTGGTCGAGGTTGCCAAGATGATGGATTACGTGGTTGTCAAGGCTACTGCTGCTGTGGTCTAAAATTTCTGATTTTGAGAGGCCACCAAGTTGAATGACGAACAGCGTTTGGCGATGTGCCCTTAACTGTTGCATGCTTTGTAAAAACCGAGATACGGTTTGGAGGGAGGACGAGACCCATGAGAAGATGAAGAGTGCGACCTAGCAGTTGAAGATGCAGGAGAATGAGACGAAGATCACCAGGACCTGGTGCGGGGTACAGCCAGATTCGCTGTGGCCGAAATAGTGGCACTTGATGAACGAGACTGATTCAACAGCAACTCTTTGGTGATTAATTTTTCATGGAGTTCGTCGAAGGAGATCGTTGTGTCACGACCATTAATTGCATCAATAAGAGGTCAATAATCATTATCAAGTTCATCCAGAATCTTTTCAATGAGATCTTCCTCATCCATAGGTTTGCCTAGGACAGCAAGTTCGTCGGCCCGTGATTTGATAAACTACATGTATTCAGATATGCTACGGGAGCCTTTGCTGGTGTGTTTGAGTTGATCTTTAATCTGTTTGATGTGTCCTCGAGTGGGTTTGGCATATGTATTGGTATGAATGGTCCAAGCTTCCTGAGAAGTGGTGGTACATTGAAAAAGAGGTATAATCGAAGGAGTGAGAGATCCTACAATAGCGCTAAAGATGAGTTTGTCTTGACGAAACCATGTGATGTAGGCTGGGTTTGGAGAAGCTGTGCTTTCAACCGTAACAGTCAACGCATGAGCCGAGTGAGTGCCATCTATATAGCCATCAAGATTGTAGTCAACTAGTATGGCATGAAACTGAAGTTTCTAGGATAGATAATTTGTGGAATTAAGTTTGATATTATGTTAAGAAGAAATATTGATGGCTAACAAAGGTTTAGTGGGATCCTTATCATTGGGAATGGTGATCTGGTTATTAGGGTTAGCCATGGAAGAAAGAAGAGAGAAAAAGAAAATTCTGGCTATGAAGGAGAAGGAATGCTTAGAGAGCGTGAGGCTCTGATACCATATAGAATTGTGTAAATTGTCTATTCCATTGATTAGTAGTGTATATATATAAACCAATTACAAGCATAAAGAGGTATAAGGAAATTGCCGAAATTAAGGATCTTGTACAGCTGCATATGGAAAGTCAATGCTAGGAAATAAACTACATAATTGCAAGAATTAAACTTTAAATAACAGAATAAACAAAGAAGGAAATAATTATAATCACGTATTTGATTCCATAGTAAGTAATTTCAAAAATGAAAAAAGTCAGATTCCCAATTTGGACAAGTGAGTCAACCAGAATATTTTTCAACAAGTATGAGTCTACATGAAGGTGAAGACAAAAAATATTTTTCTTCCGAGTATCAGCCTACTTACGTGTCATCTTATACTAGATAAAATAAACAAGTAAACTACATAAAGCAGGTTTCATATAACAGAGTTTGATACTGGAATATGTACCTCAGTCAAAGGTCAATAAAGGATAACTAATTTAAATTTAAACAAACATAGCACAATCCACATTAACATTTGAGAGATATACACAAATTCAAATTTAGCTACCAATATATAAGATGCAAGCATTACTAAATTCACATTTATCAACAAATCAAACAATGAGCAACAAATAAATGTGTATGGTAACAATAACTGAAAACATTATTAACTAGAAACGCGTATGGTAACAATATTAAATGTGTTTTCTGCTTTTCTCGTTTTCTTTTAAAAACATGACCAACGAATGTGTTTTCATTATTTTTCATTTTCAAAAAACAAAATACGCATTTGTAAAACGTCAACAGACCCTTAATGATCGAAGGAAAAATCAGCACAGTTAAATTGGAAGAAAAAAAAAAAATCATGTTTTTTTACCTTCTTGGTTGTTGATAGCTCTTCCTCGAGGGCATTTACGCGGTTGAAAACAGCGTTCAACATTTCCTCTTTCTCTGGTGACATGGTTGCAGACTTCATGGTGAGAATGTTCACTTTCTCTTCTAAATCAGCCATGCGCTTCATCATTGAAATGTAATCGGACCAAACAACATGGGTGGCATTGCTGCCAACTGATGATGGTGGCCTTTCATCATTGTGTTAGCGTAGTAAATAGGAGCGCCATAGAGGGCGTCTTCAGTGATCTTCCTTTGCATGTTTCATGTCATACGAACCATGGTGACTATCCCCACCACAAAGGCCATAATACCATTGAAAATGGTGTTGCTCATTACTTCATGACCCTTGTATGCATCTTGAATTGTAGAAAATTTATCGTTTTGCATCGTTTTTAGCCAAGCACCATCGACACTCTTATTGATAACCGGAATGCATTTGTCGAACTAGCTTTAACCATCGTTGCACAATTTGTTTTTTAGAGACTGCAATTTATAAACACAAACAAGTATATAAGTTTGACAGTTTATTTTTTAGCTTGAACACCCTTCAAGAAAAACAAATCTGTTTTGGAAGACTTACTTCAAAAATAGAAGACAGCAATCCATGCCCTGGATAACACCTTGGTGAAGTAGCGGTTTTTGAATTGAACTAATCGCACCTCTTTAAGTATATGAAGATTATTAAGCATCAACATGTAAGAGTTAAAACGACACAGACATATACACACATATATGCGACAAGGCCTGAATACCTTTTCGAATGCATGATCATCTTCCGTGATTGTCTTCTCTTTGATGTTAGACAACGTTTTCCTAGTGCATTTTGAATCACCATTTTGTACCATCTGGTTCGATAACAAAACAATGATGTTCTAATTCAATATTTATAGAAAAACAATTATTGATTAAGTGTAGCTAACTAATTACATACCTTCATTATGTCTGGATCATTCCATTGACCTTTATCGGAGCGCATACACTCACATGCTCAACAAACACATAAAATACCTAATCTCACCCGAGAACAAAGCATAAAGAATAGAAAATGGGGACCTAAAACATGTATAGAAATAGAGCTATTAGTGATAAGATTTCGAGCTGGGAGTGAAATCGAGAGGGTTTCTCTGTGAAATGTGAATGAAATGGAGGGAATTTAAAGGAGGAAGAAGAGAGAGATGGTTATGGTTATGGTTATGGTTATTGAGAGTGACTTTGAAGTAGATTGTGAGACGAGAGGAGGGAAGTGAGTTTGTGAAGAGATGGTGTGACGTGAGTGAGATTGTTTGTTGATTTTCATCCTAAATTTGAATTCTAATTAGGGTTTTGGATGATTTGAAGGCATGCTTTGATGGTTATTGGTTTAGGGTTTTGGGGATCTTTGGTTTGAGACGATAGAAGAGAGAGTGAATGACAAGTGAGGACAGATTTTGGCGATGCATCCAATAGGTTGGCATTACTTTTAGGTTTTTTTTCTTTTCGTATTTTGAATTCAAATCTTGTTATTGTAAGGACACACGTGGGACTGGGTTGGGGCCAATGAAGGAGATTCTTAGATCTCAGCAGTTCATATTGCCATGTTGGAGACATATAATTCAATGAATGAGATTTTATCATTATGGGAAGTGTAGAGCAAATTTTGGGTTGGGCCGAGTTTGGCAATCTTAAAGATATGCCAGGTAATTGATTTGGATTCCTTAAAAAAGAGTAATTGATTTGGATTCCTTAAAAATGGCGCTAAAGATGGGTTTATCTTGACGAACCCATGTGATGTAGGCTGGGTTTGGAGAAGCTGTGTTGTCAACCGTAACGGTCGAAGCTGGAGCCGGGTTAGTGCCATCTATATAGCCATCAAGATTACAGTCGACTAGTATGGCATGAAACTGAAGTTTACAGGATAGATAATTTGTGGAATTAAGTTTGATATTATGTTGAGAAGAAATATTGATAGCTAGCAGAGGTTTAGTGGGATCCTTATCATTAGGAAAGGTGATCTAATTATTAGGGTTAGCCATGAAAGAAAGTAGAGAGAAAAAGAAAATTTCGACTGTGAAGAAGAAGGAATGCTTAGAGAGCATGAGGCTCTGATACCATATAGAAATTCTATATGGTGAATCATGTTTTCCACTTCTGAAGTGTTCATATTCTGAAATCAAAGCATAAGCCCATGATTCAGCACAACTGACCTCATCGTCACTACCAATGTCAGACTGTGATCTAAGAGAGACCTCGTATAGCATCACAATGTTCTCGGTTGGCTCCATGATTTTCTGACCTTTTGACAACTCTTCCAGCTGCAATTCGACCTTTGATAATTTGAAAGCTGCATGAGAATACAAGCTTCTTGAAAATTGGAGTTCGTTTATTTTCTTATCAAGGACTTCCTTGAGAGTCTTGTTTTCTTCTTCCAGAGCAGATAACTGCTAAGACAGTTTTTTTTTTTTTTTTTTCTAGGAGTGTCAGGAGAGCTATCAAATGTAGTATCAACCTTTGAACCAAATGGAGAAGAAGGACTATAATTCAACTTTTTCCACCCTGTTTCAGGCGACTCCCTTCCAAAAATTTCAACTTCTTTTTTATTTTTCGCCAAGTCAGCAAGACCTAGCAACCTTTTCTGGACCATGAAACGTAGCCTCTGACATTCTGATTCTAGCTTAGCAATTTTCTTCACACTTTCTAAGTGTTGCCTGTGTGAAGCATCAGCTGTTCGACGATTAAATTCTCTCTCCTCATTCCGGATCTCAAGCACCCGAATCTCATATTTAAGATGTTAGGATTATGCTCAATAGCAAGAGTGTAATGTTGTAATTGACAATCTTTTTCATATTAATAAAGTGATTTCTATTTTAACAAATCTTATAGCATTTATAGTTTAATATTATAATTGTCAAAGTAAATAATCATAAGGTCTAAAGACTATGAGAAAAGAAGAATTGTTCGTACATCTGGATATGTATGAGGTAGACACAATTCTTTAGTTAGTCTTGAATAATGTTCATAACTTAAGTTAAAGGTTGGGCACCTTTATCTTGTTAAAGTTGTAGAATTCTTTTGCTAGCATTTGAGTGGGATCAAATGAGATATGATGAGTCTAAAATCATCGGAGTGTCTTCGAGTAAAAGAATCTAGTGCACTGGGTGCATTGAACTGGATCACAATGAAAAGCTTTATCTAGAACCGTCAATAGATAATAGTCTTTTCATTATCAGGACAATCGGAGAGTCTATCTTAATCCTGAGATAAATGATGGACTTATGGTTGCAAGTGATATCATTTGAGTTATCAATGAGTACGATTATATAGCATAGTCTATCCTCGATAGTTTGGTGATATTCATTTGTTAATCGATAGAGGACTTCATTTATAGATATGGACATCGTGGCTCCATTTATTAAATGAGAGTATAATATCATCATATGGATGTTTTGAGGTAATTGGATATTAAATCTCAACGTTGAGTTTTCGATAGTGTCTATTGAAAACATGGCTTCTGGACAAGTCAAAATATCCAAGTTCAAAACGTGGTCATATGAGTAAATATGGTAACTTGGAGAGTTATAGGCGGTCTATGAACTCTTGGCGATTACTGATATTAATCACGAGGATACACTATCTCCAACATGATTGTCTAGGGTATGAATGAGGAACATCTTCTTATTCTATCTTTATTTAAGAGTTCAATTTTAGCTCTTTAGTGGAATGAGTTAAAGTTAATGGATCGGACCTAAGTGAATCATTTGTTGATTGTGATTAGGTTATGTCTATTGAAGCTTAAATTTAGATAGCCCGCCAAGATCCCCAATCCACACGGATTTGCATGGATCACTTGATATATTCTACCGGACCAATTTATGGGTCCATTTAGAATTGCATTTAATATATTAAGAATATAATTTGCACATTATTTATTTAATGGGCTGCTTAATTATATTAATATATTAATGAAAGGCATGTGGGCTTGTTTTTTTTAGTAAGAATGGGTCTGGTTCACATATGGGCTTTTTATTTAAAGTCCAATGGATTAAATGAAATAAGAAAATAATATATAGCTCATTTTATACATGTGGGGCGGCAAGGTTAAAATATTAGCCAAATATATTATTTTGTTTCATTGTTTGATTAAATGAGAATTAATTTATTTATTAATTAATTATTTAATTAAGAAACAAATCTTTTTCTGATCAGGAAATATATTTCCTAGAGATATACTATTGGTAGTAGTATATTAAAAATAAAAGACTTGTTTGGTAAGAAAATAAATAATTAAGTTTATTTATTTAATCGAATAAGAAGTCTTTTTATTTTAAGTCAATAATAGAATAAAAATACTTATGAGTTGGATTAGGGTTAGAAGTCTAAAGTTGATGTGTATTAGGATGCAACACAAATCCTTTTTTGTAAAGAAATTGCGGCAACCCTAATTAGACCACATGAAGATTTCGGCCAACCCTAAAGGAAAAGGAGAAGAAATATCGGCCACCCTATATAACACATGTTATAGAATTCGGCCACCCCACTTGTTGATTGAATCAATTTTTCATCTTCTTCTAAACTCAAAGAAAGTGTTTGATTATTTTACCAAGACATAAAAGAGAGAAGAGATTATTCTTTTGATGGTACACTAATTGCTTGTTCATCAATAAGCTTGTGTGTACAACATCGAATTAGGTTCACGCGAGTTTCGATCATTAGATTGAGAACTCAAAAATGACCGGAATAATCTTTGTATTCTTTTGATTGTTTTGTGACTAACAAAAGAAAAAGAAAAGTTTGTTTGTCCATTCTCAGGTTTGCAATTCAAAGAAAAGGGAGACCACGCTCCTAGGTGATTCACGTTCGTGCTAGGATTGAAGATCTTACGGATTACCATCGACGTAAGTCAATCGGATCACGTGACAAAAGGTATTCTACTTTTGTTACTTGATATGTATAGTTAATTAATTAAAGGGTTAAGGTTCATAAAAAGGAAAAATTTTAAAACATACTAAATCTATTTTTAGTCTCGCTTCCGTTGCGTGTACTACGGTATTTTTCCCTACATAAGAGATGCATTCTCTTTCTCTGTGAAATCTAATCTAGTCAATAGTGCATTAAAATTTGCATCTGCCTGAGTCCTTTGTTTAAATCTTCAATCAACTTATCCTTTTCTAGGAGAGCCTTAAAAAGATGAGTATTCTCAACACCTAATTTTGCATGCCTTTTATTGGTCTCAACCAACTTCTCTTTTAAAATCAACTCGGATTTTTCAAATGCCCTTGATGTCATAGTCACTACTTCATAAAACCTTTGCTCCTGCTCTTTTTGAACAAACGTAGCTGTTCCATGCATTCCTTGAGGGCTGCATCCAAATGAGATAATCTTTCTTCATCAGTAATTCTCTGCTCTAAAGCTACATTTAGTCCTTGCTAATAAGATACCGCTTTCTCTCTAAAGCATTGATCACTTCAATCAACTTGGATTGGTATTTGTTGCCCAAAACCTAATAAATCAAGCATTAAATTGGACAGTGACATAAGTATTAATTTCACAAAAGCGGCCAAGGTAAGTAGCTAGAAGGTAAATTAAATTATGCTTACACGGATTTTCACAGTGTTCTTAGGATCGAAGAAGGATTTAACAGTGCTCCACAAGAGCCTGAATCAAGAACTGGCTTTGATTATGAACATCTGGTTCAATGTCTACAATTAAAGAAAGAACATTCACTTAATATCACACTATGATTTCAAAAATTGTATTTCAACATAAGGAAGTGCACGAAAATCCCCTCTGTCGCGCTAAAAATGATACCTCAGGATAATTGTCACCGTCAATCTTCTGTCAGCGTTGTTTGAGGTCCCTTGCAGATTGGTTGAAGCTCTTAAGTCCCTACAGAATCAATTAATCATGTATATTAGTTTTACGAAAACTAACTAGACAAAAAAATTAAACTTTGTAGATGATCATCAAGCACATAACATACCACTCCTTGACATGGGTTTGCTCCAAGATCAACTTTAGTATCCCCTGAAGCCAATCAGAAGATTTACCAATCAAATTCAGTACACCAATTTCAGACTGATGGTTATGAATAGGAACCGAATTCCCAACTTCTCAAGCTGCCTAGACTTCCAGGGCTTTCAATCCATAGGTAGTATGACACACAATTCAATCGAAACTGAGAGATATGGGCCCCGCAATTTGACTGTTCTATGCTAGTCTGAAATTCATATTTTTGCTTCTTTTCTCCAAAATAACTTCCAACACCTCTTGAATGGAATGTGACCTACACATGCTCAACAAACACATAAAATACCTAATCTCACCCGAGAACAAAGCATAAATAATAGGAAATGGGGACCTAAAACATGTATAGAAATAGACCAAACAGTGATAAGATTTTGAGCTGGGAGTGAAATCGAGAGGGTTTATCTGTGAAATGTGAATGAAATGGCGGGAATTTAAAGGAGGAAGAAGAGAGAGATGGTTATGGTATTGAGAGTGAAGTTGAAGAAGACTGTGAGACGAGTGGAAGGAAGTGAGTTTGTGAAGAGATGGTGCGACGTGAGTGAGATTGTTTGTTGATTTTCATCCTAAATTCGAATTTTATTAAGGGTTTTGGTTGATTTGAAGGCATGCTTTGATGGTTACTGGTTTAGGGTTTTGGGGATCTTTGGTTTGAGACGATAGAAGAGAGAGTGAATGACAAGTGAGGACAGGTTTTGGCGATGTGTCCAATGGGTTGGCGTTACTTTTAGGTTTGTTTTCTTTCGCATTTTGAATTCAAATCTTGTTGTTGTTGGGACAAACGTGGGACTGGGTTGGGGCCAGTGAAGGAGCTTTTTAGATCTCAGCCGTTCAAATTGCCATATTGGAGACATATAATTCAATGAATGGGATTTTATCATTATGGGAAGTGTAGAGTAAATTTGGGGTTGGGCCGAGTTTGGCAATCTTAAAGATATGCCAGGTAATTGATTTGGATTCCTTAAAAAAGAGTAATTTAAAACTTACTTTTTCACAACCAAAATTGTCTCATGGTTTTGATTCATTTGTCAAACTTAACAATCAATTTGTATTAATTTAAAAGAGATTGAAAACATATTTAAAAGAGAATCTAGGATGGAAAGAGTTTTTATGATATATGTTAAGGACAATGCTTGGGTACTGACCGTACTGACTGGTCAGTACCCAACCAATGGGCATTTGCCACGTAGCCCATTTATGAAGAATACAAGGAGATAAAGGTAAAAAAACTAAAAGAAAAAAGCCACGTGGCAACAACCTATTGGTGGGGTCAGCACCTTGGGTACTGACTGGTCAATACCCAAGCAATTTCCATATGTTAATATCAAACCATTAATAGGGAAAAAAATTACAAAAGATTAAAATAGGAAACTAATTAATAATTATTGGTGGGTGTAGTAACAAACAATTAGTCCTCTTAGTAATTTTAATCAAGGGTATTATTGGATTTTAACAAACATACTAATTTGGGGTGTACATACAGTTTTCAAGGGGTGCAAATATCGTCACTCTTGGATTTATTGCCTTGTTAATCTAGTCTCTACATGTGGGTTTCATACCATTCTATGTTTTTCTTTTCTTTTCTTCTTTTTTCAAATATGTATTGGTCGCAGTTGGTGTATATATATATATATTATGTATAGGTCAATATTGATTTTGATTAGGTAATGTCACAGATTTAGTCCTGACTTGAGTTTATAAGGATCCGAAAGTTTGGATGAAACAAGATCATTAGGTTATAAAAAGGAGGTAAACAATTCATCAAATCTTTCAAATGCTAAATGCCATAAAATTTAGTATCTTGTGATTAATCAAAAATTCTACTAGAAATTTTGTGCGCACAGCAAATGAGTATCATTTCAAATTACTAGTAGACTAAAGACAATTTTTTTTCTTTTAACGAATTTGTAGCAATAGTAATTTCTAGAAAAGAACCTTAACACAATTGTTTTGTGTATTAGGAAGATGATGCTTGGCAAGCAGGACGGGCTGCTTTGTCGTTTGATACTGTTAGTATATTTGGGTATGGTTTGGAGACCCATTGTACACTCAAGTGGGCCAAGATAAGCAATACATGGAGAGCCCAAAGTCCATGTACACCAAGCCCAAGCCCATGGACCAAATACATATAACTGTATGGCAGTTTTTGTGCAGTTTATGCATCAGTTAAAAGAAACTGATACACACAACAAAAAGACATGCAATAACGTGCAAGTGTGTGTGGTTGTGAAGTGCATGTAAACAAGATGAATATGAGAAGTTTGCAATGCAAGGCATTGTGTGTGCAAGACAGAATGTGCAATAGAGAGAGTATTGCATGTCTACAAGTGTTTGTGAGAAACACAAAATAGAGATAAACACAAGAGATAGATATGGAGAAAATCTATAGAATTTTCTCCCATCTTCAATCAGATTGTGGGTGGTATTTGTGTTATGATCAGAGGGGACTTTCCGATCCCATGATCGTCCTCCGACCGATGATACGATCCTAGGTGTTTGATTCGCTTCCGCTGTAGAGTTCGGGTTTCTGTATGATGAACGGTAATAATCCGAATTTTGTTTTGTTTATCTTTAGAATAATCATCATTGGTATCAAAGCACATGTTTGGGACTGTATTCTGGTAGTATATGCCATGTTAGGATGTTTGTTTATTTATTTATTTTTGTTTGTAGAACAATAAATGAACACTAATGGCATCACACACATGCAAGTGTTTAATTTCGTTTTTCTGGAATAAATGTATGCGTATACTTTTTATATGATGTTCTGGAAATGTATGTTATGTATAAATTTCAAAATTTCAAAATTTGGAGATTTTTGAAGAATAAAAAAAATTGTAACCCGTGATTGTTATAGGGTCCAAAACTCATTGTCATTTTTTTTTATTTCTCTGCAATCGTGGTACCATTAGATAGAGCTTTCCAAGAGCTTTCCAACGATAGGTCATATGCATAATTTGGATAAGAAACGAGGGAGAAAAACGCTTTCGAATATTTCTGTTGAAGATTAAAATCTGAAAAAGAAAATTTGAGTTTGAATTTGGGTGAAGAACATGAAGAACATGTTCAACGCACCAATAAGCGGAGAGTGCGTTTCACCTCTAATCCAAACGTCAAAATTAAGGGCATAAATGGAATTATAATTAAATTTGGAGTCGGATGGTGGCGTTCCCGAGATCGGGAAATTCCGGGAAGGCTGCAAGTGGAGTACACTCTCCTCTGGAGCGAGTGGAATATGCCCATAACAGACCTAAGTGGTTCTGCTGTTGCCATGTGGCAGGTCAAGGACCAGACACGTGGCATAATGTGCAAAGCTTAAAAGGTGGTCCTACCATATTGCGACACATGGTAGTGTTTTGTCAAAATATCACACATGGACCATTCCCATTTTGACATGTGGCAGAGACGTGTTGAGGAGTTAACCGTCAGCGGTTTCCGACGATAGACCGGACACCGGCCACATCATCACCGGCCGGACCGGTTTCCGGCGCCAGTGACAATTTTCCGATGAAATTTTTTTTTTCTAATTTTAATTTATTTATTTATTTATTTATTCCATTAATTCGTTTCGCTCCAATGGGAGCTGAATTAAAGCCCTACAAATCCCGAATGCGGTTTCCAACTTTTGGTTTCCGGTGTGGTTTGCAATGACGATTTTCGACACGGATTTCGATTATGGATTCCGACATGGTTTCCAATAATATTTTTTTTTGAGATGGATTTAGACGTGGTTTCTGGCGTGACTTCGAATGATGGTTTCCAGGACGGATTTCAATGATGGTTTCCGATTGAGGATTTTCCTTCAACAGTTTTCGATGTGGTTTCCAGTTGTGGATTTTCCGTCAAAAGTTTCCAAAGTGGTTTCCAGTTGTAGATTTTCCAGTGATGGTTTCCTAAGTGGTTTCCGGTTACTGATTTTCTGGTAAAGGTTTCCGAAGTGGGTTTCGGTTACGAATTTTCTGGTAAAGGTTTCCGAAGTGGTTTTCGGTTACGAATTTTTCGACAAAGGTTTTCGAAGTGGTTTCCAGTTGTGGATTTTCCAGTGACGGTTTCCTAAGTGGTATCCTGTTACGGATTTTTCGGCAAAGGTTTTCGAACTGATTTCCGGTTATGAATTTTTTCGGTAAAGGTTTCCGAAGTGGTTTCCAATTACGGATTTTCCGGTAAAAGTTTCCAAAGTGGTTTCCAGTTGTGGATTTTCCAGTGACGGTTTCCTAAGTGGTTTCCGGTTACTGATTTTTCGGTAAAAATTTCCAAAGTGGTTTCCAGTTGTGGATTTTCCAGTGACGGTTTCCTAAGTGGTTTCCGGTTACTGATTTTCCGGTAAAGGTTTCCAAAGTGGTTTTCGGTTACGAATTTTTCGGTAAAGGTTTTCGAAGTGGTTTTCGGTTACGTATTTTCCAGTGACGGTTTTTAAAGTGGTTTCCGATTGCGGATTTTCCCGTGATGCTTTTTTTGAAGTAGTTCCTGAATGCTATTTCCGACTACAGTTTCATATATGGTTCCCAATGATAGATTTTAACACAGATTCGGTTGATGGTTTCTGTTGTGTTTTCTGGTTACGTTTTTTTGACGCGGTTTCCAATGTAGTTTTCAATTACCGTTTTCGGTATGGATTCCAATGATGGTTTCTAGTGGCATTTTCGACCACCGTGGAATTTTCCAGTAGGAATTTTGGTACCGTTTTTCTAACGGTCATGGAATTTTCCTGTGAAAATTTTGATCACCGGAATTTAGCTTCAGTGGGAGCTATATGGAAATACCTTCGATTAAAATTCTCCGTCTAATTAATTATGCAATCGGGAATTAAAAAAATTTCATTAGAATGTACATTGGAAATGTATAGTGTTATTAAAAGACAAAAATTTCTAAGTGTCTTAGAAAATTTTAGAATAAATTTGCATCTTCTCATATGTCTTAATGGAGACGATTTTATGAATCTTATTAATGACATATAGCCGTAGTCAATTTGGACTCGTGCTTTTTATGTGGAGAGATACAGTGGATAGTCTTTTAATGAAATTTCCCGAATAGTTAATAGATCTATAAAGTTGGAAAAGCTAGAGTAAGGTATCACGATGTATTTGGGTCAAATAGCGCATGAACTAGAAATCGTAGAGGAGCGCCACATTCTAAGGAATGTGAGGCGATCTACTACATCCGCGATGAATATTCATAGTGCTAGGCACATGAGTTATTGCACACGCGATAGAGGACCAATATTCGAGAAAATGGTAGTTATATGAGTTGTGAAGACTTAGAAAGTCTTTCTCAGTGGTGATCGATATGAATATGAGAAGTAAGAATGAATAGCATGCAAAGCCCCATATTTTAGAAAGCATTACTATTTTATAAACCATTCTCTAGTAAATATTTTTGGTTTATTTACTTTGTAGTAAGAATTGGTTTGACCCATAAAATGTTTCTAGGGACTTGTGCATTGTATTCTTCTATTATTTATGATCACCTGTTTTGGGGAATTCTAGATTGTTGAGTACAATATTAGAATTAGAATTTTGCACAAAGTACTGAATTTATGATAATTAAATTTTTGGAAACGGAAGATGATTAGACGCTTGACGACCTTTTCGATTCTGTACCTTAAATTATTTTATCATATTTTCGGTTTGTGTTTGCAGAAAAATTAAACGTGTGTATTTTTTGGAAGTTAATATGCTTGCATAATAGATTGTATGTCTCTACATATATTAGAATAAGATATAGATTATATATCTAAAATATTGTGGCTAATTAGTAAGTGATAAACTAAACCGTGTAATCTAGGGAATAGATACAATAAGATTTAGTGTACTTTAAGAGAAAGAAGCTCTTGAGACTATAACATGAATCATGATTGAACCTCGGCATAGTACTTATTTGCTCGACATACAAGATGTGGAGGCTTATCAAGCTACAAGTTAAATTACTCTCATATTGCGGAGTATCTTAAATAGTAGCCTCACATGTATGTTTTTACAAGTACAATAGGATTTAAGTAAAGTGGTTTACCTTTCAGATTTTGGCTTGAAGGGAAATTTTAGTAGTATTTTGAGTACTAAAATTTTAGTTGGTACAGTATCAAGTTTTTAGTACTTATAAGAAGCGCCAAAATTAGTGGCAGCCTCCAATAAGGATATAAAACATGATACACCGATTAAATGATTTGATCCCGTTTGATAGTTGGAATATATAAAAATTAATCTGACACGTATTGATCGCGTCATTTCGGTAGTAGAAGATGAGCGCTTAAAAAGGCGGCTTAGGCTTCTAGTCAATTTTATATGAAAAATTCCAACTTGCACAAAACTTTTAGTTTTGAGCATATTAGTGGAAATAGATATTTCCAAAAGGGAAGAGAATCTTGTCATAGCCACTAAATCTTAGATTGAAATATGCCAGAAGTTGAGGGATAACAAATTGAGGAAGGACAAAACTAAAATAACTTGTTACAATTGTGACAAGCCGGGTCTTTTTCGCTCGTGAATGCATAGAGTTGAAAAGCGTAAAACCCAAAACTCAAGAATTTGTTAAGTTATGCTAAAGTTTATGGCTAGGTATTTTCCTTCTAAATCTCGTTCTTTGTGGACGATGGATAAGTGAAGATATACCATCCAATAAGAAACTGTAAAGCATATGTTGAGTAAAGTTAGATTATTAGAAGCAAGATGTATATGTGTTAGAACAATTTTTAGAGTTAAATGCCTACAAACTGGGTTTGCATGGTAGCCTAAATTTGTACTCATGATGTTCTAATATACACTTGAGATCTAACTGGGTTTTAGTGTCCGCGGTTATCCTTATTGATTTGGGTTATTGTTAATAATCATGATGGTTGTATGAATATTATTTTAGCAAATTATATTCATATGATACTTAATAGTTGAATAATGGTTTCATGATATTATACGTCAGTTTGGACGGTTATAATTATATTTGTTTTTCAATCATTGAAATGGTGATGATGCTGATATTTTGGCATGCTAAATTAAGTCTTGTTGGACTAGATAGAATGAGTATATCAGTCAGAGAGGACTAATTGGACTCATTTATCTAAAAAGTCATGCAAATTATCTAGCAAGAAAAACAATTAGAAAACCATTCAGTAAGGAACTAGGTTATGAATTTCATTGTAACTAATTCATTAAAACATTTGTGATTGAATGAGTGTAAAGGCTAGACATGAAATTTTAATATCTAGTTACATTCATTGATATCTTTAGATGTCTCGGTCATGTCTATTTGATCTGCCATAAATCGAAAGCAGTGGATTGCATTAAATTTTTGGTTGATGATCAAATTAGATAATAAACTTTTGAGTTTATAGAGTAAACCGAGGACATAAATATCTTTCTGAACGGTTCAAGGAATTGTTTAACGAGAAAGATATAGAAAGATATTTATTTATTCCTAAAACTCTGCAGCAAATTAGTGTAGCGAAAATAAGGAATAAAATACTATTGGAATGGTTAAGTTTGTGATGGCGCAAGTAAATTTTTAGTATCTTACTAGAAGATAACTTAATTGATTGCTGCCAACTTAATCATGTTCCACTAGATCAGACACTTCAACGCCTTATGAATTATGGACAGGTAGATAGCCTGGTTTGACTAATCTATAACCCTGGGGGTATGCAGGCTATATTTATTATCCATCTCATAGAAATGAGAAATTGAATGCAAGAAAAGAATTGTATCTTTGTTTGATACTCTGTGCATTCCGAAGGATTAAATAAACGATGGTGTACAATTAGATAGAAGTGTAACTGAATTAGAATCACAAGATGTCATTATTAGAGAATGAATTTCTTAGTAGAAGCGAGTTTGATATAGATATCTGATTTTAGGAATTGGATGATCTGTGTTAATACGTGAGTGGTGATAAATCAAAATCTAACTTGATCCTCCATTCCTAGTGGGAGTGGAATTTTACATGGATCCTCCATCCCGAGTGGGAGTGGAAGTCTACACTCTAGTGGGAGTATAAATCCGCATGGGTCTTTCATCCCCAGTGGGAGTGAAACAGTTGTTGAATCAGCTACCGTGATAATTTACCAACTCGTTGAAATAATCGTAAAATTATCCCATGACATCTTTCGGAGATTGAAAGGGAAGATTTAATGATTACTTTACTTGACAGTGATGAGCCAATGATTTTTATAATTGAGCTATCACTTCTATCTACTAAGTAAATATATGAATGAAGGCAATGGAAGGGAAGATGGAATCTAGAAAAGTGATCATGTCCGGGACTTGATTCATTTACCGCCTGGTCATTAGACCATTGTGAACGTATGGGTTTCACATATCGTACGTAAGGCGAAAAAGTACTATTGAGAGGTATAGGGTGCAATTAGTCGCAAATGAAGAAACTTATTCTCTGGAAGTAAAGTTTTCTTCTATATGCCTTATTTTAGCACTAGTCACATATATGAACCTAAAAAATTACATCATATGGATGTAATGATGGTACTTCTGTATAGAGAACTATAGGAAGAGATTTACATGGAACATCCTGTATATTTCATTTCAAAAGACCAAAGAGCACACAAGTGTGCTTGCTTTATTAATGTACGGTTTGAAACGATCCTCTAGAAAGTGGTATCTTTGATATCATCAAGTTGTAATGTCTTACAGATTATTGATGATTAAAGATAGTCATGGTAAGTACACTATAAATGTTGAAGATAATTTTTTATATTATCTATATCTGTGGACTATATATTTTGGCTAGAAATAATGAAAAGTTTGTAAAACCATAATGAAATGGTAATTCTCAAGTTTTATTGAGATTTTATATGAGCAACATGGCTATATATATATATATTAGGAGTGAGAGTTGATTCAAAATGAGCAATTTCAAGCTCATATATACTCCTATTATGAAATCACAAACTCTTAGCCTCATTATGTACCCTGAAACTCCATAACATCAAGGAATTGATGACAAGTTCCTCATGTTAGTATCATACAGAGTCTCATGTACATTGTGATATGTACAAAGTCTATCATTAGTTACGCTGTAAGATTGGTGAATGTGCACCAATATAATCCTAGATTACAACATTGAGATGTTATCAAGAGGATTATGACATACCTTGAAAGTGCGGCTAACTACTTAGTGTACATTGTGATATGTACAAGGCCCAATAGAAATTATGCCACAAGATTGGTGAATGTATACCAATATAATCATAGATTGACGGGATTGTGACATAACTTTAATAGTAAAGAAATTACTATTTATGCTAGCATATTTACACACATAATGTAATAGAAATATGTCGTCAGGTTGAGACCGGCATTCTTACACGTGCGGTCCCCTCAGTTGCAGAGATAGTAGGCTGAGATGAGACACATATATATTAGAGAATATGTATGATATATTCTCGCGGAGCTAATGTATATGAATTTGTCGTCAAGATGAGGTTCACAATAAATGTATCTATATATTTTAGAACCGATCATGATAGAACCCCACTATCATTGATACCTGATCAAGCTAGATGTGAGGTCTTAATGTGGCGTCGGAGAGAGGCGAGCTTTTAAGAACTCGGGTTAGTCATGAGAGTTGTGACTAGACTAAGATCTGTACCGTGAATAATATAAAGACATATGCATTCTTATTTAGAATGAAATTCACTGTAACACGCATTTCATACCGTGTGTGCTATAAGTGACCGACATGGAAAATGAGAGAATGAATCCCTGCTTCCTCATTGTGTAAGTTCCACTGAAGTTTTACATAAACTTCAAATGGTGTCCTCATGACCATTCACTCTATCTTAAAGTGACAGGATAATGTTAGCACCTTTAGTGTGTTATTTCTATGGCTATGATAATTCAGCCTATGGGGCACATCTAAGGTAGCAGTTATTCTGGAGACCGAGAGATAAAGATGGAATGGGAAGATTTAATGAATTTTTTATCTGACTTATGTATTCACTGGCTGGCCAATTGTATTTGGAGATACAATTGTGAATACATGAAATGTGATAAAGTCCAGCATAGCTTTTTGAGGGATTAAGTATGCTTTTGGATTGATAAAAAATTATAAAATTAAATCTAGGATACAACAATGAACAATGTTATCTCTTGTAAATAGATAATTTACAATTGAGATTTGAGATTGTTAGCTCCCTTTCATATATATTGATTGTTCATAGGTCACATAATGCATTTATCCGTATGAACACTTTGTTGATGATAATGATGATAATACTTGTGTTTTTAAAGTCTCAAAGACTTCTCTGTATGTATCACATCTTACGCCATTTTGGGGATGGCAGATGTTGATTAATACTGTTGCACCCATGATGGGCTTATGATAACTAGATTGCGTTGGCCCTACTTGTACGAGTGGGAGATGTTAGTATATTTGGGTATAGGTTGGAGACCCATTGTACACTCAAGTGGGCCAAGATAAGCAATACATGGAGAGCCCAAAGTCTATGTACACCAAGCCCAAGCCCATGGACCAAATACATATAACTGTATGGCAGTTTTTGTGCAGTTTATGCATCAGTTAAAAGAAACTGATACACACAACAAAAAGACATGCAATAACGTGCAAGTGTGTGTGGCTGTGAAGTGCATGTAAACAAGATGAATATGAGAAGTTTGCAATGCAAGGCATTGTGTGTGCAAGACAGAATGTGCAATAGAGAGAGTATTGTATGTCTACAAGTGTTTGTGAGAAACACAAAACAGAGATAAACATAAGAGATAGATATGGAGAAAATCTGTAGAATTTTCTCCCATCTTCAATCAGATTGTGGGTGGTATTTGTGTTGTGATCAGAGGGGACTTTCCGATCCCGTGATCGTCCTCCGACCGGTGATACGATCCCAGGTGTTTGATCCGCCTCCGCTGTAGAGTTCGGGTTTCTGTATGGTGAACGGTAATAATCCGAATTTTGTTTTGTTTATCTTTAGAATAATCATCAGATACAAAGGATGAAAGTGAGAAAAGTGACTTTGAAGGGGTCAGCCTTGTTGAAGTAGATAAAAGAATAGCAAATGACAGGGGAAGGATTTACGTGCCGGCAAGTTTCATTAAGTTGATTCAACTTTGTTTATTATCACTTTCCCACTTCAGTAGATGCATTTTGTTTTATACATTCCACTCTTAGATTATAGGTGTTGGAAATTGTTTCTAGTTTATGATTTATTTTCCGCTTGAACAATCTTGAAAGAAAACTAGCAATTTCATTAACGATTTTCAGTGAATAGTTGCTATTTATATTACATGTAACAAGTGTGGACCGGAGACCTTCCCGTGAATTAAGGAGAGGCTTCCACGTGTGGAATCTGAATAGCTGACATGGCAATCTTCCTGAAGATCTCTTGAGTTAGTTAGAATAACTAACTTGAATCACTGAGATTAACAGGTGTAGGTGTTTGATCAAAGTCCTGAACGAAGCTTCAGTCTTTGAAATTGAACCGAAGTCAGTGTTAAGGGCATAATAGTCCTTATGTGGTCAATCGAAGTCAATTTAACAAAACCCTTAAAAGCTTTATGATAAGGGGATTTTTTATAATAAAGATTTATTGTCGATGAATAAGGCGTGGATGGATATCCTTACCTCAATTCATATATTAACTTAGAAACGGACACGGATATGAGAATGAGGATATATATCTTCAACGGATACAGGGATGGAAATTGGGGTATCCATCCTCAATCCGCTCTATTGACATCCCTGTGAGCAAGTATTTTGAACGACTTGAAACAAAGAAAATAGCTTGGCTACAGTTAATTTTGCAATTTTGAGACAAGCAAACAACTAATGTTATTCATATAACGGAACAAGAATAGTTTCATCAAATAAGCGACACAAAGTCGGAAAATGCTTGAAAGATAGTGCTAGCTTTCAGAAAATGAAGTTTGTTACTCTCGCAACACAAATGTTGAAAACACTTAAACAAAGCAGAGACCGTTACAAACAAAGTAAAGGGAATAAAGACACTGAAAATAACAAAACACAAAACTTTAACAACAGATTCCACTAAATTTCCTTCAGCACCAAAAATGCTCAGTGCAATTTGTCAAAAAGATGACCAGGCCGGCTTCATATTTGTGTTCATCAGATCCGTCTCTAGAAAAGGCATCATGACCTCCTTACTTGACACAAACAAACCAAGCTTCTCCATAAGTTTCTCGAATAGGTCGCCAACTACATAAGAGATACCTGAGGCTGCGACTCCTAAGCTTACATAGTATAATACAGTTCTGAAGTAAGATCTAGGTGGCTTCTGAACATGACCCTTTGCAACCGCAAGTAACACAATGCATACAAGCGAGGAACCTGCAACTGCTGCAATCTTAAGATCTCTGTCATCACTCTTACGAAATGAGAAGCCATATATAACAGGAGGCAACAAGCCAAAGATGAGAAATGATAGAATAACTACAACAGCATGACGTGAAAAATTCTGTTCCTGCCCAAGTAGTCGTTGATACCGGCCTTCTTGCACATTTATTTGATTGGAAGTCTCTTCAGAATGGTCATTTTTCAGTTCTTTGAGCTGCAGAACTTCATTGTAAGTTTAAGTTGCAAAAACTAGAATGCATTGAACAAACTCCTTACTTTCTATGTTACATCCCAATGTATAACAGTTAACAGGCACAGAACATTGTCATCGAATACGTTTTAAAACCGTGTCTTAAAATTGTTATCTCTAAAAGATTTTAAGGGTGCAGTTATGTTAAATGATCTTATTCTTGTTCATAGAGGTGGATGCAGTTTAGGTTATACATTAAGGAACATGCTAAGATTTCAACTCCATAACTACATCTTTGAAACATATTTAAATAACAGAAGAGAAGCATGCATAATATAAAAATTTGTTTTGAGTATCAAGTGTTATGAATATTACTTGGTAAAATCGAAATGGTTACTCACATTATCACCAATAATGAAAAGTCCACCGATCACACTTGCCAATCCCAAAGCTAAAATGTTCACTGCAATATTGACCCAAGATCAAAAGTGTAAATATAAATTTCCTTAAAAATAAAGAATATACATTACATGATTAATAACAATAATATCGATAAAGTTATAATTGGAGTGATCCAGCAACATGAAAAGAAATTAATGATGACACACCTTAGTTAAAAAAAAATTAGCATTCCTCTTGCTCATGAAAGAAAAAAGGAACAAAATGCACACACTAAAACTAACTGCATTTATTTAATAAATTGTTATGTACCTCATAACAGTTAACCAGGGAAAAAAAAAAAAAAGCACTTACATGTGGTAGCACCAGCACCTGCTGCAGATGAGACAACACCTAAACTTGTAATGGATTCAACTAAACCACCATATACAATGCTTTTCAAGATATCCCAATTGCTGGATTCAACAGTTCGAACTGGCTGCATGTTACCCGGCTGCATTTGACCCAGCTGTGTTTGACCAGGCAGCATTTGACCTGGCTGCATTTGTCCTGGCTGCGTTTGACCCAGCTGCGTTTGTCCCAGCAGCGTTTGACCCAGCTGCGTTTGTCCCAGCAGCATTTGACCCGTCTGCGTTGGAACCGGTTTCATTTGAACCGGATGCGTTTGAAGCGGATTCGTTTGAGCCAGATGCATTTGATCCAGCTGTGGTTCAACATCAATGATCACATCATCCCCTGCAACATATCATTATGGCACAACGACTTGACAAGTTAGATTTTTGTGGAAATAATATATATAGATCATATTTGTGATAACAGTTGTTGGGATTATAATGGCATACCCCAAAATTGAAAAAAGCAAAGAAACAAAATAAGGACATCAGAAATTACATAGTTCAGCCTTAAGCCTACATCCATGGAAAAAAAAAAACACAATAAAATATTCCCTTCTTTTCAATGATATAATAGGAATATAAGGAGGATCTTCTCAAGTTTACCCTTATTTGAAGGAAATCAAGAGAGGCCTTATTTAATAAATTGTTATCTTAAGAAGTAAATAGCTTGATAACTCCAAGGAATGTAACAGTTTGGTCTGATAAGTGTGCTTATCACAATAAAGATGCAGTATCTTGACTCAAAGGTGTAGCATTTTGAAGAAACTACAGTTTTAATCATCAATCATGAAAATAGAAAAGCCATCAAAAAATTGCAATAGGGAAATCATCGTGTGCCAACACAATTGATCACTTGGAAAATTTATAAAGAATGTGTAACTTCACTACAACATAAAATCTCAAGAAAAGAATAGTTGAAGATTTAGTAAAAGCAGAAACCATATTTCTCAATTTCAAGCATCATCAAGTAAACCATAACTGCCGTGAGTTTTTTCTTTGAATGGTCGAAGACTATATTACCATGATCAAATATGCTTTCTTGTTACCTGCTGAGAAAATTTTGGATAACCAATTTTTTGTGGGTGCAGGTCTAATTTGAACATCCTGTATGATTACACTCTCGTCGCTACCTCCCCCGAAACACTGAAATAGTTTACAACCATTGCCTGCAAAATATAACAGAATAGTTAAGCTTATGTCCTTAATCATAGAACAGTGCCGAATTGGAGGTTAACTTGATATCAGCAAATGAGAAAAAAAATAATAATAATAAATAAACAAAGGAAGATGGAAACAGTCAAAATGTAGAAGGCATCAAGTTTGTGTTAGGTTTTCCATAATTCAGGGATAACATGATACCTGTAGGAACGAAAAGGCTGAAGCACGATAAGCATCTAAATATCTCTGTGTTGCGATCAACGGCTGGAGGTATGGGAGTGCCATTTTGTGTATCATTGTTGTGATCAATGGCTGGAGGTGCGGGAGTGCCATTTTGTGTATTGTTGTTGTGATCAATGGCTGGAGGTGTGGGAGTGCCATTTGGAGAAACATTACGTTGTCCAATATTGTTGTGATCATTGGCTGGTGGTGTGGGACGAGTGCCATTTGGAGAAACATTGTGTTCGTCAAAACCTTGATAACTAGCATCCAACTCAGTAGGTGTCTCCAAATTGTTTCCAGGCTTTGTTTTATAGCGGACATTTCGAACTCTCCGCCTTCTTCTACGAAGAACAACCCTTGTTGTTATGCAAGAATTACAATTAGGACAGTATAAATCATGTGTATTTTGCTTCTGTAATACCCTCTCGACGTCTAAATCAGTGAATTCATTGTCAATTTCTTCTATTAAGTCAACCTCTGCATCTCCTTGGGGTGTATTTTGAAGATCCTCCAAATTGTTAATGTTTTTGTCATGTACCTTTTGTACTGTTACTGGGCTCAAACCAGAAAGGCTTTCATTTTCCAAATGTTTCCGATTTCCATTGTTGGTTTCAGTGCTTGGAATTTCAAACTTGTTTGTCTTCAAATTCAATTCTTCATCTGTGGAATTTGCATCAGAAACATAAGAAGAATCAGTAGCATTGTATTGATGAGCAGATCCATTGCCTGCAAACCATGCAATATTGAAATATTTATGAACAAAATGTCCCACACACTAACATGAGTAATTTAGGAACATAAAAAAGATGTACAAAACATACAACATGGATAAGCCTATCCTGTATCTAGAGGACACATTTACTAGCATTTTAGCAATTTAGATAGAAATTAAACAAGAGTGAAGAGGCTTGACACTGTTGGGTGGTTTATAGTTATGATTTAAGTACCTCTTAGGTCAAGCGAGGGACGATAGGTCCAATAGCAATGGCGACATTTCCATATTCCTTGAGTCAATCACAAACAAGACAAAGTAATGCAAAATACAACCAGACAAGGCATGTGACACTCAATATCATTTCTCTTTCTCTTTCTCTTTCTCTTTCTCTATAAAACAATGTGTGTGTGGGTTTCGTACCTTGGTGGGTTTCAAAGTAGACGCTCTTGTTGTGGCCATTTTCCTCAGTTTTCTCCTCTGCTCCATTTTCCTCTGTTTTCTCCTCTGCTTCATTGTTGGAGGGATTGTTGTGGTGCTGCCGAGATTGCCTTCCCAGCAGAGCTGCGTCTTCTTCAACCTCTTCTTCCTTCCATGGTTGCTCTTGCGCTTCCATGTCTTCCATTGATTTTTTCAGTCAAGTCTCACACAGCAGCTACACGACTTGCTTCATTTCATTTATGAAGAACATTAGGACATACAAATACTATACGAGAAATTCTTCGCTACAACAGCTGCACCGGTTGAGTGGTACATCAGAATAATAAACATTTGACATGTGTCAAACTTTCAATATACCTTCTAAAAGATTTTTGTATCCCATAAAACTTTTAAAAGTAATTATTTAATTCCCAGACAACCTAAAACCATCACAATTGATGTGGTAAGTATTTTTCAATTCTCCAAGACATCTCATGATTTATGTGTTGTGTGGTGATTGATGATAACAACTCATTTGTCACATCATTTAGGTTTTATAGTATTATTCTTATTCTTATCAAATAATCTAGATTGATTTGATAACTATTTTAAAAAGTACTTTTGGAAATTTTATTAAACCATCTTCTAATGACTCCTTAAATATGATATTTCTAAAAATTAAACGAGTCATGTCAACATATTTAGCTGTAACAGACTCTTCAAATGAGATTTTTCAAATAAAATTTTGATTATTTCTCTTCAATATTGAAAAGCAACTTCTCCTTCTTCAATTATTATTATATTATTTTTTATATCATATCAGCATTAATAATTGACATCTATATAATTTATCTTTTTAATTAATTTCAAATAATATATAATAAGTTTTTTAAAATATTACATAAATTCAACGATTTTGGAGGAAGGGAGAGGAACTCGAACCCATAACCTCATAACATAAGTGTGAGGGGTTTACTACTAAACTAACCTCATCTTATATTATGTATTAAATTTAAACGTCTACTTTTTAAAAATAAAATTAAATTAAATGTACGTGGTAGTGGTTATTGGATAACATGAATAAATTTAGTATCGGAACCCATAGTGCGGATTACATAGGGACAGGGTGCAGATAAGTTTTAATTAATGTCTTCTTGTTTCCTTTATTAATTAGAGTCATGGGCCCATGACCCACCAGATCTGATGAGATCAAGTTATCTAATATATTTTAATACATAAACACCCCCAACACGAAATAGTACAAGAAAGTAGAAACCTCCTCAATATTGGTGCAACCCTTTGCTGCACGCCTGCACCAACTCATAAAAGAATCGTGCTCGTATCATTTCCCATGGTCAATCTCTCACTGTTACAAAATCTTCTTCTTAATTTCTTATTAATTAACAAAACAACAACGAAACGCTGTCATCAATCATTTAAGTGTTGACTTTTATTTTTTATTTTTTATATTTTTTAAGGGATTTAAGTGTTGAAAATTCAGAATTGGAACAAACGTGCCATTATTAAAATATTTCGATTAAATTACTACCTTTGATGCTAAGATGTGCGTTGAAATCTCTTAAACATGTTAGCAAGTTCTAGTTCTATGGTATGTGACAATTAGGCTGATTGCTTCTAAACATGAACATGGGGAAGTGGTCTACGCACAAGCCATGCACATTTATGAGGAAGTGGTCTACGCACGTGAATAAATGGTCACACGTCTTGATTTGTTTAGTTGTTATTTTCTATTAAAGTTATTTTCTGTATACTGTTAGTGGAGCTTAGTGGGTTCCTCTTTCTTAGGCATTATTTCCATTTAATTTGACATTACCTTTTTTTTTTTTTATTTAACAAGTTACAAAAAGCAAACAAGAACAACAACCTAACTAGGCAAATCTACAAAATCACCTTCTCCACAACCGGAGGGTAAGTTTCAAGGTAAAACCAATCTTCCGAAGAGAAAGAAAGGCTAGCTAAACTATGTGCGAGCACATTCGCGGATCTAGGAGCAAAGGACACAACAATATCATGGCAACTAATAATACAAATAATGTCCGAAACAACAATGCCAATATCTGCAGCAGGAAAAATTCCGGAATTAACGAGATCAACCACAACCTTAGCATCCGATTCAATGACAGCAGGCAAACAAAATGCCGCGAAGGATAGTCGTAGCTTCGGCCACTTGAGGGGAAAAGCATGCATCCAGACTCTTAGTAGAAGAACCCATAACACACCCAACATGATCACGGACCACAATGCCAATACCAACCTGATCAACTTTGGATTGAATAGCCGCATCCGTATTTACTTTGTACAAACCCTCAACCGGACATTTCCATTTTGCCACCAAGAGGTTTACTCCCAGCTTAGGCTTCACATCAGCCTCTCTGTTAGCTGTGCGCAACTCAGCAACAAAATCAATCGCCCACTCCACAATCCTTTCATCATATCTAACACCTGCTTGATGGATCAGCTGGTTTCTATGCCACCAACAGCGCCATAAAATCACGCACAATAACTCTAGCTCCTCCCTCACAAGGACATTTGAACAGAAGAGGAAGAAATTGAGAGTTAAAGCATGGTCTTTCCAATTAAAAGAAATCATGAAAGAGTAAGAAGAACGAACCTCTTTAAGCTTTGAGCAGCCCCAAATGTTATGGATTATGGATTCTGGCACTTTCCTACAAATCTGACAGCAGGAATCAACCAACATCCCCCTTTTAGCAAGGTTGACAGCAGAGGGAATCCAATTCAGACAAGCCTTCAACGTTCTACCCACCTTATAACCGCTGCGAACCGAATAGGAACCATAATTTTTAAAGTGCCGAATCGGCTTATCATCACCCCCAGTAGAGCTGATAGGCAGGCTTAAGATTGCTTCAGCGTCATCTTGAATAAAAGACGAATGGATCAAAGGAACATTCCAACCACCTGATGGTGAGATAAGGGCATTTACAGACACATGTTCATCAAAAACCGGGGGAGAAATAACCTGGAAAGTAGTAGGGCATGGAATCCAACGGTCGTTATAGATAGAGACTGTTAGACCGTGGCCTATACGCCACCTAGAGCCGGCTTCTAGAATCCCACGACCCCAAAGGAAACTATTCCAAACCATATAACCAATATTGCACTTCCCTGCATTTAAAAAAGAGGTAGTAGGATAGTAACTATTTTTCAGAACCCTAACAGCTAAGGAAAGAGGATTCGAAACCAATCTCCAGCACTGTTTTGCTAACATAGCTCTATTGAAAATGTCAAGATCCCTAAAGCCCATCCCTCCATGATTCTTGTCAACACATACTTTATCCTAAGACTCCCAATGGGTTTTCCTAGCCACATCGGCACCCCCCACACTCCCCCACCCCCCCCCCCCCCCCCCCCCCCCCCCCCCCCCACCAGAAACGGGCACATAACCTGTGAATATCAGAGATAAAGCTATTAGGAAGTCTGAAAAGACTCATATCATAGGAGGGGATAGCTTGAATAACTGTTTTAACTAGGATATCCTTTCCACCCGCAGATAAAAACTTTGAATTCCAGTCTTTAATCTTCTCCCAAACACGATCTTTAATGTTGGTAAAGAGATACTTTTTCTGCCTACCAGTGAAACATGGAATGCCTAGATACCTCTCATGGCAATCCACAAGCCTAACCCCCACAATAGCAGCCAACCGAAACCCTAAAATCTTGCTAACTGACTTACTAACACAGAGAGAAGATTTGTCAAAATTGATGACTTGGCCCGAAGCCAAGGCGTAATCATCCAAAATACCTTTAATCGTCAAACAATCCCTTTCCAATGCCGTGGAAAAAAGAAGACTATCGTCTACAAAAAAGAGATGGGAGACATTCGGTCCCCCTTTGTTGCACTGGAAACCTGAAATCGATCGATTAGTAACAGCCTAATGTAAAAGGCTAGATAAACCTTCAGCACAAATAATAAAGAGATAAGGAGAGAGTGGATTGCCCTGTCTCAGTCCCCTAGACGGCTTCATTATATGTTGTTGTTAATGTAGCCGTTTGTATTAGACTATATATATGGTCTTGAATGAATGAAGGATATCGAATATGAAGAAATGAAATTCTCTCTATCTGTCTATCTCTCTAATTGTTCTCTCCTCTAAATTTTTCCATGTATTTTTAGGATCGAAAATATACACATCTAATGGTATTAGAGCCGTTCAGTTCCTTAGATGCAAAGTTTCATAACGATGTTTACAAAACTCTAGCCCGTCATGAATCACGTTTCGTCCAAATCTAAAATACCCTCAAAACCATTAGGGATGAACTCCAATCTCTATCATTTTCTCAAACACAATTAGCCACCTATCTTCTGGTGTTTTTCGATGATACATATGTATCGGCGGATGTTTTTATCGATTTTGATAAACCACCGATATTTGATGACTATGTATTTGAGAATATCTCTTATAAAAGCAATTCACATTTTGTGGATTGTTTTTATGAGTCACACATTTCCTTTACCATGCAATCAACCTCCCCGACCTTCCGCACCATGTTCGACCGACACACCCGAAACAAGCTACCCTTTCCCAAGCTTGGTGGAGACTTTATAACTAGATGGATCAACAAAAACAAGGTTGAACTCCCGACAGACTTATTCGGAATTTATCCTTGTAGACAAGGATAATTTGGGGAGGATGAAATGATATGTGACATTTAGGTTGATTGCTTCTAAGACATGAACATGTGGAAGTGGTCTACGCACAAGCCATGCACATTCATGAGGAAGTGGTCTACGCACGTGAAGAAATGGTCACACGTCTTGATTTGTTTAGTTGTTATTTTCTATTAAAGTTAAGTTATTTTCTGTGTACTATTGGTGGAGCTTAGTGGGTTCCTCTTTCTTAGGCATTATTTCCATTTAATTTGGCATTATCTGTTGTTGCTAATGTAGTCGTTTGTATCAGACTATATATATGTTCTTGAATGAATGAAGGATATCGAATATGAAGAAATGAAATCCTCTCTATCTATCTATCTCTCTAATTGTTCTACTCTCCTCTAAATTTTTCCGTGTATTTTCCAAGATCGAAAATATACACATCATTCTACTACAACAATAATTAGGAGGTAAATTGCAATAAAGTACCCCCAACATTTGGTGAAGGTGCAAAAAGAATGTACTTTTGTTAAAATTATAGGAAGGTATCTTTGACTAACCATTTGATCGTCAAAATTAACCTATGTCAAAATGTCAAAGGGGTAATAAAGTCATTTTCTTTTAAAATTTTTAAGAAAATGGAAAAATAATTTCCTGGATAACATTTAAAAATAAAAAAAATAAAAAATAAAAAGTAGAGATTTTTTTTTTTTTTTTTTTTTTTTTTTTGATCTTAGACCCAAATCTTTATCTTTATCAATAATCATCAGGAAAATAAAAATAAAAAAAATCTACTCAATCAATCATCGGTTAAAGAAAGAAATAAAGAAGTTTTCAAAGAATTAGAGAAAATAAAATCCATAAACCTTGTGGATTTTTTTAAGAATCATAAAAAATAATGAAAAAAATAGAAAAATGTTTTTTTTTTTTTTTTTTTTTTTTTTTAATTTAAAGAAATCTAGGTTCCCATCTGAGAAACCCAGATCTTCGTTGAGGGGACCTAATTCTCCTCCAATAAGAGAATTAGGTCTCCATTTTGGAGATTTGATCTCCATGAAGGAGATCTGGTCCTCCACCAAAGAGAATCTCCTTAATGGAGTAAATCTCCAACAGAGGAGATCCAATGTTTTTCAGTTATATATTTATAATATTTTCACATTTTTTTTATTTTCACATAAAAAATAAAAAATAATAAAAAATAAAAATAAAAATAAAAACCTTTCACATGTTTACCTATTTGGTATGACTACTATGCAGGGCATACATGATGCAGGGATGAATAGTTGCCAACTAAAAAAATATGATTTGCCAACTAAAAAATCTGATTTGGAAAAGGAAAAAATAAAATAAAAAAACTCATTCAATAAGTCAGGCGGTCACCTTTGTACATAGTTTTTTTTTTTTTTTTTTTTTTAAATAACTTTTTAGGGTTAGGCTAAATTAACTTAAAATTTTGACTTAAAATTTTGACTTCAACATCTCAACAACCCATTGACTCTTAATCCAATGGTTGAGATTTGAAGCATTTATAACTCTTGAATTAAGAGCCAATAGATGGTTGACATGTTTATATCAAAATTTTAAGTTACTCTAGCCTGACCCAACTTTTTATATAATGTTAAACAATTAAAGTGTGAAATTAAATTTAATTGTCTAAGTGATAAGTCTCTAACACCTACATCTAAAAGGTTGTAGCTTCGAGTTATGACCCCCTCCCCAATTCCAAAATATTGTAATAGTTCAAAAAAAAAAAAATCCATTGAATTATATTTCTTATAAAATGTTACAAGAATAATTGTATATTTGAATAAACAATAGTAGTTGACGAAAAAAGTTTGTCTGGTGGTATCCACTACGAGATTGTAGGTTCGAGTCCTCCCCCTTCCTAAAAAATCCTGAATATATATAATACTTCAAAAAATAAAATAAAAAAACAATAGTAGTTGTATTAAATGTTTAATTCATTTAAACAAAAAAAATAAAATATATGTGTATTTAAAATGAATATCAATTTTAATTTTAGATTGTTTATCATTTATTGTACAAATATTAATATAGGTATTGTTTTAAACAATAATTAGGAAAAATGAACTCTAGTTTGATGTATATTTCAAACAATATGAGGTTGGTCAAGTGGTAAAGTCCCTCACATATATCTGCTCTGGATTCGAGTTCTCCCCCTCCAAAAAAAACCCTGAATTTATGTAATATTTCAAAAATAAAATAAAATAAAATAAAATAAAATAAAAGACTATAAACTTAGTGAATACAGTACTTTTGAAATTAATAACCAAACAATTTATACCTAGGGACATAACCAGGAATAAACGTTAGGGGATAGAATAATCACAGTTCTAAACGTTATAAGATCACCTTCACAATTGATTAATATTTGAAAACAACGAATACTACTTCTTTATAACGTTACAACATTTGATTGTATTGAATTATATTGAATCGGATTGTATTGCACTAAATTACATTATTCATATACAATCTCATATATATTTTGTGATGTTTCGTATTAGACTGTATTAAGATATACAAATGTTTAATGTGATTTAGGATGAGATGGGGTTTACTTCACACCTGCACCATGAGGGTGTGGGTTCGAGTCCTTCCCCCTCTCAAAAACCCCGAATTTATGTAATAGTATAATACAAAAAAACAAAAACAAAAAACAAAAAACAAAAAAAAAACCAAAAACAAAAACAAATGTTGAATGTGATTTTAGTTTATGAAAGTTTGTTAACTAACAAAATTGATATATATATATATACAGTCTTTCTATTGTTAGCTCGTCCTGACAATAAATATATCAGGACGAAGAATGTGGACCATAGATTATGGAGAAGTTTGACAAGTGCATACGCTTTGAGTCAAAATATGTATATCTAGTGGTTCATATTCTTCGTTCTGATATATTTATTGTCAAGACGAACTGATAATAGAAAATCTGTATATATATATATATATATATAGAATAAAAGTTGATATTATAAAATCTAATTGTATTATATTTAAAAAAATAATAATAATAAAGGGATAATTACTATGATGACAAGCCATTTGGTTAAGCATTATCAAAATGGTTATTATATGGAAAATGTGGTTCAAAATGACAATTATAAGCAAACAGTGTGATGGAAATGGGCATTCGTAATAAAAAATACACTAGTGGCCACCCATTTGGTCAGAAGCTACTCTAATGGTCACCGATTTTAATTTTGTAAATAGAATTAATCAATCGAACAAATAAAAATAAAAATTTAAAACTTGTTTTAAAAAAATTGATCTTCACCCGTCCATCACAATGATGGACGGCTGGAGATAAATTTAAATAAAAAAGTTTGTTTTTTAAAAAAATTTACCTTTTTTTTTTTTAATGTTTAATCTCCCACCGTCTATTACAAATGATGGACAGTTGGAGATTAAAATATATATATAAATATATATATATATATATATATATTTATATATATATATACCCACATACCCTTCTGACCAATTGACCTGGTTTGTAATCCAATACAAATTTGACATGTGTCATCAAATTTTAAAAATAAAAAATAAAAATAATGGTTAAATAATAATACAATCCTCTTTCAAAAAAAAAAAAAAAAAAAAAAAAAAGAATAATACAATTCTGAATTTTTTATAAAGAAAATAAAATCTTTAAAAAATTAAAACATCTTTAAAATGTCTACCATCCATCTCATAGATGGATGGTAGATAAATATTTATTAAAACAAATTCAAATAAAAAAAGTATTTTTTACATAGATTGATTGATCTCAATTACATAATAATAATAATAATAATAATACAAATTAAACAAAATTTAAAAAAAAAAAAAAAAATGAACATCATCAACCTTTACAGTCCTAGAATCATCAAAAATTTAAGGATTTCCCTTCTTTTTCATTCATTTTATCTGCAACCAAACAAAACTAAAACCTTTGCCGCCACACTCATCATCATGATCACCACCAGTCAACCACCACCACACTCATCAGTCATCATCATCATCTTCCACCAAAACCAACACCTAAACCCTAGCCACCACCACCACCACCATTCAAAAGCCGATGCGTCTTCTCTCTCTCTCTCTCTCTCTCTCTCTCTCTCTCTCTCTCTCTCTCTCTCTCTCTCTCTCTCTCTCTCTCTCTCTCTAAGGATCTGGTTCCAACCGCCGCGTCTTCTCTTCGCTTCGCGCTCGATCTCCTTCAGCCACCGCTGCGTCGTCTCTCTCTTTTCACATCTAGTTCATCGCTCTTTCTCACCCTCTTTCTTCGCGAATCCATCTCCATCAATCTACTCCATTTCCGATCTCCAGCCCATCTTATCTCTGCCTTCTTGCTCTCCTATTTCATGTGATTTGGTGTTTGGATTTGGTGGTGGTGTGATTTCGTCGATTTCGTGTTTGGATTTTGGTGGTGGTTTGACTAGTGCGATTTCGTGTTTGGATGGTGGTGACGTGCTTGTGTTTGGCTGTTTGATGGTGACGATTTTGATGGAGTTTCCATTTGTTTCTCCATTGATCTGAAGATCCACTAATGTTCTTCATTTTTCTCGTTTCTTTTTTTCTTTTCTTTTTTTAATTTTTAATCGTTGGGCAGAATTAGAATAAGAATAAATCAAATTCAACTACTGATAATACTTGCTTTTGAACGATAAAATTACATTAATTGCATTGAAAAATATACTAAAAGCAATCAAATGATGATACTTACTAGCTTTTTTAGGCATTAATTACAATAAAAATATACTAAAATTAAACATGAAAATGAAATCACCACTACATATGTTGCAAACAGCATTTTTTAAATTACAAAACTAAATTATCAAACATATATATAAATCAAAATACACTGGAGATAAATTGATTAGGTTTAGTAGCATTATGATCAATAGAAAACATAATTCTAGTCTAATAAGTTGATTACTAGAAAAGATTTCAACAATCTGGAGATAAAAATGCAAAATCTCATGGACATGGATGGTAGAGATTTTAAAGATGTTTTAATTTTTTAAAGATTTTATTTTCTTTATAAATAAATAAATTTAACCATTATTTTTATTTTTTATTTTTAAAATTTGATGACACGTGTTAAATTTGTATTGGATTACAAACCAAGTCAACTGGTCAGAGGGTATGTGGGTGTTTTTATTATATTTTTCCAGTTTAATAAAATTATGCATATAATAAGGGTAACTTAGTGCAATTTTCCCTAGACAGAATCTGGGTTCCGATACATTTCCATTAGCTATTGCTAATTTATGATAGTTCAAGGGGTTTAATGGAAAAAAAAAAAAAAAAAAAAAAAAAAGTATAGGGGATAAGGTGCAAATTCAGGCATAGTTCAGGGGCATCAGTGTCAATTAGCCTTTCTTTTTCCTCTCTAGTTGTTGCCGCACCACCTTAGTCTCTCTAGGGTTTTAGTTTGTTTATTTTTCTGATAAGTCTATCTTATATACTAGGATCCTAGGGTTTAGTAAACCAAGTCAAAATAGGATTATAAATCATTTTTAATTTGGTCACCACTAGGGTTTGAACCTTTGACCTTTTTAGAGAAAATAAAAAATAATCACTTATTATTTTATTCTTTTGCTCTTGTCAAGGTTCGAACTTGAAACCTCTATATAACAATTAATAATTCTTAATTATTAATATGTCAATTACATAATCATATTATTTAATAATATTTAATTAATCAATTAAATAATCATATCATTTAATTAATTCCCATTATATATTTAAATTACTTTCGTAACTTAATTAATTAGATCATCCAATTCTCCGTGAGCCTTGTTACTATCAATCATAAAAGGCTAGTAAGGGGACCTAATGGACCCACAATTTTGAGCTCCAATAATACTTAGAAAAATTAATTAAACTCTTTAATTATTATTTCACGATTATTAACCTTAAAGTTATTCCACTAAAAACCCAAGGTTGTACTCTCGTAACTGTAGATGTTTTACACAACCAAATTATCATTGTCTATTGATATAGTTATTACATATGGTATGATCCTCCACAAGTAGTTCATAATTAGAGCTAGGTCGTACAGTCCGTTATACCTCTCTAATTATATCATTTCCTTTAAGTAACATTGATTCTCTAATGAATGATTATATCCTTCATTCCTTTACTGAAGAAGGAGAGCGCTTTTAATCGTTCAAGTCTCAAATCAACCATTAAGGGAACTACTATCTACTTCTCGCAAGAAGGAGTGGATTCCTCTATTGTTTGCATATCTTTCTAGCCACAAGCCAAACCATGATTCCAATATACGGAGTTATTGATCGGGAATGCTACTTCGACCTTACCCACGGTATATCAAGAAACATGATCTAACTTGAAGGAGTCAGCAAGACACTCAGGATTTAGATCACCCATATACAACCATCATTTGTCGATATATATATGAATCTTTTCTACTAATGGATCTTAGTGATAGATTAATATAGATTGTGGCCCAGTCCTATATGATCACATCATATAAAGTGCCTCCATTCTCATATCACTATATGATTAGTCTAGGATAAGACCACCGTACATTACGGAATGGACCGTAGCTGTAGATTAACCACAAATAAAGTACCCATCTTTACTTGCTATCTACGGACTTTTTAGATTGTATGTCTCAAAATAAATTCCTCTGTATATGACATTCATATACTCAGTTTGAGATTACATCTAGCAATCTTGGATGTTTAGCACATATAATATAAACGTATGAGTTATGTTAACTGAATGAAATAACTACTTCTTTTATTAATGACTTTATAACATTTACAAATTACAAGCTTTAGGGCATAAATCTCAACAGAAACTACCAGCAATAAGAAAGTGAATGTTCTATGATCCATACTTCCCAAGATTCACTGAACGGCTGTTATTGTTGCACAATTTCAGGATCGAGTCTCTTTCAGCTTGTTACTGAGTAATCCAACAAAATAAATAAATAAATAAAAACACTTAAGCATGTTCATTACATAACCAATCATGCAATTATTACTAGTTCATTACAAAATGACAAATGGTAAACATAAATACTAGTTCATTAATAGCAAATACAAGCATGAGAAGCAAAAGCACAATACCAGTTGATGCAAGTCATCGTTGACAAGTTTAACATGAAGATGTCTCTCTAAAACTTCTTGAACCACACATTTTTCACCCTCATCACGCAGCCTATCTGCCAAAAGATAATAAAAGTCTCTAGCTAAATCTTCATAAGACTTTCCAAAGGCCTTGAAACGATTTGCCCATCGAAACAAATCTTGTGGATTGTTGAAAGAATTTTATGTTAGAAAATGAGATAAGGGTAGAGAAGAGAAAATGGAGAGGTCTGTTTGGATGTAGATCTGTCTGCAGAGAGAGAGAGAAATGGTTTTTGTGAAAATCTACATATTTTTTATGCTCTCTGTTTCGATTCAATAATAAGATACTATATTTACCGGGGATTACCGCTCTAAATCATAGCTGTCCAAATATAGTGACAAGCCTATTTTGGTAAATACAACGAATCTCACTGCTAACTGCTCACTGCAACTGAAATTTTCATCTTTTTTTTTTTTTGAGATAATTTTCTTCTTATTTTGGTTACTAAAGTAATCACTATTCACTAGTCAAAATCAAAGGATTTATTTATGTAAAAGTTGTAAGTATAGAATTGTGTAAATTGTCATATGTTATTCCATTGATCAACAGTGTATATACATACACCAATTACAAGCATAAAGAGGTACAAGGAAATTGCTGAAATTAAGGATCATGTACAGCTGCATATGGCAAGTCAATGCTAGGAAATAAACTACATAATTGCAAGAATCAAACTTTAAATAACATAATAAACAAAGAAGGAAATTAAATAACTATAATCATGTATTTGCTTCCATATGCCCCTGTAAGATGGAGCGTAGAGAGGAGAGTCCAATCTTGTCACGTAAAAGAAGATGACGAGCACGCGGAAGTGGCTTCGTGAGGACATCCGCCAGCTGATCAATTTATGAAACATGAGCGACCTAAAGTGCACCACTCTGGACCTGATCACGAATGAAGTGAAAATCAAGGGCAACATGTTTCATACACAAATGAAAGACATGATTAGAACATAAGTGAGTTGCACCAACGTTATCACAGTAGATGACAGGAGGAGCCAAAATGGTGATACCAAGTTCAGTAAGAAGAGAACACACCCAACGAATTTCAGCAGAAGTGGTAGCAACCGATTGGTACTCAGCCTCGGTAGATGATCAAGCAACTGTGTGCTATTTTTTAGAGCTCTAAGAGATAGGATTGCGACCAAGGTAAACAATGTAGGCACTAGTGGAAGTGTAGTCGTATCAGTTACCAGCCCAGTCAGAATCAGAGAAATCATGTAAAGACAAAGGGAAGCCTGATGAAGAACCAAACCATGATCAGAAGTACCATACAAATACCGCAGAAGACGTTTCATAACAGCCCAATGATCATCGGTGGGACGATGCATAAACTGAGATAATTTTCCCACCGTATAAGCAATATCCGGCCGAGTGAGAGAGAGGTATTGGAGACTGCCAACTACAGCTCAATAATTAGTGGGATCGAAAAGTACTGTGCTAGCATGAAGAGTTAACGTCGGGGTAGTAGCAAGAGGAGTAACAATTGGTTTAGCATCAGCCATCTTGGTGTGAGAAAGTAAATCAAGAATATAACAGCATTGAGACAGAAGCAAACCATGTGGAAGCGAAACAACCTCGACACCCAAAAAATAGGATAGCGGGCCAAGATCCTCAAGGAGAACCGATTGGAAAGAATCTGAATTAAGGCTTGCACTGCACGATCGTCAAAACCTACAACAATTATGTCATCTACATAGACCAGTAAGTACAGAGTGAGGCCATTGGAGATGAGAACAAACAGGGAGGTGTCAGCATGTGAGTTACGAAAGCCTGACCTAAGTAAAAATTGACATAACTCATGATACCAGGCACGAGGTGCTTGTTTGAGACTTTAGATAGCTTTGCGAAGTTTGCAAACATGAGTGGGTTTATCATGATCCATAAAACCAGCTGATTGAGCCATGTAAACATCTTCAGATAAATGACCTTGAAGGAAGGCATTGTTAACGTCAAGCTAACGAAGAGACCAACCACGACTCACAGCCAAACTGAGAACAATCCGGACAATGTTGGGTTTGACAAATGGATTGAATGTGTCATGAAAATCAATACCAGGATGTTGATGAAAACCTTTGGCAACTAGTCTTGCTTTATACCTGTCAATAGAACCATCAGATAATCGTTTAGTACGAAAAATCCACTTGCAACCCACAAGATTTTGAGAAGATGTCGAGGGAATAAGTTACCAAGTGCCATTACGAAGCAAGGCATCATATTCTTTTGACATGGCCTGACGCCACTTACGATCTTTGAGGGCTTGAACAATATTATTTGGCTCTAGGTTACTAGGAGAGGGAAGCTGAGCATGAAGGTTAAGTTTTTGTGTGGGCTTATGGATGTTGTGTTTAGAACGGGTAGCCATAGAGTGTGTATTGGTGGAGGTAGGGACTGGTTCATAGGATGGGGATTGTGATGGAGACAAATGTGGCGGCAAGTTTTGAGAGGTAGGAGATTCCACACTGGTAGTGGCACCAGGTGAGAGTTCTGTTGACAAAGGTAAATCACAAGGAGGAATGGCAAACGATGTTGGATCATCGTGCAGAGGCACAGTTGTTGAAGAGGTAGAAGAAGTAGCATATGGTGTGGTCGAAACTGAGGGAAGGACAAATACTAGAGGAAGCCACTTTGAAATGGAGGTAGGCTGACTACGAGGAAGACGACTATGGAGAGATTTGTAAGGGAACAAGGACTCAACAAATTTCACATGACGAGACGTATAAATGCGAGAGGTGGAGGGATCTAGACACATATACGCTCTTTGTGTAAGAGAGTACCTAAGGAAGACACACGGAATGGAGTGGGGTTCAAGTTTATGGGAAGAGTAAGGGCGAAGCCAAGGATAACATAGACAGCCAAATACACAAAGTTTCACATAATTGGGTGGAGAGCAGAGAAGTGTTTCATAAGGAGAATGGAGACTAAGAGTTGGTGGGGCATACGGTTTATGAGATAGACCGCAGTAGCAAAAGCATGGTTCTAAAAGGTAAGCGGAAGAGAGGTGTGAGACAAGAGGGATAGACCAATTTCAACTATATGGCGATAACACCGTTTAGAGTACCCATTATGTTCAAGAGTATGAGGAGGGGTGGTGAGATGAGAAATACCATCTGTGGCAAGAAAAGCTACTAATGCATGATATTCCCCACCATTGTCAGAGTATAAAGTGATTATTTTCTTATCAAAAAAATTTCCACTAAGGCTTTGAACTTAACAAAAACACCATAAACATGAGATTTGCGTTTGAAAGGATAATACCAAATATATTTTGTGTAATGATCAACAAAAATAACATAGTATTTGAAATCATCATAGGTGAAAACAGGAGAGGTCCACACATCAGAAAATATGATTTGAAGTGGTTGAGTAGACGTAATAGATGAATAATGAAAGGGCAACTTATGACTTTTATTGCAGTGACAAGCATTACAATTAGAAGTTATTGTTATAGGACTTGATAAATCTAAACCAAATTTTGATACAAGATGACGCAAAATCGGAAAAGCAGGATGTCCTAAGCGATAATGCCACTCGGATGAAGTGGTCTTGACACTAGAAAAAGCAAGTAACGAACTGGATTTGATTGGAGAGGACGACCACTCATACACTCCATCTTTAGTCTGCCCCTGTGCGAATATCCTTCACATGAAAAGTAGTGGGTAAGAATTCAACAGAGACATTGTTAGAAGTACAAAGTTGAGAGATGGAAATAAGATTTTTATGCATTGTAGGAACACAAAGAATATTCTATAAATTAAAAGTAACAAGGTGTGAGGCACCACTATCTAGTAGCCAAGTAGGGGTGGTAGAATTTTCAGTTGTCGCAAAGTGAGCTCTAGGCAAAGGAGATGCATGTGGTCGAGGCCGCCAGGATGATGGGTTACATGGTTGCCAAGGCTGCTGCTGTGGTCGAAATTTTCTGATTTTGAGAGGTCACTAGGTTGAATGACGGACAGCGTTTGGCGGTGTGCCCTTGAGTGTTGCATGCTTTGTAGAAACCAAGATACAGTTTGGAGGGAGGGCGAGGCCCATGAGAAGATGAAGAGTGCGACCTAGCAGTTGAAAATGCAGGAGAATGAGATGAAGATCGCCAGGACCTAGTGCGGGGTGCAGCCAGATTCACTATTGCTGGAATAGTGGCACTTGATGAAAGAGATTGATTCAACAGCAACTCTTTGGTGATTAATTTTTCATGGAGTTCGTCGAAGCAGGTCGTTGTGTCACGACCATTAATTGCATCAATAAGAGGTCTATAATCATCATCAAGTTCATCCAGAATCTTTTCAATGAGATATTCCTCATCCATAGGTTTGCCTAGGATAGCAAGTTCGTCGGCCTATGATTTGATAACCTGCATGTATTCTGATATTCTGCGGGAGCTTTTGCTGGTGCGTTTAAGTTGATCTTTAATCTGTTTGATGTGTCCTCGAGTGGGTTTGGCATATGTATTGGTAAGAATGGTGCAAGCTTCCTAAGAAGTGGTGGTACATTGAATAAGAGGTATAATCGAAGGAGTGAGAGATCCAACAATGGCGCTAAAGATGAGTTTGCCTTGACGAACCCATGTGATGTAGGCTGGGTTTGGAGAAGCTGTGTTGTCAACCGTAACGGTCGACGCTAGGGCCGGGTGAGTGCCATCTATATAGCCGTCAAGATTGGAGTCGACTAGTATGGCATGAAGCTGAAGTTTCAAGGATAGATAATTTGTGGAATTAAGTTTGATATTATGTTGAGAAGAAATATTGATGGCTAACAGAGGTTTAGTAGGATCCTTATCATTGGGAATGGTGATACGATTATTGGGGTTAGCCATGGAAGAAAGAAGAGAGAAAAAGAAAATTTCGACTGTGAAGAAGAAAGAATGCTTAGAGAGCGTGAGGCTTTGATACCGTATAGAATTGTGTACATTGTCGTATATTATTCCATTGATCAACAGTGTATATATATACACCAATTACAAGAATAAAGAGGTACAAGGAAATTGCTGAAATTAAGGATCCTGTACAACTGCATATGGTGAGTCAATGTTAGGAAATAAACTACATAATTGCAAAAATCAAACTTTAAATATCAAAATAAACAAAAAAGGAAATAATTATAATCACGCATTTGATTCCATAGTAAGTAATTTCAAAAATGAAAAAGTCAGATTCCCAATTTGGACAAGTGTGTCAACCGGAATATTTTTCAACAAGTATGAGTCTGCATGAAGGTGAAGACAAAATATTTTTCTTCTGAGTATCAGCCTACTTACGTGTCATCTTATACTAGATAAAATAAACAAGTAAACTACATAAAGCAGGTTTCATATATCAAAGTTTGATAAGGAATATGTACCTTAGTCAAAGGTCAATAACGGATATCTAATTTAAATTTAACCAAACATAGCACAATCCACATTAACATTTGAGAAATATACACAAATTCAAATTCAGCTACCAATATATAAGATGCAAGCATTACTAAATTCACATTTATCAACAAATCAAACAATGAGCAACAAATAACTGTGTATGGTAACAATAACTGAAAACATTATTAACTAAAAACGCGTATGGTAACAATATTAAATGTGTTTTCTGTTTTTCTCGTTTTCTTTTAAAAATATGACCAACGAATGTGTTTTCATTATTTTTCATTTTCAAAAAGCAAAATACGCATTTGTAAAACGTCAACAGACCCTTAATGATCGAAGGGAAAATCAGCACAGTTAAATTGGAAGGAAAAAAAACATGTTTTTGTACCTTCTTGGTTGCTGATAGCTCTTCCTCGAAGGCATTTACACGGTTAACAGCAGCGTTCAACATTTCCACTTTCTCTGGTGGCATGGTTGCAGGCTTTATGGTGAGAATGTTCACTTTCTCTTCTAAATTAGCCATGCGTTTCATCATTGAAATGTAATTGGGACCAGACAACATGGGTGGCGCTATTGCCAACTGATGATAATGGCCTTTCATCATTGTGTTAGCATAGTAAACATGAGCGCCATAGAGGGCGTCTTCAGTATCTTCCTTGGCATGTTTCGTGTCATATGAACCATGGTGACGATCCCATCACAAGGGCCATAATACCATTGAAAATGTTGTTACTCACTTCATGACCCTTGTATGGATCTTGAACTGTAGAAAAATTATCATTTTGCATCGTTCTAAGCCAAGCACCATCGACACTCTTATCGATAACCGAAATGCATTTGTTGAACTATCTATAGCCATAGTTGCACAATTTGTTTTTCAGAGACTGCAATTTATAAACACAAACAAGTATATGAGTTTAGTAGTTTATTTTTTTTAGCTTGAACACTCTTTAAGAAAAACAAATCAGTTTTGGAAGACTTACATCAAAAATAGAAGACAACAATCCATGCCATGGATAACACCTTAGTGAAGTAGCGGTTTTCAAATTGAACGAATCGCACCTCTTCAAGTATAGAAAGATTATTAAGCATCAACACGTAAAAATTATAACGAGACAAACATATACACACATATATGTGACAAGGCATGAACACCTTTTCGAATGCATGATCATCTTCCACGATTGTCTTCTCTTCGATGTCAGACAACGTTTCCTAGTGCATTTTGTATCACCATTTAGTACCATCTAGTTCAATAACAAAACAATGATGTTCTAATTCAACATTTATAGAAAAACAATTATCGATTAAGTGTAGCTAACTAATTACGTACCTTCATTATGTCTGGATCATTCCATGGACCTTTATCGGAGTGCATACACCCACCTTTGTCAGTATAGGTACAAGTACCACCAATAAACTCTGGCAGCTCACTGTCACACAACAACAACAATAACAATGTACAATTTTAGAAGCTAGCGAATGTTAAAATCTAGACGTTAAATGTTAAATGATGAATACGTGTAGTTTAATTTACCTAACATCAATTACTTCAAGCAACTTGGATTAGTATTTGTTACCCAAAACCTGATAAATCAAGCATTAAATTGGTCAGTGACATAAGTATTAATTTCACAAAAGCGGCTAAGGTAAGTAGTTAGAAGCTAAATTAAATTATGCTTACATGGATTTTCACCGTGTTCTTAGGATCGAGGAAGGATTTAACAGTGCTCCACAAGAGCCTGAATCCAGAACCGGCATTGATTATGAACATCTGGTTCAATATCTACAATTAAAGAAAGAACATTCATTTAATATCACACCATGATTTCAAAAATTGTATTTCAACATAAGGAAGTGCACAAAAATCCCCTCTGTCGTGCTAAAAATGATACCTTAGGATAATTGTCACCGTCAATCTTTTTCAAGTGTTGAATGAGGTCCTTTGCAGGTTTGTTGAAGTTCTTAAGTCCCTGCAGAATCAATCAATCATGTATATTAGTTTTACGAAAACTAACTAAACGAAAAAATTAAACTTTGTAGATGATCATCAAACACATAACATACCACTCGTTGATATAGGCTTGCTCTAAGATCAGCTTTAGTATCTCCTGAAGCCAATCAGGTGATTTACCAATCAAATTCAGTACACAAATGTCAGACTGATGGTCATGAATAGGAGCTCTCTCCTTACCCATGACCTTTGAGGAATTCCCACTAGACTCAGTTTTTAAGGGTCCAACAATGGCATATTTTCCTCCTGGAGAAACGTGAAAATTCTCAGATGGCTTGTCGCCTTATCAACAGAAATAATTGCCAATTTTTCCATTTCAACAAAATCATCCATCAGACTTACGTCTAAAGCTTCAACAATTTTGTTTGATGGTGAATCATGTTTCCCACTTCTGAAGTGTTTTGAATCCAAAATCAAATCAGAAGCTCGTGATTCAGCACAGTTGACCTCATCATCACTACCAATGTCAGACAGTGATCCAAGAGAGACCTCGTATGGCATCACACTGTTCCCGGTTGGCTCCATGATTTTCTAACCTTTTGACAACTATTCTAGCTACATGAGAATACAAGCTTCTTGAAAATTGGAGTTCGTTTATTTTCCTATCAAGGACTTCCTTGGGAGTCTTATTTTCTTCTTCGAGAGCACACTACTAAGATAGAATTTTTTTTTTTTTCTTGGAGTGTCAAGAGAGCTATCAAATGTAGTATCAACCATTGAACCAAAGAGAGAAGAAGGACTATAAGTCAACTTTTTCCTCCCTGTTTCAGGTGACTCCATTCCAAGCATTTCAACTTCGTTTTCTTTTTGGCCAAGGTAGCGGGACCTGTCAACCTTTTTCGAACCAGGAACCGTTGCCTATGACATTCTGATTCTAGCTTAGCAATTTTCTTCACACTTTTTAAGTGTTGCCTGTGTGAAGCATCAACTGTTCGACGATTAAATTCTCTCTTCTAATTCCGGATCTCAAGCACCTGAATCTCATATTTTAGAGAAGCATTCTCTTTCTTTGTGGTATCTAACCTAGTCAATAGTGCATTAAAATTTGCATCTATTTGAGTCCTTCGTTTATTTAAATCTTCAATCAACTTATCCTTTTCTAGGAGAGCCTTAAAAAGATGAGTATTCTCAACACCTAATTATTCAAGCCTTTTATTGGTCTCAGCCAACTTCTCTTTAAAAATCAACTCAGATTTTTCAAATTCCCTAGATGTCATAGTCATTACATCATGAATCCTATGCTCCTACTCTTTTCGAACAAACATATCTGTTCCATACATTCCTTGAGGGCTGCATCCAAATGAGATCATCTTTCCTCATCAGCCATTCTCTACTCTAAAGCTACATTTAGTCCTTGCTACAAAGACACTGTTTCCACTCTAAAGCATCAATCACTTCAAGCAACTTGGATTGGTATTTGTTGCCCAAACACTGATAAATCAAGCATCAAATTGGTTAGTGACATCAATATTAATTTCACCAAAGCAACCAAGGTAAGTAAATTAAATTATGTTTACATGGATTTTCACAGTGGTCTTAGGATCAAGGAAGGATTTAATAGTGCTCCACAAGAGCCTGAATCCAGAACCGGCATTGATTATGAACATCTAGTTCAACGTCTACAATTAAAGAAAGAACATTCACTTAATATCACACCATGATTTCAAAAATTGTATTTCAACATAAGGAAATGCACGAAAATCACCTATGTCGTGCTAAAAATGATACCTCAAGATAATTGTCACTGTCAATCTTCTTCAGGCGTTGAATGAGGTCCCTTGCAGATTTGTTGAAGTTCTTAAGTCCCTACAGAATCAATCAATCATGTATATTAGTTTTACGAAAACTAACTAAATGAAAAAATTAAACTTTGTAGATGATCATCAAGCACATAATATACCACTCCTTGACATGGGTTTGCTCCAAGATCATCTTTAGTATCTCCTGAAGCCAATCAGGAGATTTACCAATCAAATTCAGTACACCAATGTTAGACTGATGGTCGTGAATAGGAACTCTCTCCTTACCCATGACCTTTGAGGAATTCCTACTAGACTCAATTTTTAAGGATCCAATAATGGCATTTTTTCCACCCGGAGAAACATGAAAAATTCTCAGATGGCTTATCAACATAAAAATTTGCCAATTTTTCCATTTCAACAAAATCATCCATCAGACTTACGTCTAAAGCGTCAACGGTTTTGTTTGATGGTGAATCATGTTTTCCACTTCTGAAGTGTTCTGATTCCGAAATCAAAGCATAAGCCCATGATTCAGAACAACTGACCTCATTGTCACTACTAATGTCATACTGTGATCCAAGAGAGACCTAGTACGGCATCACAATGTTCTCGGTTGGCTCCATGAGTTTCTAACCTTTTGACAACTCTTCCAGCTACAATTCGACCTTTGATAATTTGAAAGCTGCATGAGAATATGATGACTCACTTTTTGTGTTGTTATCAAATTGTGAATTATCAAAAGATGTTTATAAATGAATTCTTACGCGATATACTTTAAGTTTTGAAAACTAGTAAAGCGGTAAGCTTAAGATTTGTTCCACAAGGATTAGGTTAGATTAATTGATTTGCTATCTAATCTAAGTTAGTCTAACTAGAGTGCAAGAAAATAAATCATGTTAAGTTTGATAAAGTATGGTTCGAGAAACCACCAAACAATACATGAAAAGTAAATTACAAGAAATTAAAGAGAAAATGAATGGATAGGAATCCAATATAAACAACCTAGATAAGAAAGTGGATAAACAATTAATAGGAATTCTAGGGAAATGATATAGTAGCTAATGGACTATGAGCAATTCATACAAGACTTCTTTAATGTGCTATCTACACAATCAATGACCGATCTCATTCGAAAGTGTTGCTTAGACCGTCACTACGAACCCTAAGCAACTTCCCACCGCAATGCCTAACCGATTAAGGAGAGGGGGTCACGGCGGGATCAGTTAGTGACGATCGAATGGCCTAGGCAATAGAGGTTGATCACCCCTCCAAAACCTATCCTATTCACTATGTGCTATAATTAATCAAGTGTGTCAATAACTTAACCAATTTTTTCACAAATAAATCCTACAACAGATTATAATCAACAAGTGTGTCAATACTCATTTAATCACATAAGTGCAAAATCTAATTAAAAAGTAAATAAAACTATAATCATGCAAACATAATATTCAAAGCTTTAATAAATACCCATGTCCAAAAAGTCTTCTCAAATCATCCCCTAAAATGGGGGTTTAATTACACATAATTACAAACAAAAAAAGGAAGTAAAATGTAGAGAAATCACCCTTGGGTCTCTCTTGTAAGCTTAATCCTTCCTTGAGCTTCCTTGCTTGAATCTTGTGCAAATAGTGGGTGTTGAGGATATGTCTAGATAGGTGGAGTCAAATGAAAAGTGACGAAGGAAATGGGTGGAGAAGATGGAAAGAGAGGAGTGATTTAGGTGGAGTAATCTAAGTGTTTATTGGAGAGGAGAATGGTAGGATTAGGAATGGTGGAGAAAGGAGGTTTCTTGATTCACAAGAATGGCCAAGAGTTGTCTAAAAAGGGAAAATAGTGATGAATTTATAAGGTTTTCAATTTAGGTCATGGGTGGTAAATTACCAAAATAGCCCCTGTCATGGCAAATTACCATTAAGTCCCTCAGATGGACCTTTCCGTAAATTGCCAGGCAAAATAGACCTGGTCGTTGGGCTAAAGGTAAAGATGGGGTGCGATTAGCAGGTCATTGGGGTGTAATTGGTCTTTAGGTGTGGTGAGCTCACCACACAAGATTATTTCACCTATTTGGGCATTTAACTAACATCACAATCTATCTTCACATGTGGGCCTGTCAAATAAAACAGCCCAATTTGAATGCCAATCATGAAACTCACCGTTTCACTAATGAGGTGGCGTGGGCAGCTTGGCGAATTACAAAAAATATCCCTAATCTCTTGCATATTTGCGACAGCTTCAATCTTCCCTCAATAATTACAGTTTTACCACTAAACGACCAAAATTACACCAATGCCCTTAAACTTTATAAATACCTGAAAATACTTAATTCACACCATTAAATTATGGGATAATACCCGAGAATCAAGTATAAAGAGAAGGAAATGAGAGTCAAAGTTGTACCAAATTTGGTTCGATCAGAATACAAGCTTCTTGAAAATTGGAGTTCATTTATTTACTTATCAAGGACTTCCTTGAGAGTCTTGTTTTCTTCTTCCAGAGCACATAACTGCTTAGACAGGTTTTTTTTTTTTTTTTTCCTGGGAGTGTTAGGAAAGCTATCAAATGTAATATCAACCATTGAACCAAAGGGAGAAGAAGGACTATAATTCAACTTTTTCCTCCTTGTTTCAAGCGACTCCCTTCCAAGCATTTCAACTTCTTTTTGTTTTTTGCCAAGTCAGCGGGACCTGGCAACCTTTTCCGGACCAAGAAACGTAGCCTCTGACATTCTGATTCTAGATTAGCAATTTTATTCACACTTTCTAAGTGTTGCCTGTGTGAAGCATTAGCTGTTCAACGATTAAATTCTCTCTCCTCATTCCGGATCTCAATCTGTGAAATCTAATCTAGTCAATAGTGTAGTAAAATTTACATCTACCTGAGTCCTTTGTTTATTTAAATCTTCAATCAACTTATCCTTTTCTAAGAGAGCCTTAGAAAGATGAGCATTCTCAACACCTAATTTTGCATGCCTTTTATTGGTCTCAGCCAACTTCTCTTTTAAAATCAACTCGGATTTTTCAAATTCCCTTGATGTCATAGTCACTACTTCATGAATCCTTTGCTCTTACTCTTTTCGAACAAACGTAGTTGTTCCATGCATTCCTTGAGGGCTGCGTCCAAATGAGATAATCTTTCTTCATAAGTAATTCTCTGCTCTAAAGCTACATTTAGTCCTTGCTAATAAGACACTGCTTTCTCTCTAAAGCATCGATCACTTCAATCAACTTGGATTTGTATTTGTTGCCCAAAACCTGATAAATCAAGCATTAAATTGGTCAGTGACATAAGTATTAATTTCACAAAAGCGACCAAGGTAAGTAGCTAGAAGCTAAATTAAATTATGCTTACATGGATTTTCGCCGTGTTCTTAAGATCGAGGAAGGATTTAACAGTGCTCCATAAGAGCTTGAATCCAGAACCAGCTTTGATTATGAACATTCGGTTCAACGTCTACAATTAAAGAAAGAATATTCACTTAATATCACACCATGATTTCAAAAATTGTATTTCAACATAATGAAGTGCATGAAAATCCCTTATGTCGCGCTAAAAATGATACCTCAGGATAATTGTCACCGTCAATCTTCTGTAGGCGTTGTTTGAGGTCCCTTGCAGATTTATTGAAGCTCTTAAGTCCCTACATAATCAATCAATCAAGTATATTAGTTTTACGAAAACTAACTAAATGAAAAAATTAAACTTTGTAGATGATCATCAAGCACATAACATACCACTCATTGACATAGGTTTGCTCCAAGATCAACTTTAGTATCCCCTGAAGCCAATCAGGAGATTTACCAATCAATTTCAGTACACTAATTTCAGACAGATGGTTATGAATAGGAACCAAATTCCCAACTTCTCAAGCTGCCTAGACTTCCGGGGCTTTCAATCCATAAGTAGTAGGACACACAATTCAATCGAAGATGAGAGATATGGGCCCCTCAATCTGACTATTCTGTACTAGTCCGAAATTAATCTTTTTGCTCCTTTTCTCCAAAATAACATCCAACACCTCTTGAATGGAATGTGACCTACACATGCTCAACAAACACATAATCTCACCCGAGAACAAAACACAAATAATAGGAAATGAGGAACTAAAACATGCAGGGCTCATTTGGTACGCTATATTGTATTGTACTGAATTGTATTGGATTAGGTTGGATTGGATAGTATTGCATTGGACTGTATTATTATTATTATACAATCTTATGTTTTGTGATATTTTGTATTAGACTGTATTAAGTTATACAATGTTTGGATGTGATTTCGTATTAGACTGTATTAATAGATTTCATGACCAAATAATTCAACTCCATTTATTTTCCTCATTTTTATTTTGTTTGCATCAATAAATTATTTTTTGATTATTTTTTTTAGTCTTATCTCTTATTTAGAGAACACCACTTGAATCCCTCTCTCTAACTTATCTTCTTCTCGAACACCACCAAATAAAGAACACCATCTCTCTCTCTCTCTCTCTCTCTCTCTCCTCTCTCTCTCTCTCTCTCTCTCTCTCGTTCATCATCGAATCCCGCCACCATGAAATCACGAATCTTGGGTTTTGCTTTTCAAATCCAAAGGTATCTCCCTTTTAGCTCCAAGGATCTCTTCTCTTCCTCGTCGTCGTTTTGATTCGTTCATCATCGTCGTTTTGATCTCTTCTCTTCTCTTCTCTTCTCTCTCTCTCTCTCTCTCTCTCTCTCTCTTTGATTCAATTTTTCGATTTTGGTTTGGTGTTGAATTTCGAGGTTTCATTTCAATCTTGGGTTTCTAGAATTGGTTTTGGTGTTGTTGTTTTTTTCAATTTTCTTTATTTTCAACAATGAATTGGTTTGATTGGCTTTTTTTGGGGATCCGAATCAAGCTTTGATTATGGATCTGGGTTTGTTTGTTGAATGATATTTGGAGAGGATGAGGGTTGGGTTAGTGTGGATGTTTTGGGTTTGGGTTGAAGATGAAGGATTCTGGAAAAAAAATGAAAAAAAATTCATCATAATCTAATACAGCGTAATACCATCTATTATTCTATATTAGATAGTGCAGTGAATGGTGTATTATGTGTAAAATTATGTATTAAATTAATACAATACAAATGAACCCCAAATGAATCCCAAACATAGTATTGTATTGTATTGTTTTAATACATTTTAAAGGGTTAGTACAATACAATACAGGCCACCAAACATGGCTGTATAGAAATAGACCGATCAGTGATAAGATTTCAAGCTGGGAGTGAAATCGAAAGGGTTTCTCTATGAAATGTGAATGAAATGGCGGGAATTTAAAGCAAGAAGAAAAGAGAGATGGTTATGGTTATGGTTATTAAGAGTGACGTTGAATTAGACTGTGAGACGAGAGGAGGGAAGTGAGTTTGTGAAGAGATGGTGCGACGTGAGTGAGATTGTTTGTTGATTTTCATCCTAAATTCAAATTATATTTAGGGTTTTGGTTGATTTGAAGGCATGCTTTGATGGTTACTAGTTTAGGGTTTTGAGGATCTTTGGTTTGAGACAATAGAAGAGAGAGTGAATGACAACTGAGGACAGGTTTTGGCGATGCGTCCAATGGGTTGGCGTTACTTTTAGGTTTGTTTTCTTTTCGCATTTTGAATTCAAATCTTGTTGTTGTTGGGACACACGTGGGACTGGGTTGGGGCCAGTGAATGAGCTTCTTAGATCTCAGTCGTTCATATTGCCATATTGGAGACATATAATTCAATGAATGGGATTTTATCATTATGGAAAGTGTAGAGTAAATTTTGGCTTGGGCCGAGTTTGGCAATCTTAAAGATGTGCCAGGTAATTGATTTGGATTCCTTGAAAAAGAACAATTTAAAACTTACTATTTCACAACCAAAATTGTCTCATAGTTTTGATTCATTTGTCAAACTTAACAATCAATTTGTATTAATTTAAAAGAGATTGAAAACATATTTAAAAGAGAATCTAGGATGGAAAGAGTTTTTATGATATATGTTAAGGACAATGCTTGGGTACTAGCCGTACTGACTGGTCAGTACCCAACCAATGGTCCTTTGCCAAGTAGCCCATTTATGAAGAATACAAGGAGATAAATGTAAAAAAACTAAAAGAAAAAAGCCACGTGGCAACACTCTATTGGTGGGGTCAGCACCTTGGGTACTGACTGGTCAGTACCCAAGCAATTTCCATATGTTAATATCAAACCATTAATAGGGAAAAAAATTACAAAAGATTAAAATAGGAAACTAATTAATAATTATTGGTGGGTGTAGTAACAAATTATTAGTTCTCTTAGTAATTTTACTCAAGGGTATTATTGGATTTAAAAAAACATACTAATTTGGGATGTACATACAATTTTCAAGGGGTGAAAATATCGTCACTCTTGGATTTATTGCCTTGTTAGTCTAGTCTCTACATGTGGGTTTCATACCATTCTATGTATTTCTTTTATTTTCTTCTTTTTTAAAATATGTATTAGTTGCAGTTGGTGTATATATATATATTATTTGTCCCCCTTGGCCATTAATCCCAAGTGTGGGTGTTGTCCCACCAATTGTGGGTGTTCTCTCCCCGTTTGTGGGAGCTACAGTCAGTGGCGGACCCAGAAATTTTAACCAGGTAGGGCATTTGAACAAAATAACAATTATATAAAAAAAATACTGAAAAATTTAGTAAAATGAATTTTTTTTTTTTTTTTTAAAATAACAAAATGAGTTTTTTTATATAAAGAAAAATTGATGGTATAATGAAGTTCAGATAAAATAAAATAAATAGAACACTTATTCAAGATGAACTAAATAATCTTACATTAAAAAAAAAAAAAAAAAAAAACACACAATGTTAAAAAATAAATAATAACAAGAAAAACAACATAAACAATAAAAAAAATACAATATTTATTTTTAAAATAATAAATTGCAATATAATTTTATAATAAGAAATTTTATTTTGTATTTATACTTAATTCACTTTAAATTTATATAAAAATAATTAATTAATAAATATTACTAGACATGTTTTTGAATTTTTATTCTTCTACTTTTTTTTTTTTATAAATTATTAATTTATTGATTCTAAATAAATTAAAACTACAAAATAAAGAAAAATACTAAAGATTAAATAAAATGAATTATAATAATGGATGTCTATTTTAATACAATAAGTTAAAATTTGAGATTTTAGGGTTTATTGATTTGATGTATTTAGGTATTTCAAACTAGAACTATTAAAAATAATAAAAGTTTAAAATTATAATAGATAATTTAACATAAAATAAAATTGAATTATGTAAACCATAAAATGGGGATAGTTAAAAAGTTGACAATGATGGAAAAGAGAAAGTGAATTGTTTTGTTTCAGAAAAAAATGAAAATTTAAGAAATTGTAAAAGATGGTAATATATATATTAAACTAAAACCAAATATAAATATATAAAATGAAATATATCATATATGAGGTGGATAAAACACATGAAATAATTGAAGTCAATAAGACACAAAAACCTTGAAAAGCTAAAAAGACGGTAAAACAAAAAAATTACAAGGATTTGAACCCAGTCCATCTTTGTAATTGCTAAGAACACCACCACTTGAACTAAGATATGTTGCGATGATATAAATGTTAATTAATATATATATATTATATAAACAAACATAATCATTTTTTTTTTTTCAAAATTTGAGGTAGGGCACGGGCCCCACCTGGCCTTAAGGTGGGTCCGCCCCTAGCTGCAGTCCGGGCTGCGTTAGTAGAACCTAATCTTGTCGGTCCCGACAGTTGTTGTATATTAAATATATATATATATATATACAGAAATTCTATTATCAGTTCGAACTGACAAAAGTTATATCAGTTCCTTGCATATGAGCCACTGGATTTAAATACTTTGACTTGGCTGTATGCACTTGTCAGTCAAAGTATTTAAATCCAGTGGCCCACATACAAGGAACTGATATAACTTTTGTCAGTTTGAACTGATTATAGAAAGACTATATATATATATATATATTATGTATAGGTCAATATTGATTTTGATTAGGTAATGTCACAGATTTAGTCCTGACTTGAGTTTATAAGGATCCCAAAGTTTGGATGAAACAAGATCATTAGGTTATAAAAAGGAGGTAAACAATTCATCAAATCTTTCAAATGCTAAATGCCATAAAATTTAGTATCTTGTGATTAATCAAAAATTCTACTAGAAATTTTGTGCGCACAGCAAATGAGTATCATTTCAAATTACTAGTAGACTAAAGACAATTTTTTTTCTTTTAACGAATTTGTAGCAATAGTAATTTCTAGAAAAGAACCTTAACACAATTGTTTTGTGTATAAGGAAGATGATGCTTGGCAAGCAGGACGGGCTGCTTTGTCGTTTGATACAAAGGATGAAAGTGAGAAAAGTGACTTTGAAGGGGTCAGCCTTGTTGAAGTAGATAAAAGAATAGCAAATGACAGGGGAAGGATTTACGTGCCGGCAAGTTTCATTAAGTTGATTCAACTTTGTTTATTATCACTTTCCCACTTCAGTAGATGCATTTTGTTTTATACATTCCACTCTTAGATTACTGCAGTTCTTAGGTGTTGGAAATTGTTTCTAGTTTATGATTTATTTTCCGCTTGAACAATCTTGAAAGAAAACTAGCAATTTCATTAACGATTTTCAGTGAATAGTTGCTATTTATATTACATGTAACAAGTGTGGACCGGAGACCTTCCCGTGAATTAAGGAGAGGCTTCCACGTGTGTAATCTGAATAGCTGGCATGGCAATCTTCCTGAAGATCTCTTGAGTGAGTTAGAATAACTAACTTGAATCACTGAGATTAACAGGTGTAGGTGTTTGATCAAAGTCCTGAACGAAGCTTCAGTCTTTGAAATTGAACCGAAGTCAGTGTTAAGGGCATAATAGTCCTTATGTGGTCAACCGAAGTCAATGTAACAAAACCCCTTAAAAGCTTTATGAAAAGGGGATTTTTTATAATAAAGATTTATTATCGATGAATAAGGCGTGGATGGATATCCTTACCTCAATTCATATATTAACTTAGAAACGGGTACGGGTATGAGAATGAGGATATATATCTTCAACGGATACAGGGATGGAAATTGGGGTATTCATCCTCAATCCGCTCTATTGACATCCCTGTGAGCAAGTATTTTGAACGACTTGAAACAAAGAAAATAGCTTGGCTACAGTTAATTTTGCAATTTTGAGACAAGCAAACAACTAATGTTATTCATATAACGGAACAAGAATAGTTTCATCAAATAAGCAACACAAAGTCGGAAAATTCTTGAAAGATAGTGCTAGCTTTCAGAAAATGAAGTTTGTTACTCTCGCAACACAAATGTTGAAAACACTTAAACAAAGCAGAGACCGTTACAAACAAAGTAAAGGGAATAAAGACACTGAAAATAACAAAACACAAAACTTTAACAACAGATTCCACTAAATTTCCTTCAGCACCAAAAATACTCAGTGCAATTTGTCAAAAAGATGACCAGGCCGGCTTCATATTTGTGTTCATCAGATCCGTCTCTAGAAAAGGCATCATGACCTCCTTACTTGACACAAACAAACCAAGCTTCTCCATAAGTTTCTCGAATAGGTCGCCAACTACATAAGAGATACCTGAGGCTGCGACTCCTAAGCTTACATAGTATAATACAGTTCTGAAGTAAGATCTAGGTGGCTTCTGAACATGACCCTTTGCAACCGCAAGTAACACAATGCATACAAGCGAGGAACCTGCAACTGCTGCAATCTTAAGATCTCTGTCATCACTCTTACGAAATGAGAAGCCATATATAACAGGAGGCAACAAGCCAAAGATGAGAAATGATAGAATAACTACAACAGCATGACGTGAAAAATTCTGTTCCTGCCCAAGTAGTCGTTGATACCGGCCTTCTTGCACATTTATTTGATTGGAAGTCTCTTCGGAATGGTCATTTTTCAGTTCTTTGAGCTGCAGAACTTCATTGTAAGTTTAAGTTGCAAAAACTAGAATGCATTGAACAAACTCCTTACTTTCTATGTTACATCCCGATGTATAACAGTTACCAGGCACAGAACATTGTCATCGAATACGTTTGAAAACCGTGTCTTAAAATTGTTAAATGATCTTATTATTGATCATAGAGGTGGATGCAGTTTAGGTTATACATTAAGGAACATGCTAAGATTTCAACTCCATAACTACATCTTTGAAACATATTTAAATAACAGAAGAGAAGCATGCATAATATAAAAATTTGTTTTGAGTATCAAGTGTTATGAATATTACATAGTAAAATCGAAATGGTTACTCACATTATCAGCAATAATGAAAAGTCCACCGATCACACTTGCCAATCCCAAAGCTAAAATGTTCACTGCAATATTGACCCAAGATCAAAAGTGTAAATATAAATTTCCTTAAAAATAAAGAATATACATTACATGATTAATAACAATAATATCAATAAAGTTATAATTGGAGTGATCCAGCAACATGAAAAGAAATTAATGATGACACACCTTAGTTAAAAAAAAATTAGCATTCCTCTTGCTCATGAAAGAAAAAAGGAACAAAATGCACACACTAAAACTAACTGCATTTATTTAATAAATTGTTATGTACCTCATAACAGTTAACCAGGGAAAAAAAAAAAAAAGCACTTACATGTGGTAGCACCAGCACCTGCTGCAGATGAGACAACACCTAAACTTGTAATGGATTCAACTAAACCACCATATACAATGCTTTTCAAGATATCCCAATTGCTGGATTCAACAGTTCGAACTGGCTGCATGTTACCCGGCTGCATTTGACCCAGCTGTGTTTGACCAGGCAGCATTTGACCTGGCTGCATTTGTCCTGGCTGCGTTTGACCCAGCTGCGTTTGTCCCAGCAGCGTTTGACCCAGCTGCGTTTGTCCCAGCAGCATTTGACCCGTCTGCGTTGGAACCGGTTTCATTTGAACCGGATGCGTTTGAAGCGGATTCGTTTGAGCCAGATGCATTTGATCCAGCTGTGGTTCAACATCAATGATCACATCATCCCCTGCAACATATCATTATGGCACAACGACTTGACAAGTTAGATTTTTGTGGAAATAATATATATAGATCATATTTGTGATAACAGTTGTTGGGATTATAATGGCATACCCCAAAATTGAAAAAAGCAAAGAAACAAAATAAGGACATCAGAAATTACATAGTTCAGCCTTAAGCCTACATCCATGGAAAAAAAAAAACACAATAAAATATTCCCTTCTTTTCAATGATATAATAGGAATATAAGGAGGATCTTCTCAAGTTTACCCTTATTTGAAGGAAATCAAGAGAGGCCTTATTTAATAAATTGTTATCTTAAGAAGTAAATAGCTTGATAACTCCAAGGAATGTAACAGTTTGGTCTGATAAGTGTGCTTATCACAATAAAGATGCAGTATCTTGACTCAAAGGTGTAGCATTTTGAAGAAACTACAGTTTTAATCATCAATCATGAAAATAGAAAAGCCATCAAAAAATTGCAATAGGGAAATCATCGTGTGCCAACACAATTGATCACTTGGAAAATTTATAAAGAATGTGTAACTTCACTACAACATAAAATCTCAAGAAAAGAATAGTTGAAGATTTAGTAAAAGCAGAAACCATATTTCTCAATTTCAAGCATCATCAAGTAAACCATAACTGCCGTGAGTTTTTTCTTTGAATGGTCGAAGACTATATTACCATGATCAAATATGCTTTCTTGTTACCTGATGAGAAAATTTTGGATAACCAATTTTTTGTGGGTGCAGGTCTAATTTGAACATCCTGTATGATTACACTCTCGTCGCTACCTCCCCCGAAACACTGAAATAGTTTACAACCATTGCCTGCAAAATATAACAGAATAGTTAAGCTTATGTCCTTAATCATAGAACAGTGCCGAATTGGAGGTTAACTTGATATCAGCAAATGAGAAAAAAAATAATAATAATAAATAAACAAAGGAAGATGGAAACAGTCAAAATGTAGAAGGCATCAAGTTTGTGTTAGGTTTTCCATAATTCAGGGATAACATGATACCTGTAGGAACGAAAAGGCTGAAGCACGATAAGCATCTAAATATCTCTGTGTTGCGATCAACGGCTGGAGGTATGGGAGTGCCATTTTGTGTATCATTGTTGTGATCAATGGCTGGAGGTGCGGGAGTGCCATTTTGTGTATTGTTGTTGTGATCAATGGCTGGAGGTGTGGGAGTGCCATTTGGAGAAACATTACGTTGTCCAATATTGTTGTGATCATTGGCTGGTGGTGTGGGACGAGTGCCATTTGGAGAAACATTGTGTTCGTCAAAACCTTGATAACTAGCATCCAACTCAGTAGGTGTCTCCAAATTGTTTCCAGGCTTTGTTTTATAGCGGACATTTCGAACTCTCCGCCTTCTTCTACGAAGAACAACCCTTGTTGTTATGCAAGAATTACAATTAGGACAGTATAAATCATGTGTATTTTGCTTCTGTAATACCCTCTCGACGTCTAAATCAGTGAATTCATTGTCAATTTCTTCTATTAAGTCAACCTCTGCATCTCCTTGGGGTGTATTTTGAAGATCCTCCAAATTGTTAATGTTTTTGTCATGTACCTTTTGTACTGTTACTGGGCTCAAAACAGAAAGGCTTTCATTTTCCAAATGTTTCCGATTTCCATTGTTGGTTTCAGTGCTTGGAATTTCAAACTTGTTTGTCTTCAAATTCAATTCTTCATCTGTGGAATTTGCATCAGAAACATAAGAAGAATCAGTAGCATTGTATTGATGAGCAGATCCATTGCCTGCAAACCATGCAATATTGAAATATTTATGAACAAAATGTCCCACACACTAACATGAGTAATTTAGGAACATAAAAAAGATGTACAAAACATACAACATGGATAAGCCTATCCTGTATCTAGAGGACACATTTACTAGCATTTTAGCAATTTAGATAGAAATTAAACAAGAGTGAAGAGGCTTGACACTGTTGGGTGGTTTATAGTTATGATTTAAGTACCTCTTAGGTCAAGCGAGGGACGATAGGTCCAATAGCAATGGCGACATTTCCATATTCCTTGAGTCAATCACAAACAAGACAAAGTAATGCAAAATACAACCAGACAAGGCATGTGACACTCAATATCATTTCTCTTTCTCTTTCTCTTTCTCTTTCTCTATAAAACAATGTGTGTGTGGGTTTCGTACCTTGGTGGGTTTCAAAGTAGACGCTCTTGTTGTGGCCATTTTCCTCAGTTTTCTCCTCTGCTCCATTTTCCTCTGTTTTCTCCTCTGCTTCATTGTTGGAGGGATTGTTGTGGTGCTGCCGAGATTGCCTTCCCAGCAGAGCTGCGTCTTCTTCAACCTCTTCTTCCTGCCATGGTTGCTCTTGCGCTTCCATGTCTTCCATTGATTTTTTCAGTCAAGTCTCACACAGCAGCTACACGACTTGCTTCATTTCATTTATGAAGAACATTAGGACATACAAATACTATAAGAGAAATTCTTCGCTACAACCGCTGCACCGGTTGAGTGGTACTTCAGACTAATAAACATCTGACATGTGTCAAACTTTCAATATACCTTCTAAAAGATTTTTATATCCCATAAAACTTTTAAAAGTAATTATTTAATTCCTAGACAACCTAAAACCATCACAATTGATGTGGTAAGTATTTTTCAATTCTCTACAACATCTCATGATTTATGTGTTGTATGGTGATTGGTGATGACGACTCATTTGCCAAATCATTTAGATTAAATTTTTTTAGGTTGTATAGTATTATTCTTATCAAATAATCTAGATTGATATGACAAATGTTTTAAAAAGTAAGGAGCATCTCCGATGCAAGTATGGATTGTCTGACAAAAATTGTTGACATTACAATAATGTCAAGACAATTGATTTCTATGTGTCATAAAAATATACTTGACAGACAGCCAACTAAAAAATTCGTCTATAATGCTTCACTGTTAAGACACCTGCTCATTAATTATTTTTTAATGATTCAATAAAATTTATATATGATTTTTTTTTTTTTTTTGGATTTTAAGTATATGCTGAGTCAACAACAAGATGGATGTGCAACAGACTTTGTGAAAGTGGATAGTCATGTTGACAGTGTCCACTTTTTTTTTTTTTTTTTTTTTTTTTTTTTTTTTGCCACCTAGACATTGAGAAATGATGATTGCATTGAAGAAACATAATTGTACTCGATCTCTGTTTGTCCTATGTGGCATCTAAATTTTAACAATCCACAGCTGCATTAGAGATGCTCTAAGTTAAGAGTTGCTTTTAGAAAGTTGATTATGAAATAATATGATGTAGATTTAATGAATCTTTTAGAGATTTTCTCATCACTACCTAATTTTTTGGTTTTAATTCGATTTTTTTTTTTTTTTTTTAAGATTCTATGAAGATTATTTCCATATTAATAAGATTAATGTATATTTGGTATGACTTTTTAAATAGAGCTTCTAAAATAGATCTTTTTGTAGTAGAACTTATGACAAAAAAGGCTTTTGGTTTTGTAAATTACAAAAAAAATGTTGACAATGTATTTTTAGAAATAGCTTTAGGTTGAGTGAATTACAAAAAAGGTGTTGACAAAATGTGGAATATTTAAAATTTATAAAAGGTAGTTGAGATAATTAATGTGTTTTAAAAAAGCTCAAAAAAAAAGTTTTTTGGAAAAGCCTAAATTTTGGGCTTCTCTAAATAGACATAAAATGACTTTTATAAAGGATAATTTAAACAATTCATATATTAAAAAAGATGTTTTGAGTTTTGTCAAACAACTAAAAAAACTTTCAAAATAGCTTATAGTATTAAAAAAAGTGATTTTGATCCTTTCAAAAACCATACAAAACACACATTAAACTCAATTCTAAAAGTTTTTTTCTTATTGATATAAATAAAAAATAAAAAATACAAGTTAACATTTATTTCTGATTACATATTAACATTTGACACGTGACAAACTTTCGATATAACATCTAAAAGTTTTTTTTTTTTTTTTTGAAATATTACATAAATTAAAGGATTTTGGAGGAAGAGAAAGGACTCGAACCCACGACCCCATGACGTAGGTGTGAGGGTTTACCATCGGACTAAGCTCATCTTATTCTAAATATGCATTTATTTATTCAAATTTTCATGGTTCTAAAAATTGAACCGATAAAAACATAAAATTAACCGTAGTTATTAAATTGTAAGTAGTTAAAGGATTCAAATCGCCAGCGAAAAATGGCGCCTCATTTTGTGCCTAATCAATCAAATTCAGTTATATCAATCATTAGACAACATTTTTTGAAAATCAATTTAAATCCGTAGTGGAACCCATAGTGCAGATTACATAGGGACAGGGTGCACATAAGTTCTTCTTGTTTCCTTTATTAATTAGGCATGGGCCCATGACCCACCAGATCCGATGAGATCAAGTCATCTAATATATTTTAATATTTAAATGTGCATCAAAGTCATACACCAGCAACACACCATTCACATGCTGGGGTACAAGAAAGTAGAAAGTAGAAAGTAGAATGTAAAAACCTTCCTCGATATTGGTGCAACCTTTTGCTGCACCAACACACCATTCACATGCTGGGGTTGACTACTATTCAGGGAATCAAAAATCCCTCTATCGTGCAGTGATGAATAGTGAAGCATTTGGTCTGTTAGGTCATTTAAAAACGGATCAAAGGGATTGTATTAATTGCCAATTAAAAAATCTGATTGTAAAATAGGAAAAAACTAAAAACCCATTCAATAGATTAGGCGGTCACTTTTATACAATATATATATTTTTTTAAACACTTTTTTATAATGTTAAATGATAAAATTGTGAAATTAAATTCCATTCAATTATAACTCTTGTGACAAGATGAAGTTGACCCAATGGTTTGTCCTCCACACCTATAAAAGAGTGTGGATATTGACAGAGGCAAACCCAAGAAAAATTTACCACCCAAGCCAAATTATATATATGAGGAGTGCTAGAATCACTTTCTCAACTCACTCTCCCAATCCACTATCTCTTCTCTTTTTGACACTTGTCCATTATTTACTTTTTGAAATAAATTTTAAAGTCATCATTAATGAATTGTTTTTACATGTTATTTACAATTCAAACCATCATATCTTCCTAAATTGCCCTTTTTTTTACACCTAATTGTCATAGTCCTTTTCTTAAATATTAATATTATTATTATTTTATATATCTCTTTTTTATTTTCTAAAATATCATAACAAACACAATTTATACTTGAAAAATTATTGTTTTTTGTCCATATTATAATAAGTTCATCATATTTTATAAAGTGATTATTTTTACGCAATTTGAAAAATATAGTTATAAAAATTAAAATTTCATTAATAATATCAAAACTCAAGTATACTAAAAACGTAAGATGCCAATGTTTATTGTATTTTAATAACTTAAATATTTTTAATAATATATTTGCTATTTTAAAAATATATATATATAAAATGAATTTAATAAATATTATTCAACCCATTTTACCTTTGAAGATTTTTGCTCACATATTTGGAAATGATAATTTGGTGTAAAAAAGGGGCAATTTGGGAAGATGTGAATGATTTGAATTTTAAATAACATGTAAAAATAATTCATTAATGATGACTTTAAAATTTATTTCTAAAAAGTCAATATAGGACAAGTGTTAAAAGGAGAAGAGAGAGTGGGTTGGGAGAGTGAGTTGAGAGAGTGTATCTAGCACTCATATATATATATATAGTATATATATTTTTCCTCGGTATTATAAAGTCAAGTCCTTAGCTATCAATAGTTGGATTTATCTACTTTTGTTTAGACAATATATTATAATACTTAATTAATGGCTCACAAATTCTTGCACTAAATTTATTAAATTCAGTGTATACTGTAGAGAAAACCCTTGTTATTTTATTCCTCAATGTAGACATATATAATGAAGTGCAAGACATGCTACCTATTGATTAAGAATAATATTTTCATTTATAATTCTTGATGAAAGTATTTGTTCATTTTTTAAAATAATAAGATGACGCCAATTCAATAATAGACTACTTAGAATATGAAATACGTTGTAAAATTTATGCATAAACAATTGTTTAAACTTGTAGTTAAAAAATTTATTTAAACTTGCAAATAACTAAATTCTATAGTATTAGAAGTCATGATATTATGTGTATTTTTATAAATTACTTCGAAAAACAAAATAGTTACATTTCACTAAATAGACAAAATATCATATTAGTGTAATATTATTAAACTTTGGGGTTTTAATGTAATTATCCATTTATGTTTTTTTTTTTTTTTTTCTTTCTGGATGGTTGCCCGGGCTACAACCCAGGGCAGCCCTCTCATATGCCCACCTCTGGATATTGCCACTCATAAAATTAATTTGTACACCCATTTTTATAGGTACACATATGTCTAAAATTTAAAAAATAAAATATTAGGATAATCTCCCATCATAATGCCAATATTATCCTTATTGAAATTAATATATTCATTTTAATACATTTTATTTATAAATCCTTCTAAATTATCAATACACCCAATTTATATGTAAAAAAAAAAAAAAAAAGTCATATTATTTTTGGAATCGAATCCTCTTGTAATGATGGTACAATTTACTTTTGGAAAAGTCTCAAATGTCGGAACCGAAGATGTATTACATGAGTGTATATGAGGTCAAAAGATTTCCAATCTAGAATTCTTTTATATATACAGCTATCTTTAAAAAATAAATAAATAACATCATTGATATCTATAGCTATCTCTTAAAAAAAAAAAAAAAATAAATAAATAAATAAATAAATAAATAAATAAATAAATCTTTTGTTTATTGATAGAGTTCATAATTAGAAATAAAATAAATATAAAAAAAACAAAAAAAAAAAAAAAAGTAAAATAATACCTACCTTTGTATGACCAATGTCCTCTAAAAATTCTTTTTCCATTACTTTGTTATATAATATTCATGTGATAATGAGAAAGTTTGACACTTGAAATAAAATTATAGTTTAATTAGGGTTTATCATAATTTTTTTTTTTTTTTTAATAAAGATATATAGTTGTAGATATGAGTGTAATTAACGAGTGTACATAGTATTTGGTTTATTTTAATTAGAGTAATTTGTCTTTATTGGTAGATTTCTATTGGTATATTTTTGTACTTAAAATTTTTAATAGAGAGATTTTCTCCTTACAATTCAATTTTTCCTTTTTACACTCCTTTCCTGGAGACACTCCATTCTAAAAAATTAAAATTTAAGAAAACAATTCTAAAGACAATTTGTTTTTTTTCCAAAATTATCATTTTTATCTTTTGACACTCCATTTTAAAAAATTAATTAATTAAATCAACCCAAAAATTATAAGATCAAATCATGATATTTCTCGAATTTAAATAATTCACAATTTGGGATTGTATCTAAAACCCTAAAACGCAATAATTTCAATCATCCAATTGTTCTTCTTAAAAAAAAATAAATAAAAAAAATAAAAAAAATCAATCATCCTATTCTAATACAAAGAAATCAAACAATTAATCAAATTCTTAACTTATTGAATATAAGAAGATGAATAAATCATCCTCCATCTTATTCAATATACATAAACCTCTAATAAGAATGTTTGGATTTAGGATCTAGATTTTCTGGAGCACCTTTTACCTTAGAAATTATTTTTAATGTGGTGGATTAAAGTTCTGTTAACAAATATATGAATTTTTTTTAGAATATAATTCTCTACGCAAAGAAGTAACATGTGTAATTTTATTTTACTTTTGAATTCTATGCACCATCAAATTAATTTTTTGGTGTAGAATAATTAAAGATTAAAATCACACTAACTTATAAACCAACATGTTTGAGAGATTTTCCATTAAAAAACTTCATGCAACCTCCAAATAGAAAGAATGATTACTTTCAAAAAAAAAAAAAAAAAAAAAAAAAAAAAAAGGATGTTTCAAAAAAAAAAAAAAAAAAAAAATAGAAAGAAAGAAAGAAAGAAAAAGAAAACATTATTGAAAGGTGCCTCACTATCATTCATGATTTTCTTCTAGTTGCATATCATTCTCCATCACTTCCCAATCAAGAAAAACTTTATAATATTGGAAAAAGAGAAGAAAATATTTTAGGGTTTGTAAAACAATAAAAAGGAAAAAAAAAAAAAACACTGAAGATGGAAAAAAAAAAAAAAAAACATTGTTTTCTAAAAAAAGCCTTTAGAAATTTTTTTTATCTTGTTTAGTAATTTTAATTCAAGTTAAAATTGTCATAAATGAAAAAAATTAAAATGGATTGCAAACAGATATTTTGTCGATTGTTAATAGCATCACTATTTAATAAAATATGGGTGTGTAAATTAGTTTAATGGGTGGCAATATCGACACCCCCTACAAAATCCCGAATTATTATAATATTTAATAAGAAAAAAATAATTATATTTCTTGAAAAGGGTTACATGATAATTTGTCTACTTCATTAAGAAAAAAGTAGTTGTGTATTAAAGGTTTAATTCTCTTAAAAGGGAAAAAATAATTATGTGTCTTTAAAATAATGAACATCAATTTTAATTTCAAATTATTTATCAATTATTGAACAAATATTAATATATAATCATTGTTTCAAGCAATAAACATTAATGTTTATTTCGTACTATACTATATTAAGATATACAAATATTGACGGGATGAAATTGGTTCAGTGGTCAACATATCATACATGCACCACTAGGTTACGGGTTTGAGTCCTCCCTCTCCCTAAAAAACCTGAATTTATAATGTAATACTTCAAAAAAATATATATATATACAAATATTGGATGTGATTTTAGTTTATGAAAGTTTGTTAACTAATAAAATTGATATATTTTTAGAATAAATAAAGTTATGGTCCGTTTGGAAGAGCTTCTTTAAGTAGACCTTTTAATGGAAAATTGTTGGTCGTTTGATTGTCAATTAAAAAGGATTTTTTAAATGATAAGATTACCAAAATACTTTAAAAGAAATATGGATTAGGCTAAATAAACTTAAATTTGTGATTTAACTTTTTAACTTCAATATCTCAACCACCCATATGCTCTTAATCAAAGAGTTCTAAATGCATTCAAATCTCAACCATTGGATTAAGAGCACATTGATGGTTGAGATGTAGAAGTTAAAAAATTAAGTCAAAAAATTAAGTTGATTTAGCTTGTAAATGATAGGGTTATATTAGGCATTTTAGTATTATTAAAAAAGCTCAAAATGTGAATTTGGAAAAGCTTTAAATTTTGAGCTTCTCCGGTAGACGTAAAACATGTTTTTAATTATCCAAAAGATCTATTGAGTGATAACCAAATAACACAATTTTTTTTAAAAGAGCCTTTTTAATTAAAAAAACTCTTTTAGCCCGTAGAGAAACTGTTCCAAACTAGCACTTATTATAAAATATATATTTGTTGTATTATATTTTTTAAAATAATTATTAATTTTTTTATTTAATAAAATATAATTCATGTAACAAATTCTAAGAACATTTGACAAAATTTTTAAACATTTTATTTAACTTAATTTTTTTTTAGATTTATACTATTAGAATTTAATGTGGTTACCAAAACAGTGATAGTGGTACAAGTCAAAATTTCAAAAATCGTAAAATGGTGACAACAGCCGTAAAAATGGTTACCAGAACCATAAAGGTGTTGGGAATTTAAACTGATGAACGTGAAAATGACATGCCTAATATTCGCCTATAACTCATAGCAATTAACGTCTATAGTAGAAAAATAAGATGAAAGAAAATAAACAATCACATAACACAAGATATATGTGGAAAGCCCTAAATCAGGGAAAAAATCACGAGCTATCAGGATGACAAAGAAAGTTTCATTATATGATAAATTGTTATAACCATATACTCCAGGATTCTCTCTCATACCTTAACCCCAAACCCCAAAGCCTCATGATCGTGCTACAAACGTTCTCATTTAGTGCTCATTTTTCCTATCTTTTGTTCTCGTTTTCAAGCGTTTTTGTGTATATAACTTGTGTTTTAGCCAAGTGCAGGCAAATGTCCCTTAAATATGGTGTTTGTACCAAAAGTGATGAAAAAAGGGCAAAACAAGGCAAATATATATGAAGAAGACCACCGCGGGCATGAACCCGCGGAACAGAAGATCATGAAGCCGCGATAGAATTTTAGAAGAACCAGCGGGTTATCACCATGGGAATGAAGCCGTGAAGCAAGGGATAAGAAGCCACGCCAAAAGACCAGTATTCTACACGAGAACAAGCCTTCTGGTCCGTTGAAAAGAGGTTGTAGAAAGAAGTCGCGAAGCCCCACCGCTACTTCATCATTTTCTGGTCCACTAGCAATTGCTAGCGGACTAAACTAGCGGAGCCTCTGGCTACTTCGTTCAGCTAGCAATTACCCGCGGATTGAAGAAGTAGCCAGACTCCCATTAGAGCTAAAATCACGATATTTTCAGGGGCATTTCAGTCTTTTCATACCCCATTCATGCCCTAACTTTGCCCACCTCTAAATTTTGCCTCTCTTTCTAAAGTGTGAACCAACACTCTTACATCTTACACCACAAAAAAGAGAGATAAGCCTTCAAGCTTCCATAGAGGTTTCCTCCTCCATGGAAAGCTCACCACCATTACCACCACATTTCTTCCACCCGTCTTTGGAGAGGATTCGAAGGAGAAGGAGGTCTTCAATGGTTTATTCTATTACTCTTCTCTTGTGTATTTTCTCTATTTGATGTGTAACCCTATGTGGGATTATTTGTAAACCAACACTTGTGCTAATATATGTTTGTATTGTTTTTTGATTTGATTTGAGTTTTGTTCCATTCATTGATATGTCTATGCTTTAATCTCTTATTGTGATATTCATATGTATGGAGAGTTATATATATATATGTATGTATGGATGAGATTATGAGTAGATTAACCTAATGATGTATAAGTAGTTGTAATCAAATATCTCATTTGTGTATGTATGTTGGTAGATGATTCAATATGTATGTGTTTGGAATGATTAGAGTGTTTGAGAGCTAGGTTTGTGCTTGGATAACCATTACGTGTATGAGCTTGGCTATTAGCTCTATTGAATGGGGGAAACTTATGCATAACTTTGCTATGATAGCTTTGGTTCATTGTTCTTATTCTTAATGGGTCTATACCTAGACACTATTGCTCATTCCATACCCTTGGTTGAGTAATGAATTGATTTCGGGGATTCCCTAATCAAGAGAACAAACCATTTACTTGAATTAATTGGTGTTCACATGCTTAACAATCTACATGATATGCATCTTGTGTTTGGTGAATTTATTTCCAATATGTGACTCATTACCTTTCATCTTTCCAATCCACCATTATTTTTGTAACTTAGGGTGCTACCTTTAGGAGTAGAATAACTTAATTAGAAGTAGATTAACTTAGAAAGGCAGACACCTGGTAATTACATTACTATTTTTAGTTTCATATCTTTAGTTTTAGGTTGTTTTCACTCATCTCACACAATAACCGCATTATGCTTACACTTCACACACACCATTCTCACAACTTCACATTCCATTTGCATTGTTTTCATAAACTCTAGAGCTAGAGATAGTTAATAAATTCCACCTCTATGTGGGAACGACCCTTGCTTACTTGCTATACTAGTCTTTTGACTCGCTGCATTTGCGAGGTAATTATAATAGAAATATCTTTTTTATAAGCATAACAACGGCCTTTATCACCTCACCAAATCCCCAAGCTCACAACCAAGCTTTACATTATGACTCTTAGCTCACAACGCTTACAAGATCCTCACCAAGAACGAACTCCCACCCCCCAAAAAATAATAATAAATAAATAAATAAATAAATAAATCCCCTAGGTCTCCTCTGAATATCATCTACGGATCTCTAACTTGATCCACTAATATTTCCCGATCCCTCCCCGAATATTCCCTAGGGTCTCCCCTGGATCTCACCCACTCTCTGATATTACATGGTGTTCTTTTTTGCTCCACATAAATAACCTACTCACAAGGTTCTATTTATATTAGTTACAGGGAGCTTAGACCAATAAGGAAATCTATCTCCTATATGTACAAGACTTAATTGTTCCACATAAATACTATTTCCTTATATGACATGTCTTCTTGTTTCACGTAAAGAGTATTCCTTTTCCTTCAAGCACAAGAACTTCCAGAAACAAATTGCTTCCTTTTCCACTGAAGATTTCCCGTTCTATGTATGCTTATGATTGACTACGATTCGAATCACGGTTGCACACCCGCTTTCTAAACGGTTACAAGTTACCTGAAATTACATTGCTTAGAAAACCACAATCTATATGCTGAAACTGAAACCGAAACCGATGTCACCACCGCTGTTAAACCTATAGTGCTATCCACATCGATTATCTCTTCTTTATTTCTTCATGGTCTTCAAACCTCTCACAAACACCATCTCTAACTTCCAAACATTTTCCCATGTCTTCAGGAAGTAGCACATCAGTTGAGTCTCGTTTGGTTCACATTGGGTTCACTTAAGAATACGAGCCAAAACCTAACAAAAAGTGGTTACCAAAGCCGTGAAAGTGGTTACAAGTCAAAATTTTAAAAATCGTAAAATGATTACCAAAGCTGTAAAAGTGGTTTCCCGGAGCCTTAAAGGTTGTTACCAAAGTCGTGAAAGTAGTTACAAAACAAAATTTTAAAAATCGTAGAATGGTTACCAAAGCCGTAAAAATGGTTATCGGAGCCGTAAAGGTGGTTACCAAAGCCATGAAAGTGGTTACAAGTCAAAATTTACAAAATCGTAAAATGGTTAACAAAGCCGTAAAATTGGTTACCGGAGTTGTGAAAGTGGTTACCAAAGCCGTGAAAGTAGTTACAAGTCAAAATTTTCAAAAATCGTAAAATGATTACCAAAGCCGTGAAAGTGGTTACAAGTCAAAATTTGAAAAATTGAAAGTGGTTACCAAAGCCGTAAATGGTTACCAGACCCGTGAAAATGGTTACCAAAGCCGTGAAAATGGTTACAATTCAAAATTTTAAAAATTAAAAAATGGTTATCAAAGCCGTAAAGTTGGTTACCAAAGCCATGAAAGTGGTTACAAGTCAAAATTACAAAAAAATTGTAAGGTGGTTAACAAAGCCGAAAAAGTGGTTACAAATCAAAAATTTAAAAATAGTTAAATGATTACCAAAGCCGTAAAAGTAGTTACCGGAGCCATAAAATTGGTTACTAAAACCGTAAAAATGGTTACAATTCAAAATTTTAGAATTACATGAAAAAATATAATTATTTAATTTTGTAAAATAATTGTAATTATTTGTTTTATTTTATAATTGTTTTATTATTATTATTAAGAAGTCGGGAAGCTGCTCCCTTGATTTTTTAAATTCTTACTGCCACTTGGCAGCCAAGCATCGATTGAAGGGGCTATTCACCCCGTATGTACATGGATTTTTTATGCCCCGTCTGTCAAATGTCAACATCTCAACTGTATAAAGTTATCAAAGCTCTTAAAAGTATAATGGTTAATTGGCATTGATGCCCCTGAACTATACCCTAATTTTTATATTACACCTTATACTTTTTTTTACCATTAAATCCCCTGAACTTTCATAAATTGGTAATAGGTGACGGAATTATAACGTCTTCCATTTTTCTGTCATGGTAAATTACACTAAGTTCCCCTTATTATATGCATAATTGCATCAAACCAGAAAAATATAATAATATGATATAAATACCCCTCTGACCAAATTTTAAAAATCAAATTTTAAATAAAATTTAAAATTGAAATAATGGTTAAATAATAATAAAATTCTGAAATTTTTAAAAAATAAAATTAAATAAATAGAGAAATGAAAAAAAAAAATTTATTTAACAATTATTTAAATTATCATTTTTATTTAAGTATCTCTAAATGTAAAGCCCATATGAATATTTAAATTATTTAAAGGAAATTATCATTTAAATTATATATTTTTTAAATTTAAATATCACTTATTCATTTACAATAACAAGGGTATTAATAATGTCAAAAACAAAAATAAAAAATTGAATAATAATAATAATAAAATTGAATAATAATATAACATATAAAATATAATAATAATAATAATAATAATAATAATAATAATAATAATAAAATCATAAAATAAATAAAATTATATAATAATAATAAATTGTTTATAAAAAATAAAACAATTGGGTAGATATTTAGATTGATCACCACCATTCATCTCAAATATTCATAGTGGTGATCAAATAACAATATATATATATATATATATATATATATATATATATATATATTAACAACAACAACAAAAATTGATGGGTGTGGAGATCTAGAATCTCCAGAGCGGATTTTGATTCATCATCCAATCTGGATCTACACTAGGGATGGCAAAAATCCCCAATCCACCCCAAACTGGCAGGTTGGGGATTTGTGAATCAAAGATAATATTACTACTATTATTTGTATATATTATTTTATCATCATCATCATCATCATCATCATCATCATCATTATTATTATTATTATTATTATTATTATTATTTAAGTTTTTTTTTGAAATTATTAATACCCTTATTATTGTAAATGAACAAGTGATATTTAGGGATATTTAAATAAAAAAAGATAATTTAAATGATAATTCCCTTTAAATAATTTAAATATTCATCTGGGTTTTATATTTAGGGATATTTAAATAAAAAAGATAATTTAAATAATTGTTAAATAAATTTAAAATTTTCTTTTCTCTGTTTATTTAATTTTCTTTGTCAAAAAGTTCATAATTTTTTTTTATTATTTAACCATTATTTCAATTTTAAATTTAATTTTTTTAAAAAACATTTGGTGAGAAGGATATTTATGTCATATTATTATATTTTTTGGTTTAATGATATTTAGGGATATTTAAATAAAAAAGATAATTTAAATGATAATTCCCTTTAAATAATTTAAATATTCATCTGGGTTTTATATTTAGGGATATTTAAATAAAAAAGATAATTTAAATAATTGTTAAATAAATTTAACTTTTTCTTTTCTCTATTTATTTAATTTTCTTTGTCAAAAAGTTCATAATTTTTTTTTATTATTTAACGATTATTTCAATTTTAAATTTAATTTTTTTAAAAAAATTTGGTGAGAAGGGTATTTATGTCATATTATTATATTTTTCGGTTTGATGCAATTATGTATATAATAAGGGGAACTTAGTGTAATTTATCATGATAGTAAAATAAACGGCATTACAATTCCGTCATCTATTACCAATTTATGAAAGTTCAGAAGTTTAATAGTGAAAAAAAAATATAGGGGGTAATGTACAGATTCAGGCATAGTTAAGAGGATATCAGTATTGGCAGGTTGGGGATTTGTGAATCAAAGATAATATTACTACTATTATTTGTATATATTATTTTATTATCATCATCTTCATCATCATCATCATCATCATCATCATCATCATCATCATCATTATTATAATTATTATTATAATTATTATTATTTAAGTTTTTTTTTTAAATTATTAATACCCTTATTATTGTAAATGAACAAGTGATATTTAGGGATATTTAAATAAAAAAAAGATAATTTAAATGATAATTCCCTTTAAATAATTTAAATATTCATCTGGGTTTTATATTTAGGGATATTTAAATAAAAAAGATAATTTAAATAATTGTTAAATAAATTTAAAATTTTCTTTTCTCTGTTTATTTAATTTTCTTTGTCAAAAAGTTCATAATTTTTTTATTATTATTTAACCATTATTTCAATTTAAAATTTTTTTTTTTTAAAATTTGGTGAGAAGGGTATTTATGTCATATTATTATATTTTTCGGTTTGATGATATTTAGGGATATTTAAATAAAAAAGATAATTTAAATGATAATTCCCTTTAAATAATTTAAATATTCATCTGGGTTTTATATTTAGGGATATTTAAATAAAAAAGATAATTTAAATAATTGTTAAATAAATTTAACTTTTTCTTTTCTCTGTTTATTTAATTTTCTTTGTCAAAAATTTCATAATTTTTTTATTATTTAACGATTATTGTAAGGTTCACTATTTGTATTGGCTTGATTCCATTGCAAAACACTCTATGATTGTATTAGTTGTTGCTTAGGACATTATTTGAAGAAAGGAAGCTCAAAGAGTGAAGAGCAACATCTCGTGCAAAAGTCGTCTTCAAGAGGTGAAAATCGTCAAAGGTAAAACTTGACTTCCACCCTCTTGCAAGGCGTTAGCGCACACACACACAATTCATACATGTGTGTCCCTGCATCGTGGTTCAAACATTTGGTATAACACATTCACACACTTCATAGCATGCTCATGCATTGATCTTGTATTGACAAACATTGTGAAATTGCATGCTTTGTAACTATCTCTTTGATATGGCATGTTTGTGTGAATATGTGTTTATTTGTTTTCGTATTTTGTGTTTAGGACTTGAACATGTTCTTATTTACTGCCTTATCGAGTTCCGGTCGTTTCGGTTACTCACTCATAAGGTTTCGAGTCCAAACAAGTTGACTATGCTACTTTTCGTTCTCATTTGTTGTGTTGATTTCATCATCGGATTCCGAAATGATTTTTCAACCATTTTTCAAAGTTGAGTAGTCGTAGTCGTGCGTGAGGGAGTCACGGTTCGTAATCCGAAAACGGATTCGAAATCAGAGGTCGGATGCTCAAGATATAGGGCAACGAACCGAGGGAGCGCGAGAGAGGTGGGCAAACCACGTGTGGCCACTTGGCCAGCCCGTGTGGGAGGCCGTGGGCCCCACGGGCAAGGGAGCCTTCTGCTCCTGTGGGCCCCACGCTCCCCCCACGGGGTGCTGACGTGGTACCACGTGATTTGCTCGGAAATCTTCTCTTTTTCCCTCCTTTTAATCAAACCTCCTTCCCTCCATCACTTATGCATTTTTTTTGAAGAACACCTCAATCCCGCATCAGTTTTTCAATATTTTTTTGCTTACTTGTTTTGATCATATCTCTCTCATACGAACTCGAAATCATTCGATTCAAAAACCAAAATTGTTGGTCTCGAAGAGAGCTACAAACCCCAAGCATTTCCAGAGGCAGTTGACTTCGGCATTTTTCTCAGTAGGTCAATTTCCAGTCCGTGGTCAGTATTGGTTTTTCAACTTCTTGTTTTTCAATTTCATTTTTGATCAACTATTGATTCTTTCCATTTGATTGATGAAATTTGTTAAGAAGTATGTTAGATCACATGCTAGGGTTATTTGATCATTTGTTAATTGAGTTTTAGCTTTGTAATGTGTTTTGAACATATTTGTGCTAAACTTGATTTATCATGAAATTGATTCTAGAAAACATATATGTGATGTGCTTCATGTTATTTTCTATGTTTTATTTCATGATCTAAGAACTAGGTTTTTAGTGTGCTAAATTGAATATTGATACCTTTGTTCTTATTGTTTTTGCATGTTTTGATTTCTAGATATCTTTTGAGATTGAGTGTTGAAATCATATTCTAGACTATCATTGAACATGTACATTTTGCTTGATTGATCATCTAGCTTAATTTGTTTGTGCTTGCATCATTTGCATCACTTTAGATCATAGCCTTGCATTAGGTTGAAGTCTCTAGCAAAGTGAGTGAAGCTTTGTGGATAGAGCAAGGAAGCCTTGATTAGAGTCGGGAGGACTCGGATAATCAAGCAAGGAAGTCTTCTCTAGGGTCGGGAGGATCTGGATAGGCAAGCAAGAAATCTTCCTAGAGACGTGAGCGTCTTGGATAGGAAGTTGCTTCCTAGAGGTGTAGGACACATCTCGGATAGGAAGTAGGCTAGGTGGTTCACTAGGCCCGAGGGTAGACTAGGAGTTGATAGCTTGAGCGGATATCATGAGTTGGTAGCTTGAGTGTGTAAGTCCTTTTCATCATAGTGAATTGCTTCGCCGGTGGTTGTGGTATCAACCCGTGGATGTTTCCTCATTGAGGTTTTACCACGTTAAAATCATTGTGTTCAATTTTGCTTTACTTTCCTTTATCTTCCATATATTACATTGATTGCACTTATTGTAAATTGATTAACTCTTGTCTTAGTTAATTCAATTCATTTGCTAAATCTATTCAAGTGTGCATTTGTCTTGTAATTTTTCGCATTAATTTTTGATTGGAAGAATTTGGAGCCTATACCTATTCACCCCCCCCTCTAGGTATATTTCACTACTACATTGAGGGAAATTTCAATTATTTCAATTTTAAATTTAATTTTATTTTTAAATTTGGTGAGAAGGGTATTTATGTCATATTATTATATTTTTCAGTTTGATACAATTATGTATATAATAAGGGGAACTTAGTGTAATTTATCATGATAGTAAAATAAACGGAATTATAATTTTGTCATCTATTACCAATTGATGAAAGTTCAGGAAGTTTAATAGTGAAAAAAAATATATAGGGGGTAATGTACCGATTCAGGCATAGTTAAGAGGATATCAGTATTAGCCAAAATATAATGAGCACCACCTGACAACCACCGGTCACCACCTTAACATATCCATTACATATAATAAGAAACATTAAATGGGTACACAGGTAGGTTTGGTAGATCTAGATCCAAAATTGTGGACCCTTGGATCTATCATTTCCCATGGTCAAACTCTCACTGTTGCAACATCTTCTTCTTAATTTCTTATTAATTAACAAAACAAGAAGGAAACGCTGTCATCAATCATTTAAGTGTTGAATTTTTTAATTTTTTTTTAATTTTTTTTAATTTTGATTGGATTTAAGTGTTTACAATTCAGAAGTGGAACAAACGTGCAATTATTAAATATTACGATTAAATTATTACCTTTGAAGCTACTAACTGGCTACGGTACAAATAAAAAAGTGATGTTGTACCGTACAAACCAGTGAAAAGGAACAAAACAAATAATAAAAAAAACTTGTACCGTACAAACCAATGAAAAGTAACAAAACAAATAATAAAAAAAACTTAAAATGCTTGACAGCCCATCAAAAGCAACCTATTGCTACAATATATATTATTTTTATTATATTATATATATTACATATTAATTAATAAAAAAATATTTTTAATAAAAAAAAATTCATTTAAAATATATGAAAATTAAATTTTTTTTAACATAAAATAAAATAAATTTTTTGAAAATTTGAATTTCAAAAATGAGTTCAAGGTAGGTTGAACAAGTTTAACGTTCCTCTCAACGTTAAACTTGTTCAGTGAACAAGTTAATGTAAATCTTCATGAACAAGTTAATGTAAATCTTCATGAACAAGTTAACGTAAATCTTCATGAACAAGTTTAACGTAGGTTGAACAAGTTTAACGTTAAGATGAATGTTAAACTCGTTCAGTGAACAAATCAACATAAATCTTCATGAACAAGTTCAATGTAGGTTGAACGAGTTCAATGAAGGTTGAACGAGTTTAACGTTAAACTTGTTCAACATGCTGTTATAGGTAAAAATAGTCGTAAAAAGCACATCACCACCATAAGAGGCCACGTAAGTAGAAGTGAAGGGAAATCAACCTGAATAGCAAAAATCCAAGGCAACCCATCCACAAAGGAAATCGGCTCGGGCAACATAGCCTATTCGGGCATACTCGGGGTTCAACTAGAAAGATGGTTACATAAACTCATTTCCCAAACATGTGGGAGGAATCAGCAACTAGCACCTCTACAATAAGCTACAGTGCAACTATTCAGAACCCAGTAAGGAAACAAGCAGGTTTTCCGTAAATAAAGGAATAAGAATCCTGTTCAAGTTAGAACTCAGCCAAACCAGAAGATACGCTACACCTAAATAGGAAAGCAAATCCTTCTAGGACTGAGAAAACTTCCAGAACGTGGGCGCCACGACACAAAACCCTAGTGATACCCGCAAACCCTAAAGAACTATGTATAAATACCCCTGTAAAAACACAAATAGGGGGACATGAGAATTGAGAGGAGAGATCAGAGTGTGTATTCAATAACAGCTTTTATAGTGGATTTGACTTCGTTGCTTAGGCAACAACCCGTGGATGTTTCTCCGACCATCGGAGTTTTACCACGTATTTTTGTTCATTATTTGCTAATACTTTGTAGTGTTAATTTCAATTATTTTCATTCATAAACTTGATATCAAATTGTTGATTGAGTGACTACGAAAAATCACCATCAACACATACGTTGAACAAGTTTAACGTTAGGATGAACGTTAAACTTGTTCGGTGAACAAGTTAACGTAAACCTTCCTTCATGAACAAGTTCAACGTAGGTTGAACGAATTTAACATTCATCCTAACGTTAAACTTATTAGGTGAACAAGTTAACAGAAACCTTCCTTCATGAACAAGTTCAATGTAGGTTGAACGAGTTTAACATTCATCTTAACGTTAAACTTGTTCGGTGAACAAGTCAACGTAAATCTTCAAAAAAATTATTTTTCATAAAAAATTAATGAAATATATGAAAATTTTTCATGAACAAGTTCAACGCAGGTTGAACGAGTTTAACGTTCATCCTAACGTTAAACTTGTTCGGTGAACAAGTCAACGTAAACCTTTTTTCATGAACAAGTTCAACGTAGGTTGAATGAGTTTAACGTTCATCCTAACATTAAACTTGTTCGGTGAACAAGTCAACGTAATTTCTTCATAAAAAAATTAATGAAATTTATGAAAATTCTTCATGAACAAGTTCAACGTAAGTTGAACGAGTTTAACATTCATCCTAATGTTAAACTTGTTTGGTGAACAAGTTAATGTAAACCTTCCTTCATGAACAAGTTCAACGTAGGTTGAACGAGTTTAACGTTCATCCTAGCATTAAACTTGTTCGGTGAACAAGTCAACGTAATTTCTTCATAAAAAATATTTTTTTTTTAAAAATTAATGAAATTTATGAAAATTCTTCATGAACAAGTTCAACGTAGGTTGAATGAGTTTAACGTTCATCCTAACGTTAAACTTGTTCGGTGAACATGTCAACGTAAACCTTCCTTCATGAACAAGTTCAACGTAGGTTGAACGAGTTTAACGTTCATCCTAACGTTAAACTTGTTCGGTGAACAATTCAACGTAAATCTTCATACAAATTATTTTTTATAAAAAAAATTAATGAAATTTATGAAAATTCTTCATGAATAAGTTCAACGTAGGTTGAACAAGTTTAACGTTCATCCTAACGTTAAACTTGTTCTAACGTTAAACTTGTTCGGTGAACAAGTCAACATAAATCTTCATAAAAATTAATTTTTATAAGAAAATGGATTAATTGCAGTAGCATACCCTAACATTTTACAATACTACAGCTATATTCAACTTTTACATTTATTAACGAAAACATACCCTTGACCACTTTAACTAACTGTAAATTTAACGGTGGACTAACATTTTGTTATGAATTGTCAAAATTGCCCTTCTTTTACTGAGTTATGAAGAATTATAATATTATTCTTTAAATATATGTTTTTTTAAATTCATAACAATAAAAATCAAACAAATTAAGGAAAAATAATTCATCTTTGTCTCATCCACCCAATATCATCGTAGATTCAAAATATATATATATATATATATATCTAAGACAATTTAAGAAAATAAAAAGTTAAATCTCAAACATGGATTGACTTGCCCAAAAATATAATTGAGAATAATAATGATTAACAAAATTGATTTTGGCAAGACTTTTGTAAAACTAATTTTCTTGCCCAAACATCTCATCTAAACCACACAAATTCAACAGTCCATATATGAAAATCAACCTCCCAAGAAACATTTAATCACTCTAACATCAATCAACAAAATATTTAACACAAACCCAACAAAATCGACAATATAAAAGCAAGGAAAAAAACAGTGAACAATGTAACCTAAAACTAGAGGGGTGACATTAACGTAACGGATGGTATAAACATGTGTGTGGAGTTTTCTCTCGGTTTTTGAGAGTATTTATCCGGGCACACTTGTTTTGTTTGATTTTAACAAGTTTCGGCAATCCTATTGTAATAGTTGTAACTTATAATACTTAAAAAAAAAAATCAAAATAAATAACTTATCAAAATTATATAGTTATTTAAAAAAAATTCAAAACTTGTAGAATGATTAATGATGTCAAATAAAATGTTTAACCTTTATATTTTTTATATTCAAATGATATATTTGATTAATAAATATATATTTAATAATGTAAATTTCACTTGTGAATTTGTTAACCATTTTACAATTTCTGAAATTTTGACTTGTAACATTTTATCGACTATGGTAACAACCTTACTATTTTACGGCTTTGGTAACCATTTTACAGTTTCTGAAATTTTGACTTGTAACATTTTATCGACTATGGTAACAACCTTACTATTTTACGGCTTTGGTAACCATTTTACAGTTTTTGAAATTTTGACATGTAACCATTTTCACGGTTTTGATAACCACATTCATGGCTCCGTAACCATTGTGACAACTTTGGTCACAATTTTTTTTTTTTTTTTTTTTGAAATTTTCTCTTAATTTTCACTTGTAACAATTCATAAAAATACTTGACTTATAAACTTATTGCAAATAGTATGTTTAATTAATTAATAGGAAATTTAGTAAATATTTAATAATATATATCAATAATTAATTTCTAAAACATAAATACATAATAGTAATTTACTCATTATCATGTTAAAAAGTTTTGATTTTCCCCAAAATTATTAACCAAATATTTAGTATCAATAATTTCCACCTACTATTTTGGTTTATGTTAACAATGCTATTATCACCGGATGTTACTGAAGTGAAGGGACGCCAAATTAGTCAATATGATTTTAGAAAGAAATACCTTGGTCTCTTGAGTGTGTGGATTGCCATCCTCCATCTCCTTGAGTTTGTGAGTTTCCTTTTTATGTGTCAGTTTCCTTTCTATTCCTTTGCCTCGTAGGTCTATTTATAATGTTGCATAAAGTATATTACCCTCGTAGATCTATTTATAATGTTGTGTAAAGTATATTAGGGAGATTGTTCTTCCTAAAGCTTTTGTTTTGCTAGAAGAGGTTAACCTTCTATTGTTTCTCTAGCTCTAATCTATTGACAGTATTTTATAGTTTGATTTTCATATGAATCTTTTAATCTCAAAAAAGAAGAAATAATCAATTAATGAATAAATATTTACACAATAATATAATTCAGGAAAATTAATTTAAAAAAAATTATAACATTGTCTATACGCAAATTATTGATACTTGTATTAATTTGATAAATAGGAACAGTTTAACAAAATTCTCTATAGCAATTGAAACAAATAACCATTGCACATCGAAACCAAGCAACATCAACAATTGATTCAATGTTTTTCACTTTGACTAATCCATATTTAACTTTGAAGATGAGTGCCACTTCAGAGAATTGCCAAGCAACTGTGAGAACAATCATCACTGAGGTATGCCATGCTACAACAGAGGATGACAACTTGAACATCCATTCCAATCCTATTAACCTGTAATAAAATTATATTTATAATACACAAACGTAAAAACCACTGTATTCGTTTTATTGATGTATGCAATCTCTTGGTGATTTTGAAAGCAATTAACACAAAGTTCAAAATAAGAATGAAATAAACCACTGAAATAAACAATAGAAGTAATAGTGCACTAACATTTTTCACTTACATGAACTAAAGAAAGGGCAGCACAAAAATATCCATTTTGTTTATGCTTTTAGTTCAATCTTAGAAACCTCACTGCAATATGCAAACATCCCTTCAACTCAAAATCCAAACCTTTACAGTAAAAACCAAGTTATTTATTCAGTTATTGTTCATCAACTTGATATTTTTTCTTTTCCTTTTTTCTATATTTTAGCTTCACTGCGATTGGCATTCCCATTGTATAATTACACACTCTGGGATTCTCTAAAATTCATACTTTTGAAAGTATGATGATAACCAAAACACAAAAAAACCATAATAATTTCCAATAAGAAATCTTTACCTGCAACAATAAATTATAGTTGTAGAAGACAAAAGATAATTCTAACAGGAAATTGACTGACCAATCACAAGATGAAGTGCAAATGTTGCTGCAATATCGAGCAGGATAGAAGAAAGTCAGGTAGAGAATAGGAAATCAATCAAAATTGTTTAACACAACATATCAAAATCATATTTATTATGCAGGTGATGTCGACATAAGAAAAACATAACACCATCCCCTTAGCTCGTTAACTTATCCCAAGTTTTCAACAGCATAAAAGCCTATTATTAAGGTTCAGAACATCACAAAATGGTAACTTATATGAAGGAGCGATTAGATGCAAAAACATATAACACTTAAAACTCAAATTAACCAGTTGTGAGAGAAGCAAAATTTCTTCATAAAATTTCTGATCTGCACGGCTGCACCATAAGATACTGTACTACTGTAGCAACTTCCCTAACTAAAGTTTTAAAAAGTCCTAGTTGAAAAGAGAAATAGAAATCATATACTATAATATTTATATGCTTCTAAGCTTTGAACTATATCAACATAAGATTACAAGCATAATGGATAAAAAAAATAACAAGTTAATCAACCGGTAACCCCATATGTACAAGCTATATAACTAGAGTCAAAACCCTAAATGAAGAAAATGTTTCAGAAAACTGAGGAAGTGTAAAAGCTGAGAGACGATTCGAGTTGAATGTCAGTCAAAGATCAGTTACATGTTGATGTTGCAATGCCTGAAAGGCCGCCACAAGCAAGACTGACCATTACAGCAGAATCATCAAGCCTGCATCAATTTTATAGAAAATTACAAGATATTAAACTTTTGCACTAGAGCAGAAGACAGGCACAACACATCACCTAACATAACTCATCTATACTGGATTCCTAACCTTCGAGACTGACAAAATGATCTCTGAGACTCATAAACTGAAAAACTTATTGGCCAACACCCTGCATCACAAGAAATAGTAAAATAATAAATAGTCACTAAAATGAAACAGTATCGAATTAATGAAAGAACATCAAAAGATACCAATAATGTAGCACAAAGTCCTTTATACAAGCCCAAAAATCCTTCTTCTTTGCAAATGGTATTAAATGAATGTGAAATACCTTTGTAGTAGATCATTTGTCTCTACAAAGTTCCAAGCCCAATTGAGTTATAGTATAAATTTATGTAAAAAGCCACTCAATGGTTCCAGTATAAAGCAACAATAATCAACTTAACAAACCATTCATCAAACAAAACAAAAATTCAGCCAAAACAAGAAAAACCAAGAGAGGAATTTGCCTAGTTAATCTATTTTATTCATTCAAGCTCAGATTAGCAGCCAATCACCTATTTTTCCCAAAATAAATAGCATTTCCCTTCTGAAAATGTATATATTGAATTACTGATACTACATTTGGGTCATGATAACATCATAACCCAAATAAAAAACCCAATAGACAATTAAAATTCCACCATCCAAACACTGAAAATAACAACACAAAAACAAAAAGCCGTTAGCAGCCAAAACAACAAAAATGCAATAAAAAAACCCAAACCCCGGTTACAAACTTGCACCAAAACAAACCTCAAAAAAACCAAAACCCGATTGATCATGCACATAAATATGAATTCTAAAAGCATATTTTGGTCACGATAAAATAAATAAAAATTAATAATTAAAACCCCCCAATAGACCACTGCAATTCCACAATCCAAACACTCACAATAAAAAATCCAGCATTACAAAATCCTAAAAATCACAAAGAAGCTACATGAATCTCATTCTCCAAAAAAAAAATAAAAACATAAACATAACTTAAGAACAACATAACGAAACTGTTGGATATTTTTCCAAGAGAGGCTGCAAGCTCTTTTCATATCTTATCTATTTAAGCTTAATTTGATTTAATCTAGAACACATTGAGGAAATAATTTATTTCAAGTTGGAAAACTGAATACTTATATTACAAAAAATAAAAAAAATCAAGCTGACAAAAAGAGAAACCCATATGCAAAGGATAACCAAAAGAGAAACCCATATGCAAAGAGAAACATCTCTATTTTCAATCACATCAACACATGCAGTATTCTAGTGCATCTCAAAACCGATCTACATAATCATTTCATCTTCCTTTTTTACAGAATTCCACACCAAAAAGTCTAAATATATTAACATTGACACTACTGTAATAATTCTCACTATCCAAATGCAATGTATCAACTTCGAAAATAATCGAAACATGGGATATGAATCATGTTATTAAAATAGAAAAAAAAAAAAAAAACCACCAAAGTCCTTGATTGTCTAACAAATCCACCACCCTTACCAATTTTAACCAAGAAATTTTTTTTCCAATTTCCAATAGAGAATTAATTAGCAATTTAGATATGAATTGAAATTTAGGAAAAGATGTACATAATTTGCAGAAATATTATACATAAAAATCTAAAACCAACCCATATACAGAGTTTCAAAACAGGCACATTCATGCATAAAATCACATCAAAAACTCAGGAAAAGAGACATTTTTTCGAATTCAATGCAACTACAAAAATTATTTCCCATTAAATAAAAATAAAAAATAAACCTTGTCATAGTAATCTTTCCACACTCTTCTAGCAATCTGATAACCTCCTAAATCAAATGCTTTGAACTTGATTTTTCCAATGCTTAATTCCTCTGATGTTGGGTTCTGTGTTGGTTGGTGTTGAACTAATCTTTGATTCATAAAAACAAAAACCCAAAAAAAATCGTCAAAAAACATTTAATCAAAGAACAAAAAAAGCCCAAAAATGAAACAAACAATAATAAAATAAAATACCTCATCCTTCAACATGCGAATCAGAGTCGTTTCGCCGGCGTTGTCGAGGCCGAGAAACAAGATCTTGGCCTCTTTTTTGCCACAAGGCCCACAATCCAAGAGAGGCGAGGATTCCATAAAACCAATCAAACAAAAACATTGATTACTTTTTGTCGAAACCTTGATCTTCAGAGAAATAGTGACAGATTTGTAAACACAAATCTAAAGAAAAAAATTATACGAAACCCTAATCTTCAAAGAATAATAAATTACCTTCCAATTTAAGCACCAATTCGATGATTGAGATGCACCCTTGTACAGCCACCAAGATACAACGTTCACGCCCAGTAATTGAACGCCAGAGACCAAAGCAAGACGATCTGCAGACAGTGAGAGGCGTGAGAGAAACCTAGATGGAGAATGGAGAATGAGAGGAGAGAGACAGAATTTGTTTCATTTGGGTAAGAAACCAGTGTAAAAGGTTGCTGGTGAAATGGTGTTTTAAATTTTTTTTTTTAAAATGGAAATCATGTTTTAAAAATGATGTTTTTAAAAATGTAATGTGTTTGATAGTGCTTTTTAAAAGTAGTTTTTTGAAACGGAAAATGATGTAAAAGTGTTTGGTTGTTGTTTTTAAAATGAGTGAAATAGTTGTTTTGAGGGAAAAGTTAAGGTTTATTTTGAAAACCTGTATTGAAAACACTAGAAAACAATAAAAAATTGTTTTTAACTTTTTAGTTATAACTTTAAAAAAGTTGTTTTTTGTTTTCAAAAACAATTTTATAAAATATTCAACCAAACAACATTCTAGTTGTTTTTTGTTTTTAAAAACAAAAAACAGTTTTTAAAACAGATCCAAACACCACCTAATATTTTCTGATTTTCTATTTTAACCGGTTGAAATTTATTCAAAAGTGGTGTTGTACGGTACGAAGCACTTTCTTACTCATACCGTAGCATGACCCTTGAAGCTAAGATGTGAGTTGAAATCTCTTAGTGTGTGTTTGGTATGACTTTTGTAAAAGTCAAAAGCGTTTTTTTTAATGCTAGAAACTGTTTTGAAGTTTTTTTTTTTTTTTTTTTTGGTTGTTTGGCAAAAATCAAATATTAATTATTTCAATTATCCTTTATAAAAGTTATTTTATATCTACTAGGAGAAGCCCAAAATTTGGGCTTTCCCCAAAAGCTTTTTTTTTATTTTTATCTTTTTTAAAACTTATGAATTGTCTCAACTACCATTTATAAATTTTAGATATTTTATTATACAATTATTTCATTATAAAATATTACGATTAAATTACTACCTTTATAGCACGGGGTTGACTGCTATACAGGGGAATCAAAAATCCCTTTACCATGCAGTGATGAATAGTGAAGCATTTAGTCCATTGGATCATTTAAAAATGGATCTAATGGCTTGTATTAATTGCCAACTAAAAATCTAATTGTAAAATGGAAAAAAACTAAAAACCCATTCAATAGGTTAGGCAGTCACTTTTATATAATATACATTTTTTTTGAAATATATATATATATATTTTTAATGAAATTGGATTGACCTAAGGGGAAAAAGCATTACAAGCGATCATATACTGAAAAACGTATAGGCAGTATCCAAAAATATATAAATAAAAGAAAAAAGTTACAAAAGTAATCATGAAACAGCATAAGACAGAGGACGAAGCCCTAAAAAACCCAGAGGCATGCAGGCCAAACAAGAAAAACAAAACTAGGAAAACCTGAAAGATTCTCGACCCATACAGTCATTACCAACCAACAAGGAACAAAACGAAGGAGTGAAGGACCACCAAGAATCAGAAGGAATACCCAAAGCGTGCTTAGTGAGAGCATTCGCCACCTGGTTACCTTCCCTGAAAATATGAGAAACTTGAAACTTGAAACTTCATGTGCGAGATCTGATAAATACAACGTTGCCAAGCTTGACGAACACGCCAGGTAACCTGATCAGACCTATCAGAAAGAAGCTGAACCACATAAGAAGAGTCACTCTCTAGCCAGATCCTATGTCATCCTAACTTCCATGCATAATTGACGGCTAATGAAGCTGCAAGGAGCTCAGCCTCAAAAGCAAAAACCTGACCAAGAGGAACCGCGAAACAAGCCTTAACGAAAGATCTGCAAGTCCGAAAAACACCCCAACAACCCCCCACACCTGGTGAACCCAAAGCAACACCATCTGTGTTAACCTTGATCCACCCTGGGGCCGAGGGCGACCAGACCACATTCCTGATAATCAGAGCCTTACTAGGATGACCATTGAGACCAAACTGACGAAGAATCAACAAATTATCAACATAATTACGCATACAGCCAATCCCCAGTCGATTTGTGTCATAGACAGAGCGTCATACAAGAGATAAAGTAGCCCTGAAATCAACTGAATTCCCATAAAAAAATCCACTAGTTACGGGAATACCACACACTCCAAACCACCACATGAATAACAGCTTTCCACAAAATCCTAATCTGATCATTGAAAGAAGCAATCATGGCCTGACAGAAAAAAGAGCCCTAAGAGTCAGCGGAGATACGCCTTTGAAAAGCGAAGAAAATCGCCTCCCAAAGAGCAGCAGCAAGAGGGCATTTCATAAAAAGACGATCCACCGACTCAGAACTAGCACCACAAACACTACACATGGAAGCCAATTGAAAACATGACTTGCATAAACGATCTTCGGTAGGGAGTCTATTAAGTAGAAGATGCCAAGTTAAGATCAAACGGGAGGGAGGAATATAGCGATACCAGACTTCCCTCCACCATGGGACCCGAGGGATGTCATGAAATATCCGAGAATAAGCCGCCTTACAAGAGACCCTACCGTCCCTAGAATGAGGCCATACCAAATAATTTTTCACCGGAGAAATAGTAATCACTGGAGAAAGAATCTGTCCCTGGAATGAGGCCATACAATAGTTCTAGTCAACACGAACCAACTTGGACTCCTCACAAAAATCAGTCAATAAGAAATTTCTGATCTTCTTAGTAACCATCTAAAGTAATAAAACCGACCACTTATAAACCATAAAGGAGTGAATAAAGGAGCCAGTAATCAACGAGCGAATCAAAGTAGCCCGACCAGCTAAAGAAAGGGACTTACCTTTACACTTAGCAAATTTTGACAAAATCTTATCTGTAATAGGCATCAAAATAGACTTCTTGGGCTTGCCCTGGAATAGAGGAACCCCTAGATAACAAAATGGAAATCAACCAATCTGCATCCCAACTAAGGACTGAAGAGATGTAATCCTAGCAGAAGAAACAGAAGACCCAAAAAAGATAGAGGATTTATTCCAGTTAACAAGTTGGCCCGAAATGCGGCCATAAACACTGAAAGCATGAATAAAATTCCTCAGGTTTTTGGCCGTGCCCCTATAAAAGATCAGAACATCATTAGCATACAACAAATGAGTGGAAGCAGCAAAACCCCTCAGATAAGAGATATGCAAAAGTTGGTCAGACGCCACCATCTTCGAAAGTAATCTGTTAAGAAAATCCTCAGTAATACCAAAAAGAAGAGAAAGAGAATCCCCCGATCTAACCCTTCTCATGCATCTAAAATAGCTAGCTGGAGAACCGTTAACCAAAACAGACAGCCTTGAAGATCCAAGAATGCTATCAATCCAATCCATGAAGGTTTGAGAGAACCCAAAAGCCCTCAAAAACACGGCAAAGGAACTTCCGGTATCAAAAGCCTTACGAATGTCAATTTTCATAGCCACACTATCCCCATAGCATTTCTTATGAAGCACATTAACGCAATCAGAAGTAAAAGCAATACAATCCTCAATGTGCTGATCCTTGATGAAACCAAATTGTTGCGGAGAAATAATTCGAGTAGCAACCTGAGCTAACCTGTCAGCCAAGATTTTGGAGGAAATCTTGAAAAGAAAATTACCAAGCACAATATGGCGAAACTGATCAACAGTGATAGAATCCTTCATCTTCAGAAGAAAAGCGATAAAATTGGAATTCAAACCTAAGGCAATCATGCCAGAGTGGAAAAATCCTGAACCGTAAGAAACACATCTCTACCCATAATCACCCAACAACGTTGAAAGAAACGACCTAAGAAGCCATCAGTCCTAGGGGCCGAAAGAGCATCCATGGCAAAAACTGCATCATGGATAACATCAGCAGAGGGAATAGCGACTAGAAGTGAATTCTCCTCATGAGAAACTAATGAAGGAACAATGTCATCCACAATAGAAAGATCCTGGTCAATCTGAGTTGAATCTGAAGAGAATAAATCCTCATAAAACCTAACAACGTGATCTCTGATAACAGACTGATCATCCAAAATAACACCATCGATTGAGAGCGAAGATAAAATACTCTAACATTGCCTACGCTTTATCAAAGAATGAAAAAAGGATGAATTACGATCCCCTTCCTGTAACCATTTCACTCAGGATCTATTATGAAAGAAACACTCCTGCCTACGTAAAAGCACATCAAGATCATGATGAGTGCGCGACTCTAATGTGTAAAATAGTGTTATAAAAACCTAACTCGCAAGTGCACGAATCGTGAGATAAGTATAGCGACAAGTAGGAATCGTTCCCATGAGGAAAAGTGATTACTGATTAAACTAGTCCTAATTAAAGCTAAGCAATTAACAGTATCCAAGAGATTTGAGATTGATTGATTGATTGATGATTGATTATTGATTAAAACTAAATTAAACTAAGAAAACAGGTAACAAGAATATGTGAATGTGATCAAGAAGTGAGAGGACTAGGTCATCAATGCTCCCCAACTACATTTACTCAATGCTTCGAATTGACTTTGATAACAGATGTTAATCCAGTTAAGGGTTCGTTCTTATCTTATTTATGATTGTTATTGTATGATAATAGGATGAATCAAGTGTTCTCAATTATAATTTAATTTAACTCAAAAACTTGAGATATAAATCACAACCAAAAACCCATTAAGCGAAAGAACAAGTGAACCAAAATTACGTCCAAAAACTTGGGGTTAATAATTTTATCCATTTAATTGAAGATTGGTTGAGAATGGTGAAACCCACTCGCATCTCAACTATTAAATCATTAAAAACCTAAATTCATACCTAGCATAAAACTATGCATCAACAAGAATAAAGAATTATGATATAAGATGAATTGAATGAATCAAAACTTGAATTTAGAAAATATAGTCAATTCTAACAAAGAGTATTCATAGAGGTTCACATTGACTCCCTAGTATGGAGTTAGTTACACATATCAGAAACAAAGAAACAAGAGGGAGAAAAGATAAAACCCATTGACAAGCTTCAACAAGTTCTTCAAATCCTCGATAAACTCCTTCGTCTTCGAATCTTCTATGAGTAAGATGAATGAGGGAATTGTGTGATGAGTTGTTGTGTATCTGAAAGAGAGCAGAAGAATGCCCCTCCGAGAGAGCAAAAACCTAATAAACTCTTCATATAAATAGCTCCCAGATCCCAGACTTGAAAAGACACCTTACACAAGACGGAGAAGCCAAACCGTTGCCAAAGCCGTAGAGGTATGGCAGCGGCCTTGACTATGACGGGCAACCGCTGCCACATTGAGAGCGGTCCGACAACGGTTTTGACAGCAAACACTACTGATATTAGGAGCGGCCTTGTAGCACTTTTGGATATTTGCAAGCAAGTCCCCGGAATCTTCAGAAATGGCACTTTTTGCCTGATATTCTTCAAACTATTCAACTGGATCCAAAATCCTGAAAATGCTCAATCACACACATTAAATCCCAAAAAGACTTGAGAAATAAGCAATTGATTGGAGGAATGGGGATAAAAAACATATACAATAAATGACCGATCAAATACCCCCAAACCTATCTTTTGCTAGCCCTCGAGCAAAACTAAGAAAACAGAACCTAAAAACAAAACTAGAAAACATAAATCCTAACAAAGCCACTTTCGTAGGGAACACGATAGCATTGAGCGCATGCTACAAGCCTTTAAACCTCTAGGTGTCCTTAGTAGGAGGAGTTTCGTCTCCTGAGGGTTTACAGCTATGACATCCACAAACATATCCTGCGACAATCAGTCATCCAAAATACAACAATATGTGCCCATGTTGAGACAATGCATGCATAAGCCAATAAGTAAAGACTAATATTAAGTCACAAATATTGCTCAATTTGAAATGAAAAGCCCAAGCTTATAACATTCTAGCTTCCAGGACCCATCGTCGAAAAGCCATAGATATAAGTCGCCTCGACTCTAATTCTCACAAGATATCTCTCATTAATTCTCATAGAACCTAGGTAAAATCACTCATTAAGCATATGCGATTGGGAAGTTATGCACAAGAAATTCAAATTATTATCGCATATAGATATAACATTAAAGGAACGCTTGATTTGTATGCAAAAGATCTCATGAAACGAATCGAACATTATGAACAAGATAATCACACATCACAATTCTACTATCATAGCAAGGATAACCAACAGATCAAATTGACTTCATTCAGGCTGCAATGGGGCCATTGGGTGAGGGTTAAGAAAGAACGGAAAACTGGAATTCAAAAACCTAGGATCACACCATGAGAGTCTTCTATTACTTTTTCAACTTTGCACAAGTTTCTTGGTCTCCTTTTCAAGTGGAATGTTACCACTTATTAATTAATTCCTCAGAATTTTCCTTTCTCCCTTTTTGTCATCTTCTTTGAATAGATTCAAACTTGTAGTCTTCATTTGACTTTATCGCACCCTTTTACAGATTCTATCCTCTGATTCTATCAACATACTTCTAGCTTCTAGCTTTTTTTTTTTTTTTTTTTTTTTTTTTTTTTTTTCAAATCACTTTACAACTATTGCATTAATTTCAGTTTTAGAACTTTTGGATTGAATGCAGCTCTTCATTTCCTTGATTTACCAGCAAATATGCACACAGTAACGTGCAAAAACAATACATCCTCTTCACCCTTCTCAAAGTATGATCCCAAGCTATAAGGTATGGCTAATCATTGGCTTATTTGGGTTGCAGTTAAGGTGGTGAAGAAAGAAAAAAAAAGGCTATCAGTGTTTGGCTTCAAACAGGGCTATGGAGCACACACATACAGGTAGGAAATATTTAAGGCCTTTTAAGTAGCTAAAACACACATAGTCTATATCACTTCCACTGGTTCAACTTACTCAAGATCAAAATGCAACATGCGAAATCTTTTATGATGATCGTTCTATAATGCTCAATGTACAACCTATAGAGATCGAATCTAATGCTAAGAATTTACTGAGTGTTTAAAGAGTAAAAACAACAGAACCCTCAAAGTATGTCATTTATGTACGCTTTTTGGCTTAGTGAACTCACAAGGGTAGTCTCCACTATTAATTATGGCAGTTCAACTCAGTATTCTATCCATTATCATGTTAAAAGCATGTCATAAGTTTTGAAAAGTGCAATGTAATACCCTAAATGGCAAGATGTTAGTGTAAACTCATTGATTAATGCAAATCATCTCAAGGCACACACTGAAGTGTCTCGTCTCGAAAGACAAAAGAATGATAGACTCTAAAAACAAAACAAAAATTTTGACTCAAAAACAAACTATCACACCCCCAAACCTAAATCCAACATTGTCCTCAATGTTATGACATCAAAGCACACGACAAATAGGAAAAAGGCCAAAGCAGAGCAATAAAGACACAAAATAAAATAGTAGAAAGTAATCATACTAAACTGAATTCAAAACAAATCCTGAATTGCACAATTCAAAACAAAAGAAAATAAAGAAAATAAAGGAAATAAAGAAATAAAGAAATAAAGAAAAGAAAAGAAACATATCCCTCTGTAGACTCAGGTCCGTCTACAGTTCCCTTAGCAGTCATCATCTCGTTGTTGGCTCGGGCCAGGTGCAAATCTGTCATCTCCAGGTTGTGGTTGGGCTGGTCGGACTGTGGCCTGATGGATCTCATTGATCGAGATCTGCATGGTGTTCAGCTGGGTGATCATCTTGGTCCTCAATCCCACAATCCCTATATCTATATATCCCTTGATCGTGGATAACATGTACTCTACCCACTTAGCTCTCTACTGTGACGACCCAGCTCCCGAATCTCTCTGAGTCTGCTCCTTCAAAATCTGCTGGTCTGCATCATCCAAGGGCTCATCCTCATAGTCGTCCTCACCAGCCCGACGCCTCTTACGCGTGGGGAAATCACCAATAGTGGGCAGACCACAAATGCTCACCTGGGTGTTCCATGTGGCAAGCGTCAGTGGTCTGTCTAGCTCTGTCGTCTCATCCCTGGCGTCGTCATCAACCACTATCCCAACTGCGGCACACATGCCTGTGATCAAGCACGGAAACACCATACTCGATCCTATCAGTCACCCACATCCCCAGATCTCTTTCTTGATGAAACTGGCAATATCATAGTATCTCCCTGCCCTGATATCATACAGTACCTGAGAAACCTCCTTGAAAATCTCCCTAGTATGACTCGACGGCTTAAGGGAAGCCGTGAGAAACATGTTCTAGAATGCAGTGTCCAGATGCAGATCTCTCCTCAGTAATTTCTGCCCATTCCATCTAGCTTCGCCCTCTCTACGAAGTGCACAAACTAACTTGTACCTGCCCGGGTACGCCTCCTCAACTGTCTCAGGTGGTGGTAGGCCAAAATATTCCCTAATAGTCTCCACAAAAATCACCACAGACACTCCTCTCACCATAACTACTCCATGTAAGGAGTACTGTGAGTCCACCATATTAGCATAAAACTCTCTGGCTAAGGTGATGTTGGCATTACAGGGCCGACGCACGTGCCCTGCCAATCCTTTGGCCTCCACAGTAGTAGGTATAGGGGTCTCTCCCAATTCCTCCACGGTAATAACCCCTTTCCAAAATGAAAGTCCGGGTCTTCTTCATCATATCCTTGTAATCCGGATGGCCATTGAATTGATGTTCAACCGGCCTCTTGTCTTATCTTCTATTGGGATCCGAAGGAACATGACCTCCTCGGACTGCCGTCCTCGCCATAACTGGTTAAGAAAACAAGCAAACAAGTAAGTTACAAACCTGAATGGGACAGTGATTTCTAACAGAATTTCAGCAGCATGACGGCACTACAATCAATAAAGACTTGTGCCTACATTGCACATATTCCATCCCTTTATCATTGAGCACAACACAACACCAACAGATTATAGAATAACAATTATTTTGACAATATCAAGTATAATTTCTTATGCAATTGCTACACTATTTAATTGAAAATTAACATCACAAACACACTTCCACCTATTGCCTACACCCTATGCAATCAACAAACAACACATGCAATGGCCAAAATTGCCCCAAATCCGAAATCCCCAAAATTCGGTCTAGAAACCCTAACAACATCAAGTGAAGAAATTCTTGGGAGAAAGGAATGGAAACACATAATTAAAAGGCAATAATCAACATAAAATCGAAATAGAATAAGAGTTGAAGTTCATACCTGGTGGTGGAAGTGACCGGAATTGAGGAGAGAAAAAGAGGGAAGAAAAAGAATTTGAAAGGGAGATGAGAGGAGACAGTGACAGGCTTCGCTGAAACTGTTCCTTTATAATTAAGGCACGGCCGCTGCCATTACCGCTGCCAAAGCCGCAGCGGTTTGGGCAGTGGTCTTCTCCTATTGGCTGACCAAATGGCAGATTGAAAATGCACCGTTTCCTTTTAGTACCGCTGTGGCTTGCGTAGCGGTAGTGTAGCGCATCTACAGCGGTTTGCCCAGTTGCACCGCTCCCAATTATATCGACAGCGGTGTGGCAGTGGTCTAAGGACAGTAGGTACTGCTGCCATGACCACTGCCAATTTCAACAGCGGTGTGGCAGCGGTTTGCCCAGTGAAGTCCGCTGTCAATTTAATTCACAGCGATTCTACAGCGGTTTTATAACAGAATGCACCGCTTCCCTTATCGCTCCCCATTTTGCAGTGCACATGGGAGCGGTCTAACCTGATGCCCAAAAATTTATTTATTTATTTATTTATTTTATAAATCAAGACAACACCCCCAAACCTATATTTAAGCAAGGGGAACACTAAATTAAGACCCGACAAAAAGCAAAGTGAAAAGAGAATACCTGGGTGGGTAGCCTCCCACCGAGCGCTTTATTTAACGTCTGGGCAAGACACGCAAGAGCCTTACGGCTCATTGAGCTGGGAAAAACCAGCACATCTTATCTCGGACGCACACAAGTACAACTTAAGTCTCTGGCCATTTACTTTGAATTTCCCAGCGTCACGAATATTTTCAATTTCCACAGCTCCATGCGGAAAGACTTGAGTTACTCTATAGGGACCAGTCCACCTAGATTTCAGCTTCCCTGGAAACAACCTCAATCGCGATTGATGCAACAAGACAAGCATTCCAGGATGAAACTCTTTTCGAAGGATTTTGTTGTCATGTAACTTCTTCGTTCTTTCTTTGTATATCTTCGCGTTCTCATATGCATTGTTCCGGAGCTCCTCTAGTTCACTCATTTGCAAGCTTCTCTCCTCCTCTGCCTTGCCTAAATTGAAGTTCAGTTTCTTCAACGCCCAATAGGCGTTGTGTTCTAGCTCTACCGGAAGATGGCATGCCTTGCCATAGACTATCCTATACTGGCTCATACCTATCAGGGTTTTGTAGGCAGTTCTGTATGCCCACAAAGCATCATTCAGCTTGATTGACCAATCCTTTCTATTCGGTTGCACGGTCTTCTCTAAGATGTGTTTAATCTGTATGTTGCTTACTTCAACTTGTCCTAAAGTTTGCGGATGGTACGGGGTTGCCACTTTGTGTTTGACACTATACTTCTTCAATAACGAGGCAAATACCTTGTTACAAAAATGGCTTCCACCGTCACTTATGATTGCACAAGGTGTACCGAATCTAGTGAATATGTTCTCCTTGACAAACTTCACCACCACCTGACTATCATTCGTCTTGGTTGTGATTGCTTCGATCCATTTTGAGACAGAATCCACAGCAACCAAGATGTACAGGAACCCGTGTGAGGATGGGAAGGGTCCCATGAAATCTATTCCCCACACGTCAAATATCTCTACTACCAATTGGCCTGAAAGAGGCATCTCATCTTTTTTGCCAATGTTCCCCGTTCTCTGGCACCTGTCACAAGAAATACAAAAGGTGTAAGCATATTTAAATAAAAAGGTCCAGAAAAAACCTGATTTGAGAACTTGCAGAGCAGTCTTTTTGGCACTAAAGTGCCCTCCACACCTAAGGTTATGGCAGAATTTCAGCATATCTTGTTGCTCTTCTTCAGGGATGCATCTTCAAATGATCTGATCAGCTCCATACTTGAACAGGTATGGCTCGTCCCAATAGTATTGCCTAGTGATGGAGATGAATCTTCTTTTTGCTTGCGAGTTCAGATCAGCTGGTATGATGCCATTTGCAAGGTAATTCACAATGTCCGCATACCAAGGATCATTGACTCCCACAGCCATCAGCTGCTCATCCGGAAAATTTTCATTGATTGGCACAAGTTTAGTGCTGTCTTCCTGGCTAGTCTCTTTTATGACTCTCGCAATAGGACGAGGTCGGAGAGTAGTGTAATGATGAAGTGAAGTTCGTTTCCACAGGGATCGAGTGACCGATTACCGAAATTGATTAGTTTAGGTGCTATTCAAACAACCATTAAAGAGGATTTCCAAATTAAACAAATTAAACTAAAGCAACCTAATTGATTAATGCTAACCCAAAATAAAGCAACGCGAAAATAAACACAAATGTGATAATATAGAGAAATATGCTAGGACTTGACTACACCCCACCCCATGTTGACTTCTGTTTTAGACTCAATTATTCACCCATAACATGCTCATGTAATTCATAGATTCATGCACCCTAATATTAACCTACAATCTTGGTCAAGTAGAGTAGATTACACCAAAAATCATACCCAAGCCTATCTTTCAATTACTCAGAATATATGAATGGGTTCATTAAGTTGTTGGTGCACTAATGAATCCTATATGCCAGCTTAAGTGGGTATACTTTTCTAGACATGCATAGAGAACATTTTGTCGAGCACGTGGCGTGCGTCTCCGGTCGGTACATAACAAACCACAAAAGAACAATTAATAGGAGATCAATCTATCAATATAAACACGAAGCATACCAAAACATCCATACAAACTACAAGTTGCACATAAATGGGTAGATAAGAATCAATATAAATATATAGTCATTGGGTAGGGTTTCATCAAATCCTAGCACTAAGTGTTTAGCTCATATCACAAAAAGTAGCCATACAAAAGATAACTTCAAATGAATACATGGCTAACAAAAAAGAACATGAAAGAGAGAAAGGGATAGAAGAAACTATTTGGAAAGGCTCCTTCTTTGCTTTGCTCTTCCTCTTCTAAGCTCCTTCAACTCTAATCCGCCCAAACGATGAATAGATGGAAGTGATAATAAGGTGGTGTGATGAGTGTGTTTGGATGTTAGGGAGATATGGGATCTTTGTGGATTTCAAAGGATGGAGGTGGTGATGTAAGAAGGAAATGGATAAAAATGTGTTCTTGGTTTAATTTGGGAGAAAAAGTTGGTAAGTCTCCAAAATGTCCAACATGTAGCATTTATATTGGTGGCAAAATAGGGCAACTTTTCCATGCCTGACGAAGGGGCGGACTGCCGCGGTTGGCGGTGTCGCGGCCACCAACCGTGGCAAGCTAAAGGGATCTCTGTCGCTCGGGTGCCGCAGTCTCTCCGGCCGCGGCATTTCAACCGCCGTAAGCTTCTGGGGTTTCTGTGGCTCGAGTGCTACGGTCGGGCAACAGCGGCAGCCCAACCGCGGCAACAGAAAGATGTCTCTGTGGCGAGGGCGTCGCGGTGGCCAACAGCTGCAGTGATGCCGCGGCACCCTGACTTCCAGGCTAAACTTCCCAAAATTGCACTTTGATCTCCAGAATTCTCTGAAATTGCTCCGGTGCCCCTAAACTTCATAGATTTCTAAAACACTTATTTAAACAGATTAAAACCCCAGTTTTACCCGAGAAATGGACACAAAATGATATGGAATTGGGGCTACACTATGTGTAGAAATAAAGCAATCACTTCCACATTCTCATCTTCCACCAGTCGAGAAAGGTGATCAACGACCACATTCTCGCTGCCCTTCTTGTCCCTGACTTCTAAGTCAAACTCTTGCAACAAAATGATCCACCGGAGTAATCTCGGTTTCACTTCCTTCTTTGTTAGTAAATATTTCAAAGCAGCATGATCAGAATACACAATAACCTTGGATCCAATTAGATATTGACGAAATTTTTCCAAGGCACTAACAATAGCAAGCAATTCTTTTTTAGTAGTGGAGTAATTCAATTGTGCATCATTCAAAGTGCGACTAGTGTAGTAAATAACATGTGGAACTTTATCTACCTGCTGTCCTAAAACAGCACCTACAGCATAGTCTGATGCATCACACATTAATTCAAATGGAAAAGACCAATCAGGAGGCATAATCACAGGAGTAGATGTCAGTTTATCTTTCAGAGATTCAAAAGCATGCAAACATTCATCATTGAAAACAAATGTAGAATCCTTGGTCAAAAGGTTACATAGGGGGCGACTAATTTTTGAAAAATCTTTTATAAAACGCCTATAAAAACCTGCATGACCAAGAAAACTCCTCACACCCTTCACTGAAATGGGAAGTGGAAGTTTAGCAATTACTTCAATTTTAGCTCTATCTACTTCTATGCCTTTATCAGATATCACATGTCCTAGCACTATTCCAAATTTCACCATAAAGTGACTTTTTTCCCAACTAAGAGTTAAATTGGTCTCAGTGCATCTTTTCAAAACACTAGTTAAATTATCAAGGCAGTGGTCAAAAGAATTACCAAAAACAGAAAAATCATCCATAAATACCTCAATATACTTTTCTAGCATGTTGGAAAAGATTGACATCATGCATCTTTGGAAGGTAGCAGAGGCGTTGCACAACCCAAAAGGCATTCTTCGGTAAGCAAAGGTTCCGAAGGGGCATGTGAATGTCGTCTTCTCTTGGTCCTCCGGAGCTATGACAATTTGATTGTATCCTAAAATCCATCCAAGAAGCAATAATAAGCATGTCCCGCCAAACGCTTGAGCATCTGATCAATGAACGGCAAAGGAAAGTGATCCTTTTAGTTGCTGTGTTGAGCTTATGGTAATCTATGCACACTCTCCACCCCGTTGTCTTTTTTGTAGGAATCAGCTCATTGTTCTCATTAGCTACCACCATTATCCCAGACTTCTTTAGCACAACATGGACCGGACTCACCCATTTACTGTCAGATATAGGGTATATAATACCCACCTTAAGTAGCTTTAAGACCTCTTCGTTCACGACCTCTTTCAAGTTTGGGTTAAGTCTTCATTGAGCCTCTCTAGACGACTTCGTACCTTCTTCTAAAAGAATGTGATGCATGCAGGTGGTAGGGCTTATTCCCTTAATGTCCGCTATGGTCCATCCAATGGCGGCCTTATGCTCTTGTAGCACCTTCAATAGTCTCTCTTCTTTTTCTGTCTCTAAGTCAGAGGCTATGATCACTGGGAGAGTATCATTCACCCCTAAGAAGGCATATTTGAGGTTAGATGGAAGTTGTTTGAGTTCTAATACAGGGGGAGAACTCATAGACGGGATTAACGACTTGTTGATCTCATCTTCTATTTCAGCACTTATTTCCTCAATGTCAGATTCTTCTTCTGAAACTTTATCCTGTTGAGTTTCTTCATCATCTTCTATTACATCACAAATCCAATCTAGTAGTTCTTCAGATATGTCTTCAGTTAACTCCTCTTGTACTGCTGAATTCACCACTTCAATTGAACTACACTCAACTGAGTAACAATCATCTTCTGCTTTAGGGAACTTAAGAGACTCAAAGACTTTAAACTCTACTGTTTCATCTAACACGGTTATCGTTAGCTTTCCATTCTGGACATCTATAAAAGTCTTTACAGTTGCCATAAAAGGTCTTCCCAAAAGAATAGGTTTGCAGTTCCTATCTTTAGCTCCTTCATCCATGTCTAGGACAACAAAGTCAGCAGGAATGATGAGATTGTCTACCTGCACTAACACATCTTCAACATAACCCCTAAGGTATCTAACAGAACCATCAGCCAACACAAGTGACGTAGATATCTTCTTCAGGTCATTCAATCCCAGTTGCTTATAGATATAGTAGGGCATTAAATTAATATTGGCTCCTAAATCTAACATGACTCTCTTCAAAGTGGTTCCTTCTATAGTGATGTTGATACAAAAACTACCTGGAACTTGTAATTTTTTTGGCAACGACTTTTGAAGGATTGCATTAGCACTTCCAGTCATGAATTCTTGATGATTCTCCCCAAATCTTGTCTTGTATGTATGAAGGCTCTTGAAGAACTTGGCATATGCTGGCATCTTCTGAATCATCTCCAATAAGGGCAAGTTGACATTGACTTTCGAGAGAATGTCATATATGTCTTTGTATGATTTCTCTAACTTGCTCTTTTGTAACCTCCTTGGGAATGGAATTGGAGGAATGTATGGATTGGCTGACTTGTGTAAGAGTGGTGAAACTTTGGACTTTTCCACCACTATCTCTTCCTCATGGGGCATGTTGTTATCTTTTGAAGGACCTGAAATAGTAGTAGATTTATCAGAAAGTTCAGCAGGTCTATTATTAGTTAGAACCTTACCATTCCGAAGGATTGTCATAGCCTTTGCCTGCTCAATGAAACTTGGAAATTTTCCCTGTTCCATCTTTTGTTGAGCTTCAGCTAATTGCCCAACTTGAGTTTCTGTCTTCTTCAATGAAGCATGAATATTCTGAAACTGTACCTCATTACGTTGGTTCATTTGCTGCATTTGTTGCTGCATTTGTTAGAGCATATCTTCAATTGATGGCTTCTTGGGTTAGGGTTCAGAGTTTTGTTGGGCACCAGTATTGAATTGCCTTTGATTGCTATTGTTGTTGTTTCCCCTTTGGTTTCCAGTGGCTTGATTATTGTTTCCCCATTGGTTTCCTAAACTCTGATTGTTGTTGGACCACGAAAAATTTGGGTGGTTCCTCCAACCTGGATTGTAAGTATTGGAATATGGATCATTTCGTGGTCTAGAATTAAAGTTGTTCATGGCTTGAACCTCTTCTTCTTCTTCTCTAGGTCTAGGACCTCCTACTTGATGCTCTCTCATAAACACTTTTTGTTGCCAGCTCTTCATTTGTCCCAAATCAGTAGTAAGAGTATCCATCTTCTTCACTATTTATGCTATCTGAATAGAGGTTTCTGTGCTGGCATCTATTGTATAAATTCCCTTCTTACTCCTGGAATTTTTGTGACGAGAGTTTTGAGACAACTTTTCAAAGATAGAGTATACCTTATCAGGTTGCTTGTCATACATGGATCCTCCACAAGCATTGTTCACCAATAGACCTGATACTTCAGTTAGAACATCATAAAACCACTGACATAGCTAATTAGTAAGAAATCCGTGCTTAGGACAGTCTCTGGTATATTTCTTAAAACGCTCCCATACCTCATAAAAAGTCTCATTGTCTTGTTGATAGAAACTTGAAATTTTGGCTCGAATCTCACTAGTTTTCTGAGGTGCATAATATTGGTCAGTGAGTTTTTCTCTTACTTCATCCCATGTTCTCAAAGATGCTGGAGGCAACGTCAACAACCATGTCTTCGCCTCATTTTTTAATGCATGTGGGATACATCTCATGCGCAGTTGGTCTTCTGTAATCCCATGATTAGGTAAGGACTGTATTGCTGCGTAAAACTCTCTAAAGAACAAAAACACATCTTCATTTGGTAAACCTCGGAACACAGGTAGCTGGTTATAGTGGCTACTTCTCAGTTCATAATTCCTTGCTGCAGGTTCTAATACAATGCACAAGGGATGGTTGCTCACAACCGGCCTGCTGTAGTCCTTCATAGTTCTGATGGGCTTTGGTTCTAGCTCATAAACCGGATTTGGAACAAGGTTGGGTATGGGATTAGGATCCTGGTTGAGCCTTTCTTGGTTCTTACGTTCCTCGTCTTCCATTGTTTGATTTCTAACGCGATGGATGTTATCGTTCAAAGATAACAATTCTCTTTGTTGAGATCTTCTACCTTGCATCTACTGTCAACACCTGAAACAAGAAAAGACAAGTAACAAGTCAACTGCAAAAAGAAAGAAAGAAAGAAAAAGAAAAAGAAAAATCTAAAAAGCTAAAAATTAATGACTCGACTACCTAGACTTAAGTAAACCTATTAACTAAAACTAAAACTAGAAATAACCAATAAATTCAACTAAATCCCCGGAAGCGGCGCCAAAAACTTGATGTGTAAAATAGTGTTATAAAAACCTAACTCGAAAGTGCACGAATCGTGAGATAAGTATAGCGACAAGTAGGGATCGTTCCCACGAGGAAAAGTGATTACTAATTAAACTAGTCTTAATTAAAGCTAAGCAATTAACAGTATCCAAGAGATTTGAGATTGATTGATTGATGATTGATGATTGATTAAAACTAAATTAAACTAAGAAAACAGGTAACAAGAATATGCGAATGTGATCAAGAAGTGAGAGGACTAGGTGATCAATGCTCCCCAACTACGTTTACTCAATGCTTCGAATTGACTTTGATAACAGATGTTAATCCAGTTAAGGGTTCGTTCTTATCTTATTTATGATTGTTACCGTATGATAATGGGATGAATCAAGTGTTCTCAATTATAATTTAATTTAACTCAAAAACTTGAGATATAAATCACAACCAAAAACCCATTAAGCGAAAGAACAAGTGAACCAAAATTACGTCCAAAAACTTGGGGTTAATAATTTTATCCATTCAATTGAAGATTGGTTGAGAATGGTGAAACCCACTCGCATCTCAACTATTAAATCATCAAAAACCCTAAATTCATACCTAGCATAAAACTATGCATCAACAAGAATAAAGAATTATGATATAAGATGAATTGAATGAATCAAAACTTGAATTTAAAAAATATAGTCAATTCTAACAAAGAGTATTCATAGAGGTTCACATTGACTCCCTAGTATGGAGTTAGTTACTCATATCAGAAACAAAGAAACAAGAGGGAGAAAAGATAAAACCCATTGAAAAGCTTCAACAAATTCTTCGAATCCTCAATAAACTCCTTCGTCTTCGAATCTTCTATGAGTAAGATGAATGAGGAAATTGTGTGATTAGTTGTTGTGTATTTGAAAGAGAGCAGAAGAATGCCCCTCCGAGAGAGCAAAAACCTATTAAACTCTTCATATAAATAGCTCCAAGATCCCAGACTTGAAAAGACGCCTTACGCAAGATGGAGAAGCCAAATCGTTGCCATGACCGCTGCCAAAGCCGCATCGGTATGGCAACGGCCTTGACGATGACAGACAACCATTGCCACATTGAGAGCGGTCCGGCAGTAGTTTTGACAATGAACACTGTTGATATTAGAAAGCTGCTGACCCACTACCAATTAATTAGGAGCGGCCTTGTAGCACTTTTGGATATTTGCAAGCAAGTCCCTGGAATCTTCAGAAATGGCACTTTTTGCCTGATATTCTTCAAACTATTCAGCTGGATCCAAAATCTTGAAAATGCTTAATCACACACATTAAACCCCAAAAAGACTCGAGAAATAAGCAATTGATTGGAGGAATGGGGATCAAAAACATATACAATAAATGACCGATCAGACTCAGGTAAAAAAAAGCTCATCAGAAAAACTTAAATCAGACATTTGGCTCTTAATAGAGTGAAGCTTAGCAGATTTTCTAGAGATGTTAGCATTGAGATCACCGAAAACCTCCTAATTACAAGACTTGAGAGCCTTATTTAGACTCTTAAGCTTACCAATAACTACTTGATGGAGACGACCAATTTAGGGAATGCCTCACACCCTACGAACCAAGTTCATGAAATCCGGATGCTCCACCCATATACTTTGAAAACGAAATGGTCTAGATGAAGAAATCTGTGACTCAGCTAAACGAATCCAAAGCGGACAATGATCAAAAAACTGACGAGGAAGAGCCACACAGGAGATATCTTGCCAACAGGAAGTGCACCCCTTAGAAGCCAAAGTCCTGTCCTAACCCAAGTAAAACAAGCACCCTGAGATCAAACACCAATAAGAATGCAATCCTCAATCATTGATTTAAAGTCCTCACAAGAACCCCTAGCAGGAGAGCGAGACCTTAAACACTCATAGGCACCCAAAATTGCATTGAAAACACCAACCACTAACCAAGATGAACAAAAAGAACCAACCATCTCCCAAAGAGAATGCCGAAGCACCCGACGAACCGAGGCAGAGGTACTAGCATAAACAAAAGTGTACTAATGTGTCAAAGACTCGATGGAGATGAAGACGGTCAAATGCTGCTCATGACATAAAACTATTTAAGTATTTGCAATAGAATCACAGGAAAAAACCCAAACAGACGGAATCAATCCACCCCTATCGTTCATTCCCACCAAACGGAGACCAAGAGAAGACCAAAAACAAGCAGAAATCGAATCAAAAACCACTATGGGCTCCGAAATGCAAACCACGAAAGGTCGATGGGAACAACATAAATCTCTGAGAACTCGTCTTGAAGAGTGTTCCCAATACCACGACAGTTCCAATAAAGGATACTAATCATGGGAACTGCTGGAGAGAGTCCGAAAAACTCAGACTTAAATGACTCAAATCTATATTTGATCATTGTGTTCCTCTGATCAACATCATTAAGATCCAAAACCTCAGCTTCCACCTATTTAGGCCAAGGAGCGTCCAGAACAAAACCAAGCTCAGCATGAGAGTCCGTCAAAAAGGACTCCGATCGTAAGACCCGAGAAGAGCTGATCCTATGCTACCGAAAAAGCCGCTCAACAAACTGACTGGGATCACTCGAAGATAAAGGTGCCATAATCGAATCACCCGAAGAAACAACAGAGGGAGGAGGAGATGCCCTACGTGGCAAGAGGCTATAGACCTGCTGAACATTAGGAACGTCTAGTAAAGGAATTGGAATCAAGCCCACAACAGTGGAATAAGGTTTTGAATGAGAGTTACATGAAGAAGACGGAACCGAAGTTGAATAAGGACTCAAAAAAGGTGAATGATGGACTACTGCTGAATCAATAGACCCTAAATTTTGAGAAATAGCGGTGAAAACATTAGATACCGGGACCTCCTGGACCGATTTATCAATCAGATGATAAACCATCTTAGAAGACTGAGGGAAAACTGATTGAAAAGATAGCTCTTCAACAGAAACCTTGGCCATTGGCTAATGAGATTTTCCCACACTTGTAGTAGGAACCTTAGATTTGTTCCAACGATAAGAACCGGGCAGATGACCAATGGAGGCATAGACTAAGCAAAATGACGACAAGTTTTCATACTCCACCGAGATGAAAGAGCTATGAAGCTCATCCCTCTCTAAAAGAACCGAGGGTGGAATCAATATGGACATGTCAACATCCACTAAAACCTTGGCAAAATGCCCAAATCACCATCAATAGTAGCCTTATCCAATCTTAACGGAACCCCAATGCATTTAGCCAAATCAAAGATAATCTTCGGATGCTAGTATTCCCAAGCCAAATCATAGAACCTAACCTAAACCTGCACGTTAGTGGACTTCTGCGGAGAGGGATTAAAATCTGGAACTCAAGGCTGAAGGCAGAGGACCCCTAACTTTAGATTGACAGAACCCAAACCCTAAACTTTTATCTTGTCCCCAGGAGAATTAAAAATGATCTGAAAATAGCCTCTCCCTAAAGATATAAGTCTCCACTCCGAAGATTAAATATTAAAATTGTGAAATTAAATTTCATTCAATTATATTTCTTGGGACAAGATGAGATTGGCTTAATGGTTTGTCATTCACATCTACAAAAGAGTGCGGATATTGTCACCCATAAAATTAATTAGTACAACCATTTTTATAAGTACACATATGTCTAAAATTTCAAAAATAATATATTACAATAAGCATCCATTCTAATGCCAATAGTACCCTTCTTGAAATGAATATATTCATTTTAATACATTTTATTTTTAAATCCTCTTAAATTATTAACACACCCAAATTTTGTTTTTGTTTTTTTTTTAAAAAAAAAAATCAAATTATTTTTGGAATCAAATCTTCTTGTAATGATGGTCCAATTTACTTTTGGAAATGTTTTGAATGTAAGAACATTATGAGAGAGAAGATGTATTACCGGAGCATATATATGAGGTCAAGAGATCTTCAATCTGGAATTTTTTTATATATACAGCTATCTTTAAAAAAAAAATCATTGATATATACAACTATCTTAAAAAATATATTTTTTTTGTTTATTGATAGAGTTCATAATTAGACATAAATAAAGACAATAAAAGTAAAATAATACCTACCTCTGTATGATTAGAGTCCTCTGAATTTTTTTTTTTTTTTTTTCCATTACTTTGTTATATGATAATCATATGATGATGAGAAAGTTTGATACTTAAAATAAAATTAGAGTTTAATTAGGGTTTATCATAAGTTTTTATTTTTTTAATTTCTTTTTTATTTTCATAAAGAGATATAGTTAAAGATATGAGTGTAATTAACGAGTGTACATAGTATTTTGTTTATTTTAATTAAAGTATTTTGTTTTTATTGTTAGATTTCTATTGGGATATCTTTGTAATTAAAATTTTTAATAAAAAGATTTTCTCCTTACAATCCAATTTTTCCTTTTTACACTAATTTTCTAAAGACGCTCTAAAAATTTAAATTTTAAAAAATTCTAAAGACAATTTAATTTTATCCAAAATTATCCATTTTATCTTTTGGCACTCCATTTTAAAAAATTAATTAATTAAAGGGAAAAACATATTTTAGTCCCTGTAATTTGCTTAATCTGCGTTTAGTCCACAATTTTTTGGTATTGTAAATTTTAGTCCATCCTTTCTCTGACAATACGTGTTTTAGTTCCTACCGTCCAATTCTGTTAGGGTTCCGTCAAGTCAATGAAGGTCAACGAGGGTAAATAGGTAAATTCACGAACCAGTTTCTAGAAGGTTTAGTTTCTTAAGGGTATAATTGTCATTTTGAGAAAGATGTGGCTTCTATTGGGCCATGTCAAAATTAATAACAATTAAAAATTGATTTAATAAAAAAACTAATATCAAAATAATCACATTAAAAAAATAAAAACTCTCTCTCTCTATCATACCTCTCTCTCTCTCTCTCTCTTCGAAACAAATCAACAATTAGAGAAAGGGGAATATGAGAGAGAAATCGAAAGTGGTCACTTTATCGGCGATGGTTTGGTCGTTGTTGACCAAAGTTTTAATGGTGACGGCGTGGGGTCACCGTGCTTCATGAGACCCTAGCTTTTGTGAATCTCTTTTGAGTCAAATCAATTATCGAATGTTCGCGAATCTGATGATTAGAACAGCGAAAGGGGCGGCTTCCGCTGCTGTTCCTACAGTTGTTGCCATCGATCTGATCAGCGAAATGGAGGTTTTGTTTGCTCTTGTTTTATGGAACTGGGTCTTGATTCAATCTTGTAGTGGAGCTAGTTTTGGAATTGTTTAGATGAGATCTGTCTCTTTTGGTTTCTGGGTTTTGTCTGGTTTATGCTAACACTTATATATAAATTAGACAATCTTTGTTGGTTGTTTAAGAGGGGAAAGAGAAGTGAAGGTATGTTATGTACTTAGTGTAGAGGGCGAATAGTGATACAACAGAGCTTTGGGTTGGTTTTTAGAGGATCGTTGTATACTTGGTGTGCTTGAAGATTGTTTGTTTTTGGATCCTTAAATTGTGAATTTGGAGTTGTTGAATCTTGCTCAGAAAATGAGGCTCTCTTCAGCTGGAGTTGTTGTATCTTGTTGAATGGGAGGAAGGGGATCAGATGAGGATATTGTTTTTAATTTTTTTTTTTTTTTTTTTTTTTGTTTTTTTGTTTTTTTGAATGGGAGGAAGGGGATCAGATGAGGATATTGTTTTTAATTTTTGTTTTTGTTTTTATTTTTTAAAAAAATCTGCTATATATATATATATATATATTATATTAAATCTGTTTTTAATTTTTATAATTTTGTTTTTATAAATTTTTTTTAATTATTTATTTATTTTTAAATTGTTTTTTATTTTTATTCTTTAATTTATTTTTATTATTTGTTTTTATTAATTTTGTTTTTTTAGTTGTTTTTATTATTAAATTAAATTAAATTAAATTAATTAATTTATATAAATTTTGTCTATAAGGGTATTATAGTCCTTTCAGTTTCAGCAGCATTCATTAGGGGCAGCATAGTCATTTTACACGGTAACATGTCAGATTTTGTCCTTTTAACAGATTCTGTTACAGAATGACTAAAAATTACAATTCTAAAAAATCGTGGACTAAACGCAGATTAAGGCAAACTACGGGGACTAAAAGGCAATTCCCACCTAATTAAATCAACCCAAAAATTATAAGATCAAATCATGATATTTCTTGAATTAAAACAATTCACAATTTGGGATTGTATCTAAAACCCTAAAACGCAATAATTTCAATCATCCAATTCTTAAAAAAAATAAAAAAATAATCAATCATCTCATTCTAATATAGAGAAATCAAATTGTAAGTTCCTTATATTTTTCTTGGTTTATTTCGTTGACAAACCACATTGGGGTTTAATTTGTAAGGATAGATTAGGCTCCTTATTGTTCGTGATAAAGCTTTAATGGCTTCCCCAAATCCTCAAGCTCATGAGCTTTTCAAGGTATATCACTTGTCCTTGACTCTTTAAGGAGATCTAGTTGCACACACACACAATTCATGCATTTCCATATCTCTTATATTTGTGTTTATGTAAATGTGTACATTCATGTTTTATATCACACTTCATGTATGATAATTGTTCTTGCATTTATTGGACTTTTTCCATGATTTATTTTGTGCCAAAAATGCCTATAGAAGTGAAATGCACATACACGCGCGGTTCGTGCACAGTATGAACAACGAACATCATTCCAGAGATTTTGCGTTGTACAAGCGCTATTGATGTGATGTTTGTACAACGCTCACCTGATTGATTTTAATTGTATAAAGTCTACCGCTGTTAGGATTGTTGTGGCACCACTGTGTGTACCGATGTGTGTCACCACAGCGGTCACACAACGGTTGTGCTCACCTAATTGATTTTAATTGTATCGGATCCACTGTTGTGTGTCACACTATGGTAAGCCTAGCGGTTGTGCCCATTTTTCCAAAATGGTGAGTTTTGATTAGTGATGCGGTCGTTTTGCACAACAAAATAATGTTTAAAATGTGATTGTTTTGAAAACCAAGTTTGACCACTTAAAAATCCACTTAGATGTAAAATTAGTAAAATGGTAAGCAAGGATTCATTCCACAAGGAATTAGAGTAATTAGTTGAATTATTTAACTAGTCTAAAAATGCAAGAAAGTAAATCATGGTAGTTTGAATGGTGAATGGTTTAAGAAACCATCAAACATACATGGAAAATAAAAGCAATAAAATGTAAAGAGAATATGAATAGATAGGAATCTAATATCAACAACCTAGATAAGAGAATGGTTTAACAATTAATTAGAAGTCTAGGGAAACGATAGAGAAGCTAATGGACTATTGAGTAATTCATACAAAGCTTCATTAATGTACTATTCACACAATCAAGGACCGATCTCATTCGAAGATGTGTTTGGACCGTCACTACGGATCCTAAACAGCTTCCCACCAAAATGCCTAACCGATTAAGAAAAGGGGGTCAATGTGGGATTGATTAGTGACGATCGAGTGGCCTAGGTAATCGTGGTAGGCCTACCCTCCAAAAGCCTATCCTATTCACTATGTGCTACAATAAATCAATTGTGTCAATAACTTAATCAATTTTATCATAAATAATCCTACAACATATTGTAATCAACTAAGTGTGTCAATACTCAATCAATCACATAAGTGCAAGACCTAATTGAAAAGTGAATAAAACTATAATTGCATAAACATAATATTCAAAGCTTAAATAAATACACAATGTCCAAAAGTCTCTCAAATCATCCCCCTAGAAAATGGGGTTTAATTACACATAATCACAAACAAAGAAAGGAAGTAAATGGAGAGAAATCACCTTTGGGTCTCTCTTATAAGCTTGATCCTCCCTTAAGCTTCCTTGTTGTGGCTAGTGCAAAGATTGGGTTTTGAGGATGTGTCTAGATAGGTGGAGTCATATGGAAAGTGACAAAGGAAAGGGGTGGATAAAATGGATAGAGGGAGTGATTTAGGTGAAGTAATCTAGGTGGTTATTGGAGAAGAAAAATGGTGGGATAAGGAATGGTGGAGAAAAGGAGGTTTCTTGATAGTCAAGAGATGCCTAAAAAGGAAAGATAGTGATGAATTTATAGGCTTGGAAAGCTAAGGTACAAAATGGGCATGAAATGACAAGAATACCCCTCTTGAATGGCTAACATTCCAATGCTGGAATTCCAATGTTGTCGCCATTTCTCAAGTGGCGACAGAAGTGGCGACGCTTGGTTTCCTTCTTTGTCACCATATGTCAAGTGGCGATAGAAGTGGCGACGCTTGGCTTCCTTCTTTGTCGCCATATGTCAAGTGGCGACATAAAGTGGCGACAAGACCTGATTGAATCTGCCTGGAATAAGACTCCTTGTCACCATGGCGACACAAGTGGTGACGTTTGTGGCGACAATACCTTGTTTTGCCAACTTATGCACCTTTTGAACCAAACTTCACCTCTTCTTCACAAAAGCCCTTAATTTATACAATTAAATCACGGGATAATGCCCGAGAATCAAGCAAAGGAGAAGGAAGTAAGGGCCAAAATCATTACAATTTTGATTCGATCAATTAGGGCTTTATATAAATTGTTCTTCTCTTTCTCTAGACTGAATTAGAACTTCAAAATATCATATCTAAGAGTGAAAAACAAGTTTTCTTGTGAGAGAAGTTTCAAGATAGCTCTTTTATCTATTCAACCCCAAAACCTATCTTTTTCATGCATCATTGAGCATCTTTAAGCATGGGTCTTCATCATTAATTAACTTGGTAAGTTGAACAAACACTCTATCTTTGTTAATTGTTCAAACTTTTCAAGATTGTCTTTTTATTGCATTTATTAGATGATTAAATGCTAGGACTCTATTTATTGCATCTATTCATGAGTTTTATTGTATGATTGGGTTTTGTTTGTGAAAGCTTGCATCATTAGGTCATTTATGCCTAAATTGCTAATTCATTAGGTCTTTATTGAATATATTCATATTTTATATCACACTTCATGTATGATAATTGTTCTTGCATTTATTGGACTTTTTCCATGATTAATTTCGTGCCAAAAATGCCTATTGAAGTGAAATACACGGTACACGAGCGGTTCGTGCACAGTAGACGCGCGGTTCGTGCACAGTACGAACATCGAACATCATTCCAGAGATCTTGTGTTGTACAAGCGTTGTTGATGTGCTGTTCGTACAGTGCTCACCTGATTGATTTTAATTGTATAAAGTCTACTGCTGTTAGGATTGTTGTGTGTACCGATGTGTGTCACCACAGCGGTTACACAATGGTTGTGCTCACCTGATTGATTTTAATTGTATCGAGTCCACCGTTGTGTGTCACACAGTGGTAAACCTAGTGGTTATGCCCATTTTTCCAAAACGGTGAGTTTTGACTAGGGTTTCATATAAATTGTTCTTCTCTTTCTCTTGGTTGAATTAGAACGTCAAAATATCATCATATCTAAGAGTGAGAAACAAGTTTTCTTATGAGAGAAGTTTCAAGATAGCTCTTTTATCTATCTAACCCCAAAACCCATCCTCTTCATGCATCATTGAGCATCTTTAAGGCATGGGTCTTCATCATTAATTAACTTGGTGAGTTGAACAAACACTCCATCTTTGTTAATTGTTCAAACTTTTGAAGATTGTCTTTTTATTGCATTTATTAGATGATTAAATGCTAGGACTCTCTTTATTGCATCTATTCATGAGTTCTATTGTATGATTAGTTTTTGTTTGTGCTTGCATCATTAGGTCATTTATGCCTAACTTGCTAATTCATAAATATTCATGTATGCTTAGTTGATGATTAGGTTGGCTTTGTTCATCTAGTCAAATTCATGAATGTTTATGTGAATGTTATTTGACAATTAGGTTGTTAGAATCATTATTCATCTAATTGAGACCTCATGTATGTGCATGTAGACTTGTTTGATATTTAGGTTGTTAGATTTGTATATTAACATCTAATTAAGCATATAGTCTTGCACTTTATTGCATTTAGAATATTCATATATTCACTTAGACCTTTATCTCTCTTCAAAGAGTCAAAGTCTTGTGATTTCTAGGTGAGGGTGCACAAGCAAGTAAGTCTTGCAATCAAGGGTTGATTGGCAGTCAATTAGACTAGAATCACTATTAAATGCCCGTGAGTAGAATAGCTTGTGTTACTTTCGAGAATAGTGTGCCTAAGGTGTCAACTTAGGTTGTAAACAAGTATTCAAATAGTAGATTTGAGGACCGGAGTGGCTAGGTGGCTAGTCCGTGAGTTTTGCCTAGTTTGAGGGTTTCTCATGTAAATCAATCAACGTGTTTTTATTGTTTTCCGCATTTAAATATCGTTGATTGCTTGCTTGCTATTATTGGGTAATTTAATAATATTGATTAATCAAAAATTGGTAATTATTTTTTATTAAAACCTATTCACCCCCCTTCTATGTTGTATTAGTCACACTAAGTGGAATTTCACAAACAATTAGTCAAATTCTTAATTTATTGAATATAAGAAGATGAATCAATCATCATGCATCCTATTCAATATACATAAACCTCTAATAAGGATATTTGGATTTAGGATCCGGATTTTCGGTAGAACCTTTTACCTTAGAAATTATTTGTAACGTAGTGGATTAAAGTTTTGTAAACCAATATATAATTTATTTTTTTTAGAATAAAATTCTCTACGCAAAGAAGTTACCTGTGTAATTTTATTTTATTTTTGAATTGTTTGCACCTTCAAATTAATGTTTTTGGTGTAGAATAATTAAAGCTTAAAATCACACCAACTTATAAACCAATGTGTTTGAGAGATCTTCCATTAAAAAACTTCATGCAACCTCCAAACAAAAAGAAGGATTACTTAAATAAAGAAAAGAGGGTGTTTCAAAAAAAAAAAAAAAAGGAGCAAGTTGCATATCATTCTCTATCACTTCCCAATCAAGAAAACTTTATAATATTGGAAAAAGAGAAGAAGATATTTTAGGGTTTGTAAAACAGTAAATAGGAAAAAAAAAAAAACACTAAAGATGGGAAAAAAGTGTTGTTTTCTAAAATAAAAAATTTGGATGGTCTTTAGAATTTTTTTTTTTTTTTTTTTTTTTTTTTTTTTTTTGCCTTGTTTAGTAATTTTAATTTAGATTAAAATTATCATTAATGAACAAATTTAAAATAGAGTGTAAATAGATATTTTGTGGATTGTTAACAACATCGCTCTTTAATAAAATATGGGTGTACAAATTAGTTTTATGGGTGGCAATATCGACGCCCCCTATAAAATCTCGAATTATTGTAATATTTTTTTTTAAAAGAAGAATTATATTTCTTACAAAGTGTTACATGAATAATTTGTCTACTCATTAAAAAAAAAAAGTAGTTGTGTATTAAATGTTTATTATGTTAAAAGGGAAAAAAAATTATGTTTCTTCAAAATAATGAACATCAATTTTAATTTCAAATTATTTATCAATTATTGTACAAATATTAATATATAATTATTGTTTCAAACAATAAACAATAATGTTTAATTCGTATTATACTATAGTAAGATATACAAATGTTGATGAAATGAGAATGGTTAAATGGTAAAACTCTCACATCTGTATTAGAAAATAAAAAAATACAAGTGTTGGATGTGATTTTAGCTCATGAAAGTTTGTTAACTAATAAAATTGATATAATTTTTGAATAAATAAAGTTAGGATCCATTTGGAAGTGCCTCTTCAAGTAGATCTTTTAAAAGAAAATTGTTGGTCATTTGATTGTCAATTAAAAAGGATATTTTAAATGATAAGATCACTAAAATACTTTTTACAAAAATATGGATTTGGCTAAATCAATTTAAATTTATGACTTAATTTTTTTAACTTCAATATCTCAATAACCCATGTGCTCTTAATCAAAGAGTTGTAAATGCATTTAAATCTTAACCCTTAAATTAAGAGCACATTGATGGTTGAGATGTAGATGTTAAAAAATTAAGTCAAAAATTTAAGATGATTTAGCTTGTAAATGATATGGTTATATTAGACATTTTAGTGTTATTAAAAAAGCTTAAAAGGTCTATTTGGAAAAGTTTTAAATTTGAGTTTCTCTCGACAGACGTAAAAAAGTTTTTTTAATCCTCTAAAAGCTCTATTGAGTGATAACCAAAAAACACAATTTTTTTAAAAGAGCTTTTTAATTAAAAAAATAAAATAAAATAAAATAAAATCTTCTAGCCAGTAAAGAAGCTCTTTTAAATGGGCACTTATTATAAAATATATATTTGTTGTATTATATTTTTTCAAATAATAATTAATATTTTTATTTAATAAAATATAATTCATGTAACAAATTCTAAGAACATTTGACAAAAATTTTAAACATTTTATTTAACTTAAAATTATTTTAGATTTATACTGTTAGAATATAAGAGCGTGTTTGGTATGGCTTTTCAAGTAGAGCTTCTAAATTAGATTTTTTGGTAGTAGAGCTTCTAATGAGTAGAGCTTCTAACTAAAAGGCTTTTGGTTGTGTAAATTACAAAAAAAAAAAAGTGTTGATAATGTATTTTTAAAAATAGTTTTTGGTTGTGTGAATTACAAAAAAGGTGTTGACAATGTTTTTATAATGGAAGAGTTGTATGATGAAATATCTAAAATTTATAATGGGTGGTTGAGACAATTCATATATTTTAAAGAAGCTCAAAAAAAGCTTTTTGAAAAAGCCCAAAATTTGGGCTTCTCCAAGTAGACATAAAATGATTTTTATAAAGAATAATTGAGACAATTCATATATTAAAAAAAAAAGCTATTTTGAGTTTTCAAACAACTAAAAAAAAAAAAACTTCAAAATAGCTTCTAGCATTAAAATAGCGATTTTGATCCTTACAAAAGCCATACCAAACACACATTAAATGTTGTTACCAAAACAGTGATAGTGGTTACAAATCAAAATTTCAAAAATCGTAAAATGGTTACAAAAATCATAAAAATGGTTGTCAGAATCGTAAAAGTGATTACCAAAGCTATGAAAGTGGTTACAAGTGAAAATTTTAAAAATCATAAAATGGTTACCAAAGTCGTAAAAATAGTCACTGGAACCGTAAAGGTTGTTATCAAAGCCGTGAAAGTGGCTACAAGTCAAAATTTCAAAAATTGTAAAAGGGTTACCAAAGCCTTAAAAATGGTTACCGGAGCCATAAATATGGTTACCAAAGCCGTGAAAGTGGTTACAAGTCAAAATTTTAAAAATCGTAAAATGGTTACTAAAGCCATAAAAATGGTTACCGAAGCCGTAAAGGTTGTTACCAAATCCGTGAAAGTGGTTACAAGTCAAAATTTCAAAAATCGTAAAATGATTACCAAACCCGTAAAAATGGTTACTAGAGCCGTAAAGGTGGTTACCAAAGCCATGAAAGTAGTTACAAGTCAAAATTAGAAAAATCGTAAAATGGTTACCGGAGCCGTGAAGGTGGTTACTAAAGCTGTGAAAGTTGTAACAAGTCAAAATTTTAAAAAATTGTAAAATGGTTACCAAAGCCATAAAATGGTTTCGGAGCTATAAAGGTGGTTATCAAAGCCGTGAAAGTGGTTACAAGTTAAAATTTGAAAAATCATAAAATGTTTACAAAAGCTGTAAAAATGGTTACCAGACCCATGAAGGTGGATACCAAAGCCGTGAAAATGGTTACAAGTCAAAATTTTAAAAATTGAAAAATGGTTACCGTCGTTGTAAAAATAGTTACCAAAGCCGTAAAGATGGTTACCAAAGCCGTGAAAGTGGTTACAAGTCAAAATTTGAAAAATCGTAAAATGGTTACCCAAAGTTGTAAAAATGGTTGCCAGACCCGTGAAGGTACCAAAGTCGTGAAATGGTTACAAGTTATATTTTTAAAATTGTTAAATGGTTACCAAAGCCGTAACTGTGGTTACTAGAGCCGTAAAAGTGGTTACAAAAGTCGTAAAAGTAGATACAAATCAACTTTTTAAAAATTGTTAAATCGTTACCAAAGTTGTAAAAGTGGTTACCGAGGCCATAAAAATACTTACCAAAGTTGTGAAAATGGTTACAAGTCAAATTTTAAAAATTCGTTAAATAGTTATCATAGCCGTAAAAGTGGTTACCAAACCCATAAAATTTGTTACCAAAACCGTAAAAATGGTTTTCAAAATTTTATGAAAAAAATATAATTATTTATAAAATAATTTTAATTATTTGTTTTATTTTTTCAAGATTTATGTTTATTTTATAATTTTTTTCATTATTAATTAATTAATTTATTAAGAAGTAGGAAACAGCCGGTTGCCGGCTGTTCCTTTGATTTGATATTTTAATGATTTTTTGAAATTTTGGCTGCCACTTGACAGCCAAACATCTATTGAAGTGGCTATTGAGCTATACACCCTTTTATGTGTAGGGAATTTTTATTCCCCTGCATAGTAGTTAGTCCCTTGAAGCTAGAAGCTAAGATGTGATTTGAAATCTCTTAAACATGTTAGCAAGTTCTAGTTCTACTACATCAAATAATTATGGGGTAAATTATAATAAAATACCCTAATATTTGGTGAAAGCGTAAGAAGATTTTACTTTTATTAAAATTACAGGAAGGTACCTTTGACTAACCATTTGACCCGTCAAAGTTAACCGATGTCAAAATGTCAAAAGGGTAATAAGGTCATTTTCTTTTAAAAATTTTAAGAAAATGGAAAAATAATTTCCTAGATAACATTTTTTTTATAAAAAAAATTATTTTTTTTTTTGGGATATGAAATCTTCATCTTTATCAATAAACATCAGCAAAAAATTAAAAATAAATAAATAAATAACTTCTCAATCAAAAAGGAAAAAATAAAGAAGTTTTCAAAGAATTAGAGAAAATAAAATCCAAAAACCTTAATGGATATTTTTAAGAATCATAATATATATATATATATATATATATATAGAAAAACATTTTTATTTTTTAGAAATCTTGGTTTCCATCTGAGAAACCCATATTCCCATTGAGGAGAACTGGTTCTTCTCCAAAAAGATAATTAAGTCTCCATTTTGGAGATTGTTGATCTCCATGGAGGAGATCTGGTCCTCCTCCAAAGAGAATCTCTTTAATGGAAAGTAAATCTCTATCAGAGGGGATCCAATGTTTTTTTAGTTATATATTGACAAGTGTATACAGTCAAGTTAAAGTATTTAAATCCAGTGGCCCACATGCAAGGAACTGATATAACTTTTATCAGTTCGAACTGATAATAGAATTTCTGTGATAATATATATATATATATATATATATATATATATTATTGTTTTGATATATTTTTAATTAAAAATAAAAATATTATAATAATTGAGACTCAAGGGCAATTTAATCATTTCATTATATTTGACTAGTCAACTGTTAGTTTTAATGATCAATGGGTTAGTCAAGGGTATTTACTTATAATTTTGATAAAGGTACGGTCATGTTGCACTTTTACTAAGGAGAGTGTATTCAATTAGGATTTTAAAAGACTTTTAATGACTTTTATGGAATTCAAAAGTTTAGGTGTATTCAATGTAGACTTTTAACGACTCTATAAAAGTCATAAGGTATTCAATACAGATTTTTATAGACTTTTAAAAAGTCTTTAAAAGTCATGTGGTATTCAATCAAGACTTTTAAACAGTCTATGAAAGTTAAGAGGTATTCAAAATTTCAATGACTTTTAATGACTTTAAAATATAAACGACTTTTAATGACTTTTAATGATTTTTAGTTATAACAAATCTCACAATTTGTCTTCCATTCTTATCAAAGACTTTGAATGACTTTTTTTTTTTAAAAAAAAAAAATAGAAATAATTTCACTCTAAAACCAAAATATAAAAATCTTTAAAAAACATCAACCACCAAATATATGTTCTATTTTCAAATAAAAGAACACTCATTCTTAACAATTTTCATAAATAAAATAAAACGAATAACTTTAAAATAATAAAAATTATATACTAAAAAAAACATACAAACATTAACAATCTATAACAAAAAAAAAAAAAAAAAACTAAAAAAAATATAAAACAACTATTCATCGGCTATACAATTAAGGACGAGAGATTTCATATCTTTTTTTTACCTATATTTTTAAAGCAACTATACAACACTGAAACAAATCAAATGAACTTCATTTATATAAAATAAAAATAATAAAAGATAAAAACCACTACTTAACCATACCAATATGCCAATATGCCATAATCAATGTCGCGTATGAGCGTGACTTCATGTAATTATGATCAATATCAAACTACCCACTTTTAGGCATGGATCTTATTCAACAACTAAGTACAGTTTTTATGTTTTATCTTTAGCAACTTGAATGAACTTTTGGTTGATTTTTTATACTCATTGTCATATTTTCGTAGAGATATGTAAACGTTAATATTATTGTCGGCTTGCTACATTTATTCTAAAAATATATATATAATATTTTGACTAATTATAAAAAAACAAATAAAATTTTGACTAATTATTAAAAAAAAAAAAAGGAGCATAATGTCTTTATAATGTAAAATATAATTAAAAATAAATAAATAATTAAATCACATATATAGACATGAATGCTTTTGTCAAGTTTAATTAACGATAGTTTTTTTTTATTCATTTGAAAAATTATTTTTATTGACATGACAAATATATATATTTTTACTAAAACAAATTATACATTATATTTAGAAGTCAATGAAAGTCTATAAAAGTCTTTTAAAATGAAAATCTACGAAAGTCTTTTAAAATGAAAGTCTATGAAAGTCTTTTAAATAAAAGTCTATGAAAGTTTTTCATAATCTTGTAAAGTCTATAAAAGTCCATAAAATCTGCAAAAGTCATTCACTTAAAAAAAGTCATTAAAAGTCTTTCGAAATCCTAATTGAATACACCCCCCTAAATGTCAAGATTTATTGCAATTTGCCCTTAATTAGGTAATCTGGCCAACCAACAACACGTTTCCAACATTAATTAACACATGAATTTGTTAAACATATACTTCATCTGAGACGACTTTTCTTCTCCAGCTGTACGTGGAGATATGGTCATTCAAAAATCAAAACACAAATATTCAACTCATCAATCATTCACACAATTTATCTTCAAATAAAATAACAAAAATCAATCCAACTATCCAAGACCAAGTACACGATGCATTACTTGAAGCTCATTCTGGGCTCTATATTTTCAAATTGGACATCATGATTGATGAGTCTCAGCAGAATTCATTCTCATGAATCCAGCAATATCTGACAAGAACTTGGATAGCAAGTAGCAACACAGAGAAGATCAAAATTGATACCTATTGCATTATTTGCAGTTTAATAGCTAATAGCTTAGGTCTAAAAATACTGAAGAACAATGTTCCTTCTTCATTTACTCAATGTAAGAAATATCTCCATGATCAAAGCCATTATATCCTGTCTTATGTCACCCATTGCTCTCCTCCATATTCATATAGTGACTCAGTTGCTGAAGTTGCCTCCCTTGCTTCTGACTCTGCAACCAACTTAAAAGAACCATCACCATCTTTTTGCAATGAATAGTACACAAGGAAAGCCAAAATTTCTCTACAGGTCCAAACAAAAACAGCAGAAAACAAAGTATCAACTATGGGCTCATGTCATTGCTTCGAGTTCGTGGTACACAACAATTTTGGCATAAGATCATACCACATGCGACTGGTGTCACAAATTTAACATGACAGAATCAAATATGAGATGGTTTGGCAAACAAATAGTGTTGGAGAAACAAGAGATCAATTATATTGACATGTCGAAATATGCAAATGGTACCTGCAAGAAGCACACAAGTTCCAGATATTCCACTACAATGTAATAAAAGTGCTATCTATTGTCTTGAGCTGCTCCATCTCCTCCCCACTGGCAATTCCAGGATCAATATAACACAACTGTAACAGAAACATAATAATATTAACATTTAACACCACCACTCATCAAATAGTAGCAACAAAAGGCACAAGTTTATTAACTGCATACAACCTGGTACTGTGACTTCTTCAATGTGTGGACCCCTCTTTTTAGGAGCTTCTTCCATCCAATATTTTCCTTAAGAGATCTTTCCAGTGCAACTGTTCTCTGTATAGATGAAATGACTAACCCTTACATGTTATAGAATATTAAAGATGGCAACAACAAATTGTTCCATTAAATGGTCCATAAGGGAGGATAGGAAACATGATACACCAATGCCAGACAGACATAGATTACTAGAAAGCTCAATTACATCAACTAATATGCTTCCTCTTTATAAAGAGAGATGTGCAGATTGGGGTAAAGAAAGTACTTTAGATTGGGGAACCCTGTATATTTTAAGGATGTCAGTAAATACAAGGACTTTGAGCCTTTAAGGCAGCCTCTACAAAGAATAATCTATAGGCATTTATTACCATTTTATCTAACAATTGTTTCTCCTAACGTATTTGGCTAAACTAGTTGTAGGTTTCAAGCAGTAAGGCAGTCATAATGAAGGACTACTCTTGAAAGTGGAATCGGAGAAAAAACTTTAAACCCAGTTGTCATAGAAAGTTTAAAACACCGAATAGAGATTTTGGAAAAGCTTCTCAAATTATTCATTTTTTTTCTCTCCATATGTAAAATATCTATGTGTTACTCTGTGCTCCTGAGTTTGGGCAACTAGATGTTAAGAAATTAGTAAGCATTTGATGTTCCAAAGGAACGAAAAGAAAATATATATATATATATATATATATCGTAGTTGAAACTTGAAAGCAGTTGCAGAGCATTTAACTTCAAGCATACACATAAGTGTTATAGCAGGGAGAGATGACAATTGTATATATTGCAAATTTGCAGCCAGTAAAAAGAATTCAATGATCACATGCAAGATACAAATCCCAAAAAAGTAGACTAAAAATTCTTTTTCATTTTTTACTTTTTTTCAAACTTCAATCAGGGATACACAATCAAAAGTGCTAGCAGTTAGGATAACCTTTATTCGTCAATGACAATTTATAACCATATACAAACTAAAGCTGCTAGATAGCTGATAAATGGGATATGAATGCAGTACTTACATGACCAGGGTCCAAAATTAACAGATTGTATTGTCGTATCCTGTTTTGTTGATTTTTGACTTGAATCCCTACAATGGTTCGTGAGTGTCCATCATGTTGGAAGTACAAGGGCCTGATTATAAAGATAACGATCAGCAAAAACATAAAGAGAGGCATAGTTTATATTTTACAAGTAACTGAACATACAGGAAGCTTCAAAAATTAAAGAATGCATTCCATCTAACTATACTCAAGATAGTAACTTACGATCTGTCACTGATGATGACACGACCATGGCCAGATACCGTTGAGGTTCTTTCTGAGAAGTAGTTCCACACCCAATCCATGAGAATTTGATGACCCTCACTCTTTGTTCCACACATATTTTTCAGATCACTAGTACTTTCACCACCAAAAGTGTCAGAACACTGGCCTGGTTGGGGAACATCATGTTCATGTTTCCTTGCAATGAGATACCTATCCATGGGTCCATAGAACTTAAGTGGTTTTCTCTTGACATGTGCCCCGGAACTTGTAGTGGGAACAGATAAAAAAAGTGATTCCAAATTCTTAGGACCGAAATCAACAATCCTAGCACGGAAGCCAAAAGAACGAAAAAGAGCAGCGAATTCAGTAGTTCCTATCCATTTCCTAGAACCATAAACAGTTTTATTGAAATGATGAGAACCAATTGTATCAAAACCCTTTTCCCAAGCAATCTCAAGCCAACGCTGAAGTGAAGAGATATCAGGAACGAAACCACAACCACCAAAGAGAAAATCTCTGGCGTCTTGCCTCTTAGAAAGCAAGTAAGAGGCAAGCATTTGGATGTTACGCCATCCGCAACCCCAACCAACATCCTCAGAGACAATGCTCTGAAAGTGATCGATACAACCGGAGGACAAATAAGTAAGAGAGTTATTATGAGGTTCTAGCTCCAGAGACTTGCGCAACAAAGACATAAAACCATCATTGACATGATAAAAATTGCTCCTAACTTGTGATCCTATTAAGAAAGAAACCTTTTCATCAATGCCACCACACCTAAAGGTGCTGCTTTCACAAGTTTCCTCTTCACTATTCTGCAACAAGCAATTAATAAAGCAACTAAAATAAATAGAGTTTTGAAAATGGAAGAAGAAGAAGAAGAAGAGAGGGGAGTTGTTACAAATTTTGGAGGCAATCGGAGGTCTGTGGCCATTTGATTGTTAAATTGATGGTCATCGTGGAAGTGAGAGTTGGCATGACTGCATCAGTACTCAGTAGTGATGATTTTGGATAAATTAGTACAACAACAAGACTAGAGATTTGAGAACTGAGAAGAAACAAACAGATAGATAGATGGATAGATAGATATATACCTTTGAAGTTGATGTAGCGGAAATGTAAGATGACAGAAGGGACAAGTGGAAGAATCCATAAAAGCTCCCTTCCTTTTCCTTCCTCTGCAAATGCAAGGACGGTTCGAGAATCACACCAATTTCATTGTCGCAGCGCTCCTTACAGTTTCCCAGAACATCTGCGTCTCTTTGGATTGGGTTATGTTCGGCCTTTCCCACCTTGGCCCTATATTTCTAGTTACTATACTACTGCTTCTGCTTCTGTTGATCTCATCATTGGATTTCAATTCAAAGATTACAAAAAAATCAAAGATTTGAACACATGAAGATATATTATATTTCCATCCGACTACGTGAGGTTGATCCGGTGGTAAAAATCCCCTCACACTTACGTAAGTCCTCCTTTTCTAAAAATAATTATTAAAAAAAAACCCACAATTTATTTAATGTAATAATTTAATAAAATAAAAAAATCCATCCTTTAAATATTTCCTTCGAGTCATTCCATTTGGTATATATCAAATAAAATATATTTTCTTTACTTTATTATAAATAAGAGTTAGGTTATATCAATACAAAATTTTAACTGAATTTTTTGATTTCACCCTCTCAACCATTGGACTAAAGAGCACATAAACAATTAGATGGTTGAGATATTAAAGTAAAAAAACAAAGTTATAAATTTGAGTTGATGAAACATAACACTATAAATAAGCCTTACTCGAAATTATTTTATTATCTACTCTATTGTTTTTACTTTTTACGCAACATTTGTTATTATTTCAAATATTTTATTGATTTTTATCGTTTTAAAAGTTTAACGTTTTTTTCTCTTTCAAAAAAAAAAAGTTTACTTTTTTTATATAAAAAAAAATTCTTAAAATTTTTGTTTGTGGTTGCTTGTTTTTACTCTTCATTCATTATTTATATTAGTTAAACTATTAGAAAGAACAAATTCAGTAATAAACTTTTAATTAATCAAATAAAAAAAAATCGTAGACTTGTAAAGAATCATAAGGGTTAAATAGAAAAAACTTGCCCTGAATTTTAACTATTGTTGGGCAGCAAGATAAATTTTAGGGTAGGTTTTTGAATAAACACGTCTTCTCTAGGTGCCCAACAAAAAATTGAAAATTCATGAGTTTTTGTATTTAACCCTAAAAATAAATGTTAAATTAATAATAAAAAAAGCCTGACAAATTTTCCTTTACAAGAGAAATTTAAAAAAGGAAAACATAGCAGCAGCTAAGAATCAAATAGCTGTTTTTGAGAGATAAGTCATCTTTTTTTTTTTAATTTTTGAAAGGAAAAGAGTTGAGATAAGTCATCTTTTCATTTAACATGATACTGGTCACAATGGGTAACTAAAATTCTAGTGAAAGAATTAAAAATCATGAGCATTTTTGAACAGTGATATATATACAATTTGTTAATTGTCTCAGCAAAGAAACATCCCTGTCAGTGTTAAATGTAAAAACAGCAATTTGTTAATCGATCAAATATCCATTTAGATCAATTTCAGCCTGAAGCTCATTTTCTGTAAGACGAAGATGAACACACCAAAGCAAAAGCAACTATCATCCCTTTTCCCTGCTAATCACGCGTGTTCCGCTCCTGGAGAGGAGCAAGTCTTTCATTTCTCTATAACTCTTAAGCTCCTCCAGGGCATCTACTGTTCTTCGGGGCATGAAGAATCCAGAAGCTGTACTAACCCCTTCCTCAACTTCTGTTCTCATTGAGTGGGATGAGTAACAACTAGGATCTTGGCGCAGAGGAGGTGCAGTCCTCAGCATGTGCACAAGAACACCAACAGCTGCATCTTGTGATTTTGTACCCATTGACAGCGACTCTGAAGCTTTTTTCCCATAAAGATTCTGGCTGTAGACACAAATAAATATGGCAAAAATACGCAAATCAGAAAAGAATTAGAGTGGAGCAGCAGGATTTATCTTACACTCTAGGGAATAATCTTATAGTGCAACGAGAAGCTTATCAAACACCATTAGAGAAATCCCATAATAATAGAATTAACTTCATGTCTGTGAATTTGAGATCAATAATCAATAATAACAGCAATGTATCTTCCACATACACACCAAAAAGAAAAAAGAAGACAGTCATCAAGCATTATCCATGGCCGTTTAATAATGTTCTTCAATAGAGAAAATGAAGTTAAGTATAAGTGAGCAACCACTTTCACTTTCAACATGTTATCTCTAAAATAATAGCTGTAACCATGTGTAGAGTGAAAGTAAATCTTATGAACTACATAACCAAATACCACCACAACATTATATAAGCTTTCTCGTTCTTATTAAGCTCTTTAATCTTTCCTTATAAGTTTTAACTTTAAAATTTTAAATAATAATTCTCAACTTTCTATGAGAAAGTAATGAAGAACTCACGTCATTGAATTCAACATCAAAGTTCATAGAACATTGAAGCAAGATAAATATACATTTAACAGGTCAGTCTAAACCAAATTCCTAACTTAAAAATAAAGATAGGAACATAATCAGCTGTAGTGAATGACAAATAGACCAAACTCGGATATTTAATAAACCAATAGAATTTTCACTTTCTTTTTACGTTTTTTTTTTTTTTTTTTCCAGGATTCAGCAGGGTAGGCAAAACAAACAAGAGCACAATCACAACACAGTTTACCTCCTATGTAATGCAACTCAGGCCAACTGACTCTACTAAACACTATGCAATTCAAGTTTTTCTTTAATATAATTTGTTAATATCACCGAGCACTTCAAGAAAGTGCAAACCTATACCAAAAGTTGTAAGTGTACATATGCAGATAATGTAGAAAAATAATGATAAGGAAATGTTTCACTCAGGTCACTGATACCAGAATTGAACACAAACTTTTGGCAGGTTCTAACTTCAGTCATAACTATGACATGATCATATCTACATGGGGGGTGTGGTGGTGGACAACTGAGGTAAACTAAAGTACCTGGATGAAGAATCTGACACATCAACATCATCGACATCAAAAGGACATGAGAAATCACAATCCTCCATGTCATCCTGGAATGATAATCTACTAGAGCTTCTAGAAAATCCAACTCGTGGTGAGCCACTGGAAGATAACAATCCTGAGAACCGCCCAGAATCATCTTTACTGTCTTTTATCATCTGCAAAACAAATAAGAAGCGTTCTTATAAGCTGGTTAAAAAACACATGTATGAGAATTGGGACTAAAATTGTACATCATAAACCAGTGAGATCACAAAGACAAGACTACCTTATGGCCAGAATAATGATTCATTGCATTTGCACCAGAGTGCAACTCTGCAGTCCTTAGAGACTCTGCTCTTCTGTACAAGCGGTTTCCGGATGGAGACTCCTGTGATGAAGGATCATGCCTTGTACTTCTGAGAGAGAGAGGTGGAAGAGAATGTCTATTTGGATCAGAAGAGTTTGGAGAAAAGTATCTGGAACTCCTGCTCGTTACTGGAAGTGGAATAGTTACAGGGGCAGTCTCAGAACGTAAGCGGGTTTGCATAGGAGTAGGTGGGGAAGGGGAAGCATATGGCGAAAATGGAGGTGAAAGCTGGTACTCGTCATAACCGGTAGCCTTTTGATGAATGAATGGTCTATGATTGTGAACTCTGTAACCATAATTATCATTAGGTGATGATGGGAAATCACAAGGCATAGGAGGTGTGCGATATACAGGTGGAGATCCACTGAGGGGTTGATTCTGTGTGATTGGAGCTGGTTTGTGGAAGCCACTTGACCAGCTATGAGGTCGTTGAAATGGAGCAGAAACAGGAGGCCTGATTCCTCTCAATGGAAAGGATGTAGCACAATCACCCTTGTCTGAAGATGGAAATGGCCTCATCGGATCAGTGGATGGGCTACCAACATAGTCTGTTATGATCTTTGGAGGCAAAGATGTCGAAAGCTCAAGGTTGAAATCAGAGAGCGTTGGACGATAAGTCACAGATACAGAAAGGCGGCCAGGAAAGGCTTCGACAGGAACAAAAACGTATTCTTTCATAGTTTCATCCTCTGCCCTTGAAAAGGGATCAGTAAATGAAGACACCTTGTAAATAATATCAAAATTAGAAATTTGAATAGATGAATTGAGCTGGCGAAAAACCCGATGAGCAGGAAGAAGCCTCATTTGTGAGTAAAGAGATCTTAAGAGTATAATTGACTTCTTGTAAGTCTTCTTGTAAGAGGAAGAAGTATCAGCAGTTTGTGGAGCCATACCCCGTGGAGACTCATACTGAACTGCCCACCTCTCAATAAGAGTTTCAACAGTTTGATGAACAAGAATGATGTCAATTATCATGGGATCCATAAGACTTGTTTGCCAGAAATTCAAATTATCTAGAGCAGCAGGGCGGTCACCTAGAACTAAATTGAACCATTTGTCACTCCTTCTAAGTCGAGAAAGTGAAGATAGTTCATGTTGGTGAAGAGAAGGAATGCGTGAATGAAGTATAACATGCAGGATCTTGAGTAAAAACTGGGAAACAATTTGTTCCAGTTTCCCCGATTCCGGTTGAGGATAAGACTGTAAATCCATGTCTTTAAATCTAATTGCATTCTTGATCCATCCTATCCTAGTCTTGAATTACAGGCGACAACATAACTGCCTGAAAGTCAATAGATGGTTTAAAACAGGAAGCGCATATAATCTCATCTAAATCAACAATTTGGATAATATATTATCGACGAATAAAGCAGAAGTAACTTTGAATCATCATAGACGCACATACAATTACTTGGGCGGAAGAGTAACAGATCAAGCATATAGATATTAAATAATAAACAGAGAATAAGGAAGTAATAAATTGGACAGCAGAAGATCTAGTGAAATAAAACGGAATAATAACTTACTTGAGTGAAAGATGAAATAGAAGAGACGAAGACGAGGACGAGGACGAGGACGTGGTGGTAGAAAGAGACGTGAAACACTAGAGTTGCGTAGAGCAGAAAAGAGTTGAGAGTGTATGGGCTATGGGTAATAAAAATTAAAAGGTTTTAGTTAGCGATAATGGACCAGTTATAGCATCAAATGACAACAAGACACGCCAATAATGAATAATCCAATTCCAACCTTCTTCCTCCCATTGTTGAATTTCAGCATTTCTTTTCTTTCTCTTACAACGTCATCATCAACATCATCAACAACAACAACATAATTAATTAATTATAATATGGATATTTCGATTGGACTGTTATTTGGGCCCATGACTACAATGTTAGATGGGCCACTCCCATGGATGATTTGGGCTGGGAAAGAAAGAAGAGCCGAAGAGGATATTCGGCAAAAGATTCTAGTGAAAGTGAAAGGCTATAATATCTCAAAGTTGTCAAAGTTGTTATAGCGAAGCAAATACGTCAAGTGGTTGTAGGGGCACGCGTATTGTCGTCATGAGGATGAGGGCTAGATACATTGAACCTGGACATAGCCTTTTCAAGCCTATAAAGACGCACTGGTTCATTCAGGAATCAGAAATCAGAAATCAGAAATCAGAAATGGCAATCAATAGTATTAATAATAAGAAGATAGAGGAGGAAGAGCTGAGGAAGCGAAATGAGGAGCTTGAAAGAGAATTGAAGAAGAGTCAGGAGAGAGAAGAGCAAATGAAGGTGGAGCTGAGAAACACATGGCAGAGGCTGCAGTTGGCGGAGGAAGCCGAGGAGAGGCTCTGTTCTCAGCTCGGTGAGCTCGAGGCTGAGGCTGTCGATCAAGCTCGTGATTACCATGCTCGCATCATCTCTCTCATCTCCCAACTCTCTCAGGCTAATAAACTCCTCGGACTCGGAGATCATACCATCACTCTCTGAACCATATTTGTATATTCACAGTCCAGCTCAGATTTTGTAATTATAAAATTAATTTCTAGAGTGATTGATTTATCAACAATCAAGATGCTTGTTGTGTTCAAATCGTGTGCTGTTGTTATTGTTTAATTTGTGTGAGAAGGTGCAGGGGGGTGTTGGAGGTCTAATCCGTGTTTTGCCAGCTGCTTGGGCTTGGATTGATTTTGTTGACAGCAGCTTCCTCCTACTGTACTCAATAATCGTGCTTTGCAGTGGGTTGCTCCTCCCTTTCTTGTTGGATGCTCCTAATTCATGGCTTGTTGATTCACCCACTTGTGAATTGCGTGGCAAATTTGTGAATTACTACCATTATTTGTTGGGTTACAATTGGTCCAAATATAGAAGATTGTTTTTTTTTTTTTCTTTTGAAATAAAATATAGAAGATCGTTATTGGTTAAGGGGTTGGCACATGCCGATGTTGGGTAAAAATATCGCCAATTTTTTGCTGAATTAATAAATAGATTTATATTTTAATTTATATTTATGTGTATTTAATGTTATTAATATTGTATTAATGACATAAAATTCCATGATTATTAAATATAATATTGTTATATACACGAGGATTATATTTAAATATAATAATCTTAATTGTCCGTAATTAATAATTAAAGTTGGAATCTTTAATTAGTTAAAATTACTAGTATGATTAATTTCCATTAAGAATGGAATAGTTATGTCTAAACTGTTGATGTGGTGACATTATAATAAAGGTACTTTGTATAATAAGATTATACAGGACGTGGACATAATAAATTGAAATATTTAATAATATCCGTTTTAAACAAAATTTTCTCATTTATCAAATCATATGATCATATATAGAACGATCTTAATCATAAGTATTTAACAGACTCCTACTTATACCATTGTATTTTCTGACTTACTCGATATGGTTTGTTCATAATGTCAAACCTAAACTTTGTATCTTGGAGACATAATGTGATATTTAGCCGGGAATGATAATATACAAAATGGAATCCATTCCTTCTTAAATGAAGTTAGACAAATTGTTCTCTCAGGTAAATGGTTCGAGTATTGAATAATAGAGCGTTCAATTTATGATAAGATCATAAATAATTGTTCATTAGAGAATCACTAGAACTCAAGGATAAAAAAATAATTGAGAGATCAAAGGATTTGAACCTAGCTCAAATTACGAACTATTAATGGAGGATTGATTTATATGTAATGATTATATCAGTGGACTGTTCGATTCCTATTCGAGTAATTAATTTTATAATGACAAGAGTGTAGCTCTAGCTTTTTAGTGGAATAATTATGGAAATAATAAATTAGATAATTAATTAAAGAGTTTAATTAATTATTAAAGATTTATTGGAGTTTGAAATTATAGGTCCATGTGTCCTCATGTCATCTCTATAACATTGTATTGAACATTAAGTTATAAAGATGCTTAGTGATTAATTTGAAATTAATTGTCTATACATAAAGTAGTTTATGTATTGTTGAATTAATTGTGAATTAATTAAATATTAACCGTTTTTTAATTATTATTTATGAATTAATTAAATGTTATTTAAATAATATAATTTTTTAAATATTTAATTGATGACATAGTGTGGTGGGACCACACTGCAATTTTCAAAAATTGCACAGTGACAATCACTGTGCAATTTCGAAAATAACATTTTAAATTTATTTGTTAAATTATTTAATTAGTTATTTGAATAATTGGAATATTTCAAATAAAATAATTATTTAATAATTGGATTATTATATATTTAAATTGAACAGATAAAGATAAGGATCACAAGGGATGTTTACCTTGTGTTGGCAAAATTTGCCATTGGATTTATCCACCGGCAATTTCAAAATTTATCTATTATGATAATGATTGAAAATATATGAATTAAGTGTCTAAATAAACCGGGTGGGGGGATTAATCGCCAACTATTTCGGTTAATCAATATTAATCTCAAACACCCCTAATCTCTAACACAAATCAACATGTAAAGTAAGTGCGAAAATAATGGTAATGATACAATGATTTGTTTTACGTGAGAAAACCCCAAAAGGATAAAAAAAAAAAAAAAATACTCACAGGCATAATTGCCAATCGAACCCTCAAATCCACTATTTACAAATACGATTACAATTTAGGTTGACCGCATCACACCTATATGATTACTAATTCGTCTTTGCTACCCCCAGGCCTTTAATAGTGATTTCAGGCTCTTACTTGTAGACTACCAAAGGTAAATACAAGACTTAACTCTCAAAGAGAAGAGATATGCAACCTAAAGTGAATATGAACAATATTCAAAATGTATAAATGCAAGGTCAAACATTTAAGCTTATCTAGCCATGGATGAACATGTCAAACATTCATAGATATCATGCTGCTGTATGACATACATACAACTTAGCTATAAGAGCAAATAAAAACCCTAGATGCAATAGCTATACCAAACAAAGCTCAACACACAACACACAAATCTCCATATATTGATACAAATCAAGTCATAAAGGAGATATCTTGTAAAGCAAGAACTGTGAAAAGATGAAGAGTGTTTTTTAGTTCTCGAGCGTGCTTTTTAGTTTCTAAACGTTCTTTTTGGCTTTCAGGCGTTCTTTTTGGCATGCAAACTTTCTTTTTGGCATGCGGGCATGCATTTTAGAACACATGAGTGCTTTTTAGTTCTCGAGCCTGCTTTTTAGTTTCTAAACGTTCGTTTTGGCTTTTGGGCGTTCATTTTGGCAATCAAACTTTCGTTTTGGCAAGCAAACTTTCTTTTTGGCATGCAGGCATGCTTTTTGGAATGTGGGAATGCTTTTTAGTTATAGAGCTTGCTTTTTAGTTTCCAAACATTCGTTTTAGCTTTTGGGTGTTCTTTTGGGCATACAAAATTTCTTTTTGGCATGTGAGCATGCTTTTTGGAACGCAGGAGTGCTTTTTAGTTCTCGAGTATGCTTTTTAGTTTCCAGACGTTCTTTTTGGCTTTTGGACGTTCTTTTTGGCATGCGAGCATGCTTTTTGGAACGCGGGAGTGCTTTTTAGTTTTCGAGCATGCTTGTTAGTTTTCAAACGTTATTTTTGGCTTTAGGGTGTTCTTTTTGGCATGTAGGCTCACTTTTTGGCATGCGGGCATGCTTTTCTTAACACAAGAGTGCTTTTTATTTTCCAAACGTTCTTTCTGGATTTCAAGCGTTCTTTTTTGGCAATCAAACTTTTTTTTTTTTTTTTTTTGTCATGCATGTATGCTTTTTTGAATGCAAGAGTGCTTTTAGTTCTCGAGCATGCTTGATAGTTTCCAAACGTTCTTTTTGGCTTTCTGGCATTCTTTTTAGCATGCGGGCATGCTTTTTGGAACGCAGGAGTGCTTTTTGGAACGCAGGAGTGCTTTTTAGTTTCTGGATGTTGGTATTCGGGCGTTCTTTTTGGCATGCGGGCATGCTTTTTGGAAAGCGAGAGTGCTTTTTAGTTCTCGAGCATGCTTTTTAGTTTCCAAACATTCTTTTTGGTTTTCGGGCATTTTTTTTGGCATGCAAACTTTCTTATTGGCATGCGGGCATGCTTTTTTTAACGTTAGAATACTTTTTAGTTCTCGAGCGTGCTTTTAGTTTTCAAACTTTTTTTTTTTTTTTTTTTTTTTTTTTTGCTTTTGGGTGTTTTTTTAGGCATGCAAACTTTTTTTTTTTGGCAAGCGGGCATGGTTTTTTTAATACGAGAGTGCTTTTAGTTCTCGAGCATGCTTTTTAGTTTCCAAACGTTCTTTTTGGCTTTCGGATGTTCTTTTTGGCATACAAACTTTCTTTTTGGCATGTAGGCCTGCTTTTTGGAACGAGGGAGTGCTTTTTAGTTCTCGAGCGTGCTTTTTAGTTTCTAAACGTTCTTTTCGGCTTTCGGGCATTCTTTTTGGCATGCTAACTTTCTTTTTGTCAGCTAGCATGCTTTTTTGAATGCAAGAGTGCTTTTTAGTTTCCAAATATTCTTTTTGGCTTTCGGGCATTCTTTTTGGTATGCAAACTTTCTTATTGGCATGCGGGCATGCTCTTTTTAAGATTAGAGTACTTTTTAGTTCTCGAGCGTGCTTTTTAGTTTTCAAACGTTTTTTTTTTTTTATGGCTTTCGGGTATTTTTTTAGGGCATGCAAACTTTTTTTTTTCTGGCATGTGGGCCTGCTTTTTTGAATACGAGAGTGCTTTTAGTTCTCGAGCATGCTTTTTAGTTTCCAAATGTTCTTTTTGGCTTTTGGGCGTTCTTTTTAGCATGCAAACTTTCTTTTTGGCATACGAGCCTGCTTTTTGGAACGAGGGAGTGCTTTTTAGTTATTGAGCGTGCTTTTTAGTTTTCAAACGTTCTTTTTGGCTTTCGGGTGTTCTTTTTGGCATGAAGGCTTTCTTTTTGGTATGCAGGCATGCTTTTTAAAATGCGGGAGTTTTTTTTAGTTCTCGAGCATGCTTTTTAATTTCCTGACATTCTTTTTGGCTTTTTGGCGTTCTTTTTGGAACACGGGAATACTTTTTAGTTCTCAAGCGTCCTTTTTAGTTTCCAAATGTTCTTTTTAGCTTTCAAGCATTCTTTTTGGTATTCATGCTTTCTTTTTGGCATTTTGGCATGCTTTTTGGAACGCGGGAGTGCTTTTTAGTTTACAAACGTTCTTTTTAGCTTTCGGGTGATCTTTTTGGCTTGCAAACTTTGTTTTTGGCATGCGCGGTTGCTTTTTGGAACGCGGGAGTGCTTTTTAGTTCTCAAGTGTGTTTTTTAGTTTCCAGACGTTCTTTTTGGCTTTCAGTCGTTCTTTTTGGCCTGCAGGCTTTCTTTTTGGCATGTAGTCATGTTTTTTAGAACGTGGGAATGCTTTTTTACTTATGTAGCCTACTTTTTAGTTTCCAAAAGTTTTTTTTGGTTTTCGGATGGTCTTTTTGTTATGCAAACTTTCTGTTTGGAATACGGGCTTGCCTTTTGGAACGCGAGACAGCTTTTAGTTCTTGAGCGTGTTTTTTAGTTTTTGGACGTTCTTTTTGGCTTTAGGTGTTCTTTTTGGAATGCATGCTTTCTTTTTGGCTTGCGGGCATGCTTTTTTGAATGCGGGAGTGCTTTTTTAGTTTCCAAACGTTCTTTTCTGCTTTCGGGAGTTCATTTTGGCTTGCATACTTTCTTTCTGGCATGTAGGCATGCTTTTTTGAACGCGAGAGTATTTTTTAGTTTTCAAGCGTTCTTTTTAGTTTCTAAACGTTCTTTTTGGCTTTCGGGCGTTCTTTTTGGCATGCAAGCTCTCTTTTTGGCATGCGGGCATGCTTTTTTGAATGCGAGAGTGCTTTTAAGTTCTCGTTCTTGCTTTTCGGTTTCCAAACATTCTTTTTGGTTTCGGGCGTTCTTTTTGGCATGCGGGCATGCTTTTTGGAACGCGGGAGTGTTTTTTAGTTCTCAAGCATGCTTTTTAGTTTTCAGACGTTCTTTTTGGCTTTCAGGCGTTCTTTTTGGTATGCAGGCATGCTTTTTAGAACGCGGGAGTGCGTTTTAGTTCTCGAGTGTGCTTTTTAGTTTCCAGACATTCTTTTTGGCTTTCAGGCGTTCTTTTTGGCATGAATGCTTTCTTTTAGGTATGCGGGGATGCTTTTTAGAACGCGGGAGTGCTTTTTAGTTCTCAAGCATGTTTTTTAGTTTCCAAACATTTTTTTTGGTTTTTGGGTGTTCATTTTGGCATGCAAACTTTCTTTTTGGGATGTGCAGATGCTTTTTGGAACGCATGAGTGCTTTTTAGTTCTTGAGCGTGCTTTTTAGTTTGCAGACGTTCTTTTTGGCTTTCGGGTGTTCTTTTTAGCATGTAGACATGTTTTTTGGAACGCGGGAGTGCTTTTTGGAACACGGGAGTGCTTTTTAGTTTCAATGTTCTTTTTGGCTTTCAGGTGCTTTTTTTAGCATACATGCTCTCTTTTTGGCATGTGGGCATGTTTTTTTGAACGCTAGAGTGCTTTTTAGTTTTGAAACGTTCTTTTTGGCTTTCGGGTGTTCTTTTTGGAATGCAGGCTTTCTTTTTAGCTTGTGGGCATGCTTTTTGGAATGCAGGAGTGCTTTTAGTTCTTGAGCATGCTTTTTAGTTTCAACGTTCTTTTTGGCTTTCGGGCGTTCTTTTTGGCATGCAGGCATGCTTTTTGGAACGCAAGAGTGCTTTTTAGTTTTCAAGCGTGCTTTTTAGTTTCCAAACGTTCTTTTTGGCTTCCAGGTGTTCTTTTTCATGTAGGCTCTCATTTTGGCATGTGGGCATGCTTTTTGGAACATGGGAGTGCTTTTTTGTTCTCAAGCATGCTTTTTAGTTTCCATACGTTCTTTTTGGCATGCGAGCATGCTTTTTGGATCGCGGGAGTGCTTTTTAGTTCTCAAGTGTGCTTTTTAGTTTCCAAACGTTCTTTTTGGCTTTCGGGCGTTCTTTTTGGCATGCAGGCTTTCTTTTTGGCATGCAGACATGCTTTTTAGAATGCATGATTGTTTTTTAGTTCTTGAGCGTGCTTTTTAGTTTCCTAATGTTCTTTTTGGCTTTCGGGCTTTGTTTGTGTCATGTAAACGTTCTTTTTGGCATACGGGGATGCTTTTTGGAACATGGAAGTGCTTTTTAGTTCTCGAGTGTGGTTTTTAGTTTCCAGACTTTTTTTGGCAATCTTTTTGGCTTGCAAGTTTTCTTTTGGGCATGTAGACATGCTTTTTAGAACGCGTGAGTGCTTTTTCCTTCTTTAATTTCTAGACGTTGTTTTTGGCTTTCGGGCTTTCTTGTTGGCATGAAAACTTTCTTGTTGGCACGTGGGCATGTTTTTTGGAATGTGGGAGTGCTTTTTAGTTCTCGAGCGTGATTTTTAGTTTCCAGAAGTTCTTTTTGGAATGCAAGCTTTCTTTTTGGCATGCGGGCATGCTTTTTGGAACGTTGGAGTGCTTTTTAGTTTCCAAACGTTATTTTTGGCTTTTGGATGTTCTTTTCGGCATGCAGGCTTTTTTTTTTTGCATGCGGGCATGTTTTTTTAAACGCAAGAGTGCCTTTTAGTTCTCAAGTGTTCTTTTTATTTTTTAGACATTCTTTTTGGCTTTTAGGCGTTTTTTTTTGCATGAAAACTTTGTTTTTGGCTTGCGAGCATGCTTTTTGGAATCCAGGAGTGCTTTTTATTTCTCGATCATGCTTTTTAATTTCCAAAAGTTCTTTTTGGTTTTCGGTCGTTCTTTTTGGCATGCAAACTTTCTTTTCAGCATGCGGGCATGCTTTTTTAACACGAGAGTGCTTTTTAGTTCTTGAGCGTTCTTTTTAGTTTCCAAACGTTCTTTTTATCTTTCAGGCCTTTTTTTTAGCTTTCGGGCATTCTTTTTGGCATGCAAATTTCATTTTGGGATGTACGGATGCTTTTTTTGAATGTGGGAGTGCTTTTTAGTTCTCACGCGTGTTTTTAGTTTCCAGACGTTCTTTTTGGCTTTCATGCGTTCTTTTTTGCATACAAACTTTCTTTTTAGCATGCGGGCAAGCTTTTTGGAATGCGGAAGTGCTTTTTAGTTTTCAAACGTTCTTTTTAGCTTTCGGGGGTTCTTTTTGACATGCAGGCTTTCTTTTTGGAAATCAGGCTTTCTTTTATAATGCGGGAGAGCTTTTTACTCTTCGAGCGTGCTTTTTAGTTTTCAAACGTTCTTTTTAGCTTTCGAGCATTCTTTTTGGCATGTAAACTTTCTTTTTGGCATAAGGGCATGCTTTTTGGAACGCGGAAGTGTTTTTTAGTTCTCGAGTGTGTTTTTTAGTTTCCAGACGTTTTTTTTGGCATGCAGGCTTTCTTTTTGGCATGCGGGCATGCTTTTTTGAATGCGAGAGTACTTTTTACTTCTCGAGCATGTTTTTTAGTTTCCAAACGTTCTTTTTGGCTTTCAGGTGTTCTTTTTGGCATGTAGGCATACTTTTTGGAATGCGAGAGTGTTTTTTAGTTCTCGAGCATGCTTTTTAGTTTCAAACATTCTTTTTGGCATACGGGCATGCATTTTGGATTGCGGGAGTGCTTTTTAGTTCTCAAGTGTGCTTTTTAGTTTCCAAACATTCTTTTTGGCATGCGGGCGTGCATTTTGGATTGCGGGAGTGCTTTTTAGTTCTCAAGTGTGCTTTTTAGTTTCCGAATGTTCTTTTTGGCATGCAGACATGCTTTTTAGAACGCGTGAGTGCTTTTTCCTTCTCCAGCATGCTTTTTAGTTTCTATACGTTGTTTTTGGCTTTTGAGCTTTCTTGTTGGCATACGGGCATGCTTTTTGGAACGTGGGAGTGCTTTTTAGTTCTCGAGCGTGATTTTTAGTTTCCGAACGTTCTATTTGGAATGTAGGCGTTCTTTTTGGCATGCCGACATGCTTTTTGGAACGCAGGAGTGCTTTTTAGTTTCCATATGTTATTTTTGGCTTTCAGACATTCTTTTCAGTATGCAGGCTTTCTTTTTTACCTACGGGCATGCTTTTTTGAATGCGAGAGTGCTTTTTAGTTCTCGAGTATCCTTTTTATTTTTCAGACGTTTTTTTTTTTTTGCTTTTAGGCCTTTTTTTTGGCATGACAACTTTGTTTTTAGCTTGTGAGCATGCTTTTTGCAATGCATGAGTGCTTTTTAGTTCTCGATCATGCTTTTTAATTTCCAAATGTTCTTTTTGGCTTTTGGTCGTTCTTTTTGGCATGCGGGCATGCTTTTGTGAACATAAGAGTGCTTTTTAGTTCTCGAGCATTCTTTTTAGTTTCCAAATGTCCTTTTTGTCTTTTGGGTGTTCTTTTTGGCTTTCGAGCGTTATTTTTGGCATGCAAACTTTCATTTTGGATGTGCGGATGCTTTTTTGAACGCGGGAGTGCTTTTTAGTTCACGAGTGTGCTTTTTAGTTTTCAAACGTTATTTTTTGCATGCAAACTTTCTTTTTTGCATGCGGGCAAGTTTTTGGAACGCGAAAGTTCTTTTTAGATCTCGAGCGTGCTTTTTAGTTTTCAAACGTTTTTTTTAGCTTTCGGGTGTTCTTTTTGACATGCAAACTTTCCTCTTGGTTCGCTGGCATGCTTCTTGGAACACAGGAGTGCTTTTTAGTTTCCAGATATTCATTTTGGCTTCCGGGCATTCTTTTAACTTTCGGGGATGCTTTTTGGAACGTGAGAGTGCTTTTTAGCTATTCATTGTGCTTTTTAGTTTCTAGACATTCTTTTTGGCTTTCAGACATTTTTCTTGGCATGCAGGCTTTCTTTTTGGCATGTAGACATGCTTTTTAGAACGCGGGAGTGCTTATTAGTTCTCGAGCGTTCTTTTTAGTTTCTAGATACTCTTTTTGGCTTTCGGGCGTTCTTTTTGGCACGCAGGCATGCATTTTAGAACGTGGGAGTTCTTTTTAATTCTCGAGCGTGCTTTTTATTTCCCGACATTCTTTTCGGCTTTTGGGCGTTCTTTTTGGCATGCATAATTTTTTTTTTTTTGCATGCGAGCTTGCTTTTTGGAACACGGGAGTACTTTTTAGTTCTCAAGCGTCCTTGTTAGTTTCCAAATGTTCTTTTTAGCTTTCAAGCGTTCTTTTTGGCATTCATGCTTTATTTTTGGCATTTTGGCATGCTTTTTGGAACGCGGGAGTGCTTTTTAGTTCTCGAGCATGTTTTTTAGTTTCCAAACGTTCTTTTTAGCTTTCAGGTGATCTTTTTGGCTTGCAAACTTTGTTTTTGGCATGCGCGGATGCTTTTTGGAACGTGGGAGTGCTTTTTAGTTCTCGAGCATGCTTTTTAGTTTCAACGTTCTTTTTGGCTTTCAGGTATTTTTTTTTAGCATGCGGGCATTGTTTTTTGAACGCGAGAGTGCTTTTTAGTTTCCAAACGTTCTTTTTGGCTTTCAGGTGTTCTTTTTGGCTTTCAGGTGTTCTTTTTGGCATGCAGGCTCTCTTTTTGGCATGTAGGCATACTTTTTGGAACGTGGGAGTGTTTTTTAGTTCTCGAGCATGCTTTTTAGTTTCCAAACATTCATTTTGGCATGCGGGCATGCATTTTGGATTGCGGGAGTGCTTTTTAGTTCTCAAGTGTGCTTTTTAGTTTCCGAACGTTCTTTTTGGCATACAGGTTTTCTTTTTGGCATGCATACATGCTTTTTAGAACGCGTGAGTGCTTTTTCCTTCTCCAACATGCTTTTTAGTTTCTTGACGTTGTTTTTGGTTTTCGGGCTTTCTTGTTGGCATGCGGGCATGCTTTTTGAAATGTGGGAGTGCTTTTTAGTTCTCAAGCATGATTTTTAGTTTCCAAACGTTCTTTTTGGAGTGTAGGCTTTCTTTTTGGCATGCGAGCATGCGTTTTGGAACGCGGGAGTGCTTTTTAGTTTCCAAACATTATTTTTGGCTTTTGGATGTTCTTTTTGACATGCAGGCTTTCTTTTTTGCATGCAGGCATGCTTTTTTGAATGCGAGAGTGCTTTTTTGTTCGAGAGTGCTCTTTTTATTTTTCAGATGTTTTTTTTTTGGCTTTTAGGCCTTTTTTTTTTGGCATGACGACTTTGTTTTTAGCTTGCGAGCATGCTTTTAGTTCTCGATCGTGCTTTTTAGTTCTCGATCGTGCTTTTTAATTTCCAAACATTCTTTTTGGCTTTTGGTCGTTCTTTTTGGCATGCGGGCATGCTTTTGTGAACATAAGAGTGCTTTTTAGTTCTCGAGCATTCTTTTTAGTTTCCAAATGATCTTTTTGTCTTTCGGGCGTTCTTTTTGGCATGCAAATTTCATTTTGGGATGTACGGATGCTTTTTTGAACGCGGGAGTGCTTTTTAGTTCACGACTATGCTTTTCAATTTCCAGACGTTATTTGTTGCATGCAAACTTTCTTTTTGGCATGCTTGGCATGCGGGCGTGCTTTTGTGAACAAAAGAGTGCTTTTTAGTTCTCGAGCGTTCTTTTTAGTTTCCGAATGTTCTTTTTGTCTTTTGGGTGTTCTTTTTGGCTTTCGAGCGTTATTTTTGGCATGCAAACTTTCATTTTGGGATGTGCGGATGCTTTTTTGAACGCGGGAGTGCTTTTTAGTTCACGAGTGTGCTTTTTAGTTTCCAGACGTTATTTTTTGCATGCAAAATTTCTTTTTTGCATGCGGGCAAGTTTTTGGAACGCGAAAGTTCTTTTTAGATCTTGAGCGTGCTTTTTAGTTTTCAAACATTCTTTTTAGCTTTCGGATGTTCTTTTTGACATGCAAACTTTCCTCTTGATTCGCGGGCATGATTCTTGGAACACAGGAGTGCTTTTTAGTTTCTAGATATTCATTTTGGCTTCCGGGCATTCTTTTAACTTTCGGGGATGCTTTTTGGAACGTGAGAGTGCTTTTTAGCTATTCATTATGCTTTTTAGTTTCCAGACATTCTTTTTGGCTTTCAGACATTTTTCTTGGCATGCAGGCTTTCTTTTTGGCATGTAGACATGCTTTTTAGAACGCGAGAGCGCTTTTTAGTTCTCGAGCGTGCTTTTTAGTTTCTAGATGCTCTTTTTGGCTTTTGGGCATTCTTTTTGGCATACACACTTTCTTTTTGGCACGCAGGTATGCTTTTTAGAACACGGGAGTTCTTTTTAATTCTCGAGCGTGCTTTTTATTTTCCCGACGTTCTTTTCGGCTTTTGGGCATTCTTTTTGGCATGCATACCTTTTTTTGGCATGCGGGCTTGCTTTTTGGAACACGGGAGTACTTTTTAGTTCTCAAGCTTCCTTTTTAGTTTCCAAATGTTCTTTCTAGCTTTCAGGCGTTCTTTTTGGCATTCATGCTTTCTTTTTGGCATTTTGGTATGCTTTTTGGAACGCGGGAGTGCTTTTTAGTTCTCGAGCATATTTTTTAGTTTCCAAACATTCTTTTTAGCTTTCGGGTGATCTTTTTGGTTTGCAAACTTTGTTTTTGGCATGCGCGGATGGTTTTTGGAACGCGAGAGTGCTTTTTAGCGTTCAAGCATGCTTTTTAGTTTCAACGTTCTTTTTGGCTTTCGAGCATTTTTTTGGTATGCAGGCATTGTTTTTTGAACGCGAGAGTGCTTTTTAGTTTCTAAACGTTCTTTTTGGCTTTCAGGTGTTCTTTTTGGCATGCAGGCTCTCTTTTTGGCATGTAGGCATACTTTTTGGAACGCGGAAGTGCTTTTTAGTTCTCGAGCATGCTTTTTAGTTTCCAAACATTCTTTTTGGCATGCGGGCATGTATTTTGGATTGCGGGAGTGCTTTTTAGTTCTCAAGTATGCTTTTTAGTTCTCGAGCGTGCTTTTTAGTTTCCAAACGTTCTTTTTGTCTTTCAGGCGTTCTTTTTGGCATTCAAACTTTCTTTTTGACATGCAGGCATTCTTTTTTGTACGTGAGAGTGCTTTTTAGTTTCCCAACGTTCTTTTTGGCTTTCAGGCGTTCTTTTTGGCATGCAGGCTGTCTTTTTGGCATGCATATATGCTTTTTTGACCGCGGGAGTGCTTTTTAGTTATCGAGCGTGCTTTTTAGTTTCTAAACGTTTATTTTGGCTTTCGAGCATTCTTTTTGGCATGCAAGCTTTCTTTTTGGCATGCGGGAGTGCTTTTTAGTTCTCGAGTGTGATTTTTAGTTTGCAGACATTCTTTTTAGCATGCAGGCTTTCTTTTTGGCATGCAGGCTTTCGTTTTAGCATGCCGGCATGATTTTTGGAATGCGGGAGTGCTTTTAGATTTTCGAGCATGTTTTTTACTTTCCAAACGTTCTTTTTGTATTTCAGGCATTCTTTTTATCGTGTAAACTTTCTTTTTGGTATGCAGACATGCTTTCTAGAAAGTGGGAATGCTTTTTAGTTCTCGAGCGTGCTTTTTGTTTCCAAATGTTTTTTTTGGCTTTCACGTGTTCTTTTTGGCATGAAAACTTTCTTTTTGGCATGTGGGCATGCTTTCTAGAACGCTGGAGGGCTTTTTAGTTTTCAAGTGTGTTTTTTAGTTTCCAAACGTTCTTTTTGTCTTTCATTTTTTTTTTCATGCAAACTTTCTTTTTGGCATGCGGACATGATTTTTGGAACGTGGGAGTGCTTTTTAGTTCTCGAGCTTGCTTTTTAGTTTCCTAACGTTCTTTTTGTCTTTTGGGTATTCTTTTTGGTATGAAAACTTTCTTTTTGGCTTGTTGGCATGATTTTTGGAACGCATGAAGGCTTTTTAGTTCTCGAGTGCGCTTTTTAGTTTTCAAACGTTCTTTTGGCTTACGGGCATTTTTTTTTTTTTTGCATGCAAACTTTCGTTTTGGCATATGGACATGCTTTTTAGAATGCGGGAGTGTTTTTTTTTATTCTCAAGCGTCTTTTTTTTTGTTTCCAAACGTTCTTTTTGGCTTTTGAGCATTCTATTTGGCTGCAAGCTCTCTTTTGGCATGTGGACATGTTTTTTTGAACGCAAGAGTGCTTTTTTTTTTCCCAAGCATGATTTTTAGTTTTCAAACGTTCATTTTGGCTTTCAAGTGTTCTTTTTGGTATGCGGACATGCTTTTTGGAACACGGGAGTGATTTTAAGTTCTCGAGCATGCTTTTTAGTTTCCCAATATTCTTTTTGGCTTTCAGGCGTTCTTTTTGGCATGCAGACATTCTTTTTTGAATGCGAGAGTGCTTTTTAGTTCTCGATCATGCTTTTTAGTTTCCAAACGTTCTTTTTGGCTTTCGGGTGATTTTTTTGGCATGTGAGCATACTTTTTGGAACGAGGGAGTGCTTTTTAGTTTTCGAGCATGCTTTTTATTTTCCAACCGTTCATTTTGGCTTTCGGAATTCTTTTTGTCATGCAAATGCTCGAAAGCCAAAAAGCACACCAAAGAACTTAAAAGCACTCCCGCATTCAAAAAAGCATGTTTGAAAGCAAAAAAGCACACCCGGGAACTAAAAAGCTCGCTCGAGAACTAAAAAGTACTCCCGTGTTCTAAAAAGTATGCTCAAAAGCCAAAAATAACACTCGTGATGTAAAAAGCATGCTCGAGAACTAAAAAGCACTCATGTGTTCCGAAAAGCATGTCTAAAAGCTAAAAAGCACACCTAGGAACTAAAAAACACTCCCACGTTCCAAAAAACATTCCTGAAAACCAAAATGCACACCCGGGAACTACAAAACACATTCCAAAACTAAAAAGCCCTTCTGCAGTCCAAAAAGCATGCCCGAAGCCAAAAAGCACATTTGGTAACTAAAAAGCACTCCCGCGTGCTAAAACGCATTCTCGAAAACCAAAAAAACACACCCGGGAACTAAAAAGCACTCATGTGTTCCAAAAAGCATGCTCGAAAGCCAAAAAGCACACCCGGGAATTAAAAAGCACTCCTGCCTTCCAATAAGTATACTCGAAAGCCGAAAAGCACAGCCGGGAACTAAAAAGCATGCTCGAGAACTAAAAAGCATGCTTGAGAACAAAAAAGCACTCCCGCGTTCTAAAAACCATGCCCGAAAGCCAAAATGCACATTCAATAACAAAAAAGCTCTCATGCGTACCAAAAAGCACTCCCGCGTACCAAAAAGCATGCTCAAAAGCGAAAAAGCACACCTAGGAACTAAAAAGCTCGCTCTAGAACTAAAAAGCACTCCAGCATTCTAAAAAGCATGCTCGAAAGCTAAAAACCATACACGGGAACTAAAAAGCACTCCGCGTTCCAAATAGCATGCCCGCAAGCAAAAAAGCACTCATATATTCCAAAAAGCGTGCTCAAAAGCCAAAAAGCACAACTAGGAACTAAAAAGCTATCGCGCTTTCCAAAAAGCACACCTAGGAACTAAAAATCATTCTAATGTTCAAATAAGCATGCTTAAATGCCAAAAAGTACACCTGGGAACTAAAAAGCTAGCTTGAGAACTAAAAAGCACTCCTGCATTCCAAAAACAATGCCTGAAAGCCTAAAAGTAGATTCGGTAACTAGAAAGCACTTCTGTGTTCCAAAAAGCATGCCCAAAAGCCAAAAAGCACTCCCGAGAACTAAAAAGCACTCCCATATTCTAAAAAGCATGCTCGAAAGCCAAAAAACACATATAGTAAAAAGCACTCCCGCGTTCCAAAAAACAAGCTAGAAAGCCAAAAAGCATACTCGTGAACTAAAAAGCACTCATGCGTTCAAAAAAGCATGCTCGAGAGCTAAAAAGTTTGCTTGAGAACTAAAAAGGACTCCCACATTCTATAAAGCAAGCTTAAAAGCCAAAAAGTACATTGAGGAACTAAAAAGGTCTCCCGCGTTCCAAAAAGTATGCTCGAAAGCCAAAAATAACACATGGGAACTAAAAAGCATGCTCGAGAATTAAAAAGCACTCTTATGTTATAAAAACCATGCTCGAAAGCTAAAAAGCACACTCAGGAACTAAAAAGCACTCCCGCATTCCGAAAAACATGCCTGAAAGCCAAAAAGCACACTTGGGAACTAAAAATCATTCTCACGTTCAAAAAAGCATGCTCGAATGCAAAAAAGTACACCTAGGAACTACAAAACTAGCTTGAGAACTAAAAAGTACTCCCGCATTCCAAAAACAATGCCCGAAAGCCGAAAAGCAGATTCGGTAACTAGAAAACACTCATGTGTTCTAAAAAGCATACCCGAAAGCCAAAAAGCACACCTGGGAACTAAAAAGCACTCTCGCATTCTAAAAAGCATGCTCGAAAGCCAAAAAGCACATATAGGAACCATGCTCGAGAAGTAAAAAGCACTTACGCATTCCAAAAAGCACACCTGGGAACTAAAAAAGCACTCTTGCATTCAAAAAAGCATGCTCGAGAGCCAAAAAGCACACCCAGGAACTAAAAAAGCTCGCTCAATAACTAAAAAACACTCCCACGTTCCAAAAAGCAAACTCGAAAACCATAAAGTACACTGAGGAACTAAAAAGGTCTCCCGTGTTCCAAAAAGTATGCTCAAAAGCCAAAAATAACACCTAGGAACTAAAAAGCATGCTCGAGAATTAAAAAACACTCCTATATAACAAAAACCATGCTCGAAAGCTAAAAAGCACATTTGGTAAATTAAAAAAGCACTCATGTATTCCGAAAAGCATGTTTGAAAGCTAAAAAGCACACTTGGGAACTAAAAAACACTCTCGCATTCCGAAAAACATGCTCGAAAGCCAAAAGGCACACATGGGAACTAAAAAGCACGTTCAAACACTAAAAAGCACTTATGCAGTCCAAAAAGCACATCGGTAACTAAAAAACACTCCCACGTGCCAAAATGCATTCTCGAAAACCAAAAAAGCACACCCGGGAACTAAAAAGCACTCTTGTGTTCCAAAAAGCATGCTCAAAAACCAAAAATCACTCATATGTTCCAAAAAGCATGCTTGAAAGCCAAAAAGCACACCCGAAAACTAAAAGCACTCCCGTGTTCCAAAAACCATGCCCAAAAGCCAAAAAGCACATTCGGCAACTAAAAAGCTCTCATGCGTTCCAAAAAGCATGCACGAAAAGCCAAGAAGCACACCCGGAAACTAAAAAACACTCCCGCGTTCCAAAAAGCATGCTCAAAAGCCAAAAAGCACACCCAGGAACTAAAAACCTCACTTGAGAACTAAAAAGCACTCCCGCGTTCCAAAAAGCATGCTTGAAAGCCACAAAGCACACACCTGAGAACTAAAAAGCATGCTCAAGAACTAAAAAGTACTCTCGCGTTCCAAAAACCATGCCTAAAAACAAAAAAGCATATTCGGTAACTAAAAAGCAATCCTACATTCCAAAAACCATGCCTGAAAGCCAAACAGCTCATTCGGTAACTAAAAAGCACACCTGCGTTCACAAAAGCATGTGTGAAAGCAAAAAAGCACTCCCAGGAACTAAAACGCACTCCCTCGTTCCAAAAAGCATGCTCAAAAGCTAAAAAGCAACTCTCGCGTTTCAAAAATCATGCCCGAAAACAAAAAAGCATACCCGAAAACGAAAAAGCACTTTCGCGTATCAAAAAGTACGCTCGAAAGCCAACAAGAATATCCGAGAACTAAAAATCAATTTCTCGTTCCAAAAAGCCTACTCGAAAGCCAGAAAGCACACTCGGGAACTAAAATGCACGCTTGAGAACTAAAAAAAACTCCCACGTTCCAAAAGTTATGCTCGAAAGTCAAAAAGCGCACCTAGGAACTAAAAAGCATGCTCGAGAACTAAAAATCACTCCCGCGTTCTAAAAACCATGTCCGAAAGCCAAAAAGCACAACAGGAACTAAAAAGATCACTCGAGCACTAAAAGCACTCCTGCGTTCCTAAAAGCATAATAGAAAGCCAAAAAGCACACCCGACAACTAAAAGAACTCCAGCGTTACAAAACGCATGCTTGAAAGCCAAAAAGCTAACTCGAAAACTAAAAAGCATGGTTGAGAACTAAAAAGCACTCCCGCGTTCCAAAAACCTTTCCTGGAAGTCAAGAAGAGCATCCAGGAACTGAAAAGCACTCCCGCATTCCAAAAAGCCTACTCGAAAGCCAAAAATCACACCCGGGAACTAAAATGCACGCTCGAGAACTAAGAAGCACTCCCACATTCCAAAAGGTATGCCTGGAAGCCAAAAAGCACACCTAGGAACTAAAATGAATGTTCGAGAACTAAAAAGCACTCTCGCATTCCAAAAACCATGCTTGAAAGTCAAAAAGCACATTCGGTTACTAAAAAGCACTCCTACGTTAAAAAAAAAAAGCGTGCTTGAAAGCCAAAATGCACACCCGAGAACTAAAAAGCACTCCTGCGATCCAAAAAGCATGCTCGAAAGCCAAAAAAAAAAAAAAAAAAAAAAACTAAGAACTAAAAAGCACTCCTGCGTTCCAAAAAGCAACCTTGAAAGCCAAAAAGCACACTCGGAAACTAAAAAGCACTCCAACATTCCAAAAAGTATGCTCGAAAGCTAAAAACCAAACCCGAGAACTAAAAAGCATGCTCGAGAACTAAAAAGCACTCTGGCATTCCAAAAAGCATGCCTGAGAGCAAAAAAGCACACCTGAAAAAAAAACGAATTCCCATGTTCCAAAACAATGCCCAAAAGCCAAAAAGCACATCCGGGAACTAAAAATCATTCCCGTGTTTCGAAAAGCCTACTCGAAAGCCAAAAAGTACACCCGTGAACTAAAATACACGCTCGAGAACTAAAAACACTCCCAAGTTCCAAAACGTATGCCTGAAAGTAAAAAAGCACACCCAGGAACTTAAAAGAATGCTTGATAACTAAAAATCACTCCCGCATTTCAAAAACCATGCCTGAAAGCCAAAAAGCACATTCGGTAACTAAAAAGCACTCCCGTGTTCCAAAAAGCATGCCCGAAAACCAAAAAGCTAACCCAGGAACGAAAAAGCACTCCCACGTTCCAAAAAGCATGCTCGAAAGCTAAAAATAACACCCAAGAACTAAAATACACTCTCGAAAACTAAAAGCACTCTCACGTTCCAAAAAGCACACCCCGGGAACTAAAAAGCACTCCCGAGTTCCAAAAAGCATGCTCGAAAGCCAAAAAGCACATCCAGGAAATAAAAAGCATGCTCGAGAACTAAAAAGCAAGCACTCACACGGTAAAAAAACCAAGCCCGAAAGCCAGAAAGCACATTCGGTAACTAAAAAGCACTCCTACATTCCAAAAAGCATGCTCGAAAGCCAAAAAGCACACCCAAGAACTAAAAAACACCCTTGTGCTCCAAAAAGCATGCCTAAAAGCCAAAAAAAAAAAAAAAACAATCAGTAACTAAAAAGCACTCCCGCATTAAAAAAAGCATGCCCGAAAGCAAAAAAGTACACCCAGGAACTAAAAAGCACTAACGCGTTCCAAAAAGCATGCTCGAAAGCCAAAAACCACACCCGGGAACTAAAAATCACACTTGACGACTTAAAAGCACTCCCGCATTCCAAAAAACATGACCGAAAGCCAAAAAGCACACCCGAGAACTAAAAATAACACCCGCGTTCCAAAAAGCCTACTCGAAAGTCAAAAAGCACACTCGGGAATTAAAAAGCATGCTCAAGAATAAAAAAATCACTCCCGCGTTCCAAAAACCATGTTTGAAAGCCAAAAAGCACACCTAGGAACTAAAAAGCGTGCTCGAGAACTAAAAAGCACTCCCGCGTTTCAAAAACCATACCCGAAAGTAAACCTAACACGGTTCCGGTCCGGTTCCGGTTTGAAACCGGCGGTTTTGGTTCCGGTTCCGGTTCTGGTTCTGGTTCCAGTTTCGGTTTCGGTTCCAGTTCCGCGGTTTGATGGAACCGGAACCGGAACCGAAATCGAAATCGGAACTGCTATATGCCGGTTCTGGTTCCGGTTCCGGTTCCGGTTCCATTGGAACCTGCGGTTTTGAACCTTTTTTTTTTTTTTTTTCAAACAAAAAAAAGACTTCTCTAATAAAATAAAATATATAAATGATAAATTACAAAATTAAATGAAATTATAAAATAAAATTACAAATGACAATTTATGGGTTCTTATGGATGCTTGAACCATGGTTGCAAAAGAAAAATGATAACACCCTAACCAATGAAACCACATTCAATTCTAGTATAATAATTGAAACAAAAACTATAAGTAGTATAAAGATTTATTTTAAAACGTGTCCATTTACACGAGGCCTGACTTTAAAGTAATTCTCCGGACCAAGACGGGCACGGCTGTGGTGTCGGATCGAGAGGAAAAGGTTTCTTACTAGGTTTAAACGAGGTTCGAAATAGACACGAAACTTAAAAACACTTTTTTTTTTTGATGAAAAAGGGGTTTTTGGGGCCGGAAAAGTGGCCACAAGCCCTCCGGATTGCTCCCATTGGATTCCTTGCATCATTCTATGCGATTTCAAAAAAAAAAAAAAAATCACCCAATTCGGACATCCGAGCACAAAGTTATGGCCTTTCAAAGTTTAAGGCATATATAAAAATATTTTTACCGCAATTTTTTTTTTTAGGCAAATTTTTTCTATTCTCTCGTTGTCAACGGAAATTTTTCTACTAAGAGTTTAACACTTTGTGTTCTCTATTCCGGTCAATACTCATTGTTTACCAAAGCTGAATACCGTCTTCAAAACAATTACAAAATAAAATAAATATTAAAAACCTTGGAAACTTGGAGACTTGAGAGTGTTGGAGAGAAATTAGAATTAGAGAATTGAGAAGAAATTGGTGTGGGGAAAAATGAAAGGGGGGGGGGGGGGGGGGGGGGTTGGTATTTATAGAAAAAAAAAAAAAAAAATTGTGTGAATCGGCGGTTCGAACCGAACCGGAACCGTCGGTTCCAATCCGGTTCGAACCGCTGGTTCGACCAAATCATAGAACCATAACCGGAAAAACCGCCGGTTCCGGTTCTGGTTCTGGTTCTGGTTTTTTCCGATTTCGGTTCCGGTCGGTTCCAACCGGAACCGTGCCAGGTCTACCCGAAAGCAAAAAAGCACATTCGGTAACTACAAAGCACTCTTGCGTTCCAAAAAGCATGCCCAAAAGACAAAAAATACACCCGGAAACTAAAAAGCACTCCCGCGTTCCAAAAACCATGCTCAAAAGCCAAAAAGGACACCCGGGAACAAAAATGCATGCTCAAGAACTAAAAAGCACTCCCGCTTTCCTAAATGTATGCTCGAAAGCCAAAAAGCATACCTAGGAACTAAAAAGCATGCTTGAGAACAAAAAAAAACTTCAACGTTCCAAAAAGCATGCCCGAAAGCCAAAAAGCACATTTGGTAACTAAAAAGCACTCATGCGTGCCAAAATGCAAGCTCGAAAGCCAAAAAGCACACCCGAGAAATAAAAAGCCCTCCCACATTCCAAAAAGCATGCTTGAAATCCAAAAAGCACACCCGGGAACTAAAAAGCTCTCCCGCATTCCAAAAAGCATACTCAAATGCCAAAAAGCACAACTGAGAACAAAAAATACACGCACGAGAACTAAAAAGCACTCTCGCATTCCAAAAAGCATCATCGAAAGCCAAAAAAGCACATCTAGGAACTAAAAAGCACTCATGTGTTCTAAAAAGAACACCCAGGAACTAAAAAGTATGCTTAAGAACTAAAATGTACTCTTGCATTCCATACAGTTTGCCCGAAAGCCAAAAAGCACATCTGGGAACTAAAAAGCATGCTCGAAAACTAAAAAACACTACTATGTTCCAAAAACCAAGTCTGAAAGCCAAAAAGTACACCCAGGAACTAAAAAGCACTCCCGTGTTTCTAAAAGCATAATCGAAAGCCAAAAAGCAAACCCGGCAACTAAAAGCACTCCCGCATTAGAGAAAACATGCTCGAAAGCCAAAAAGCTCACTAGGGAGCTAAAAAGCATGATTGAGAACTAAAAAGCACTCCTGCGTTCCAAAAAGCATGCCTGGAAGCCAAAAAGCACATTAGGGAATTGAAAAACACTCCCGCGATCCAAAAAGCCTACTCGAAAGCCAAAAAGCACACCTGGGAACTAAAATGCACGCTTGAGAACAAAAAAGCACTCCCACATTCCAAAAGGTATGCCTGTAGTCGAAAAAGCACACTCGGAAACTAAAATGATTGTTCGGTAATTAAAAAGCACTCTTGCGTTCCACAAACCATGCCCGAAAGTCAAAAATCACATTCGGTAACTAAAAACATTCCTATGTTCAAAAAAGCATGCCTGAAAGCCAAAAAGCACACCCGGGAACTAAAAGCACTCCCGCATTCCAAAAAACATGATCAAAAGCCAAAAAGCACACTCAAGAACTAACAAGTTCGCTCGAGAACTAAAAAATACTCCCGCATTCCAAAAAGCAATCTCGAAAGCTAAAAAGCACACCCGAGAACTAAAAAGCACTCCCGCGTTCCAAAAGGTATGCTTGAAAGCCAAAAACCACACCCGGGAACTAAAAAGCATGCTCGAAAACCAAAAAGCACTCCCGTTTTCCAAAAAGGATGCCCAAAAGCAAAAAAAGCACACCTGGAAACAAAAAAGCACTCCCGCGTTCCAATAAGCATGCCCAAAAGCCAAAAAGCATATCCAGGAACTCAAAATCACTCTCGCGTTCCAAAAAGCACATATGGGAATTGAAATGCACTCTCGAGAACTAAAAAACACTCTTGCGTTCCAAAAGGTATGCCCGAAAGCAAAAAAGCACACTTGGGAACTAAAAAGAATGCTCGACAACTAAAAATCACTCTCGTGTTCCAAAAACCATGCTAGAAAGCCAAAAAGCACATTGGTAACTAAAAAGTACTATTGCATTTCAAAAAACATGCATGAAAACCAAAAAGCACACCCGGGAACGAAAAAGTACTCCCGCATTCCAAAAAGTATGCTTGAAAGCCAAAAAGCACACTCGAGAACTAAAAAGCACTCCCGCGTTCCAAAAAGTATGCTTGAATGCCAAAAAGCACACTTGAGAATTAAAAAGCACTCTCGAGTTACAAAAAGCATGCTCAAAACCTAAAAAGAACACCAGGGAACTAAAAAGCATGCTTAAGAACTAAAAAACACTCCTACGTACAAAAAATCGTACTTGAAAGCCAAAAGCACATTCGGTAACCAACAAGCACTCATGCATTCCAAAAAGCATGCTTCAAAGCCAAAAAGCACACCTGGGAACCAAAAAACACTCATGCATTCCAAAAAGCATGCTTGAAAGCCAAACAACACATTCAGTAATTAAAAAGCACTCCTGTGTTTAAAAAAACATGCCCGAAAGCAAAAAAGCACACCCGGGAACGAAAAAGCACTCCCGCGTTCCAAAAAGCATGCTCGAATGACAAAAATCACACCTAGGAACTAGAATACACACTCGAGAATTAAAAAGCACTCTCGTGTTCCAAAAAGCATGCTCGAAAGCCAAAAAGAACACTCAGGAACTAAAAAAGCATGCTCGAGAACTAAAAAGCACTCCCACGTTTCAAAAACCATGCCCGAAAGAAAAAAAACACATTCGGTAACTAAAAAGCACTCCTGCGTTCCAAAAAGCATGCCCAAAAGCCAAAAAGTACACCCGGGACCAAAAAAAACTCTTGCTCTCCAAAAAGCATGTCTGAAAGCCAAACAACACATTCGGTAATTCAAAAGCAATCTTGCATTCAAAAAAGCATGCTTGAAAGCAAAAAAGCACACACGGGAACTAAAAAGCACTCCTGTATTCCAAAAAGCATACTTGAAAACCAAAAAGCACACCCGGAAACTAAAAATCATGCTGGAGAACTTAAAAGCACTCATGTGTTCCAAAAAGCATGCCTGACAGCAAAAAAACACACCCGGAAACAAAATAGCACTCTTGCGTTCCAAAAAACATTCCCTAAAGCCAAAAAACACATCTGGGAACTAAAAATCACACATGCGTTCCAAAAAGCCTACTCAAAAGCTAAAAAGTACACCCATGAACTAAAAAGCATGCTCGAAAATTGAAAAGCACTCTCGCGTTCCAAAACCATGCTCGAAAGCCACAAAGCATATTTGGTAACTAAAAAGCTCTCATGCGTTCTGAAAAGCATGCCTGAAAGCCAAAAAACACACTTGGGAACAAAAAGGCACTCCTGTATTTGAAATACCCTGTTCGAAAGCCAAAAAGCACACCCAGGGACTAAAATGCACACTCGAGAACTAAAAAGCACTCCCGCGTTCCTAAATGTATGCCCGAAAGCCAAAAATCACACCTGGGAACTAAAAAGCACTCCAGCGTTCCAAAAAGCTTGCCCGAAAGACAAAAAGCATATTCGGTAACTAAAAAGCACTTCTATGTGCCAAACCGTAAGCTCGAAAGTCAAAAAGCACACCCAGGAAATAAAAAGCACTCCCACGTTCCAAATAGTATGCTCGAAAGCCAAAAAGCACACCCGGGAACAAAAAAGAACTCCCACGTTCTAAAAAGCATGCTCAAAAGCCAAAAAGCACACCCTGGAACTAAAATGCACGCTTGAGAACTAAAAAGCACTCGCGCGTTCCAAAAAGCATGCTTGAAAGCCAAAAAGCACTCCCACGTTCCAAAAAGCACACCCAGGAACTAAAAAGCATGCTTGAGAACTAAAATGCACTCCCGCGTTCTAAAACGTTTACCCAAAAGCCAAAAGCACATCCAGGAACTAAAAAGTATGCTCGAGAACTAAAAGCACTTCCGCATTCCAAAAACCATGACCAAAAGCCAATAAGCACATTCAGTAACTAAAAAGCACTCTTGCATTCCAAAAAGCATGCCTGAAAGCCAAATAGCACATTTGGTAACTAAAAAGCACTCCCGCATTCAAAAAAGTATGCCCAAAAGCAAAAAAAACACCCCTTGAAACTAAAAAGCACTCCTGCATTCCAAAAAGCTTGCTCGAAAGCCAAAAAGCACACCCAGAAACTAAAATTCATGCTTGAGAACTTAAAGCACTCTCGCGTTTTAAAAAGCATACTTAAAAGCAAAAAAGCACACCCAGAAACAAAAAAGCACTCTCGCATTCCAAAAAGCATGCCTAAAAGCCAAATAGCACATCCGGGAACTAAAAATCACTCTTGTGTCCTAAAAAGCCTACTCGAAAGCCAAAAAGCACACCCAGGAACTAAAATGCATGCTCAAGAACTAAAAAGCACTATCGCATTCCAAAAGGTATGCCTGAAAGCCAAAAAGCACACCCGGAACTAAAAAGAATGCTCAAGAACTTAAAATCACTCCTGCGTTCCAAAAGGTATGCCCGAAAGCCAAAAAGCACACCCGTAACTAAAAAGAATGCTCGAGAACTAAAAATCACTCTTGCGTTCCAAAAACCATAACCAAAAGCCAAAAAGAACATTCGGTAACTAAAAGCACTCCTGCGTTCCAAAAAGCTTGCCCGAAAATCAAAAAGCACATCCGGGAACGTAAAAGCACTCCTACTTTACAAAAAAACAAGCTCAAAAGCCAAAAATCACATCCAAGAACTAAAATGTATGCTCAAGAATTAAAAAGCACTCTCGCGTTCCAAAAAGCATGCTCGAAAGCCAAAAAGCACACCCAGGATTGGAAAGCACTCTCGCGTTCCAAAAAGCATGCTTGAAAGCTAAAAAGAATACATGAGAAGTAAAAAGCATGCTCTAGAACTAAAAAGCACTCCCATGTTCTAAAAACCATGCCCAAAAGCCAAAAAGCATATTCGGTAACTAAAAAGAACTCATATGTTCCAAAAAGCATGCCCCTAACTAAAAAGCACACCCAGGAACCAAAAAAAACTCATGCATTCCAAAAGCATGCCTGAAAGCCAAACAACACATACAGTAATTAAAAAGCACTCCCGCGTTCAAAAAAGCAAGCCCAATAGCAAAAAACACTACCGCATTCCAAAAAGCATGCTCGAAAGCTAAAAGCATGCCCGAGAACTAAAAATCACACTCGAGAACTTAAAAGCACTCTCGCGTTCTAAGAAGCATGCCCGAAAGCAAAAAGCACACCCTAGAAACATAAAAGCACTCCCGCATTCAAAAAGCATGCCCGAAAGCTAAAAAACACATCTAGAAACTAAAAATCGCACACGTGTTCCAAAAAGCCTACTTGAAAGCCAAAAAACACACCTGGGAACTAAAATTCATGCTTGAGAATTAAAAAGCACTCCCGCGTTCCAAAAGTTATGCTAAAAAGTCAAAAAACACATCCAATAACTGAAAAGCATGCTCAAGAACAAAAAATCACTCCTACGTTCCAAAAACTTGTCTGAAAACCAAAAAGCACACCTAGGAACTAAAAAGCATGCTCGAGAACTAAAAATCACTCCCACGTTCCAAAAAATATGTCAAAAAGCCAAAAAGCACATTCGGTAACTATAAAGCACTCTTGCGTTCTGAAAAGCATGCCTAAAAGTAAAAAAAAAAAAAACACACCCAAGAACTAAAAAGTACTATTGCGTTTCAAAAAGCATACTCGAAAGTCAAAAAGCACACCCAGGGAACTAAAATGCACGCTCAAGAACTAAAAAGCACTCCAGCGTTCCTAAATGTATGCCCAAAAGCTAAAAAGCACACCCGGGAACTAAAAAGCATGCTCAAGAACTAAAAAGCACTCCTGTGATCCAAAAAGCATGCCCGAAGGTCAAAAAGCACATTCAGTAACTAAAAAGGACTCCTGCGTGCCAAAAAGCATGCTTGAAACCCAAAAAGCACACCCGGTAACTAAAAAGCACTCCCGTGTTCCAAAAAGCATGCTTAAAAGCCAAAAAGAACACCTAGGAACTAAAATGCACTCTCGCGTTCCAAAAAGCATGCTTGAAAGCCAAAAAGCACACCCGAGAACTAAAAAGCACTCCCGTGTAAAGCACACCCAGGAACTAGAAAGCATGCTCGAGAACTAAAATGCACTCCTGCATTCCAAAAAGTTTGCTTGAAATTTAAAAAGCACATCCAGGAACTAAAAAGCATGCTCGAGAATAAAAAAGTTGTCCCGCGTTCCAAAAACCAAGCCCGAACACCAAAAAACACATTCGGTAACTAAAAATCATTCATGCGTTCCATAAAGCATGCCTGAAAGCCAAATAGCACATTTGGTGACTATTAAGCACTCCCGCGTTCAAAAAAGCATGCCCGAAAGCCAAAAAAAACCCTCGAGAACTAAAAAACACTCTCGCGTTCCGAAAAGCAAACCCAGGAACTAAAAATCATGCTCGACAACTTAAAAGTACTCCCGCATTCTAAAAAGCATGCCCGAAAGCAAAAAAAAAACACACCATGAAACAAAAAAGCACTCCCGCGTTCCAAAAAGAATGGCCAAAAGTCAAAAAGCACATATGAGAACTAAAAATCACTCATGCGTTCCAAAAAGCCTACTCAAAAGCCAAAAAGCACACTTGGGAACTAAAATGCACGCTTAAGAACTAAAAAGCACTCTCGCGTTCCAAAAGGTATGCCCGAAAGCTAAAAAGCACACCCGAAAACTAAAAAGAATGCTCGAGAACTAAAAATCACTCCCATGTTCCAAAAACCATGCTCGAAAGCCAAAAAGCACATTTGGTAACTAAAACGCACTCCTGCATTCTAAAAAGCATGCACGAAAACCAAAAAACACACCCAAGAACTAAAAAGCACTCCTGCGTTTCAAATAGCATGCCCATGAGCAAAGAGGCACACCCGTAAAAAAAAAAAAAAAAAAAGCATCCCACGTTCTAAAAAGCATTCCCGAAAGTCAAAAAGCACATCCGGGAAATAAAGCTCACTCCTGAGTTCCAAAAAACCTATTGAAAGCCAAAAAGTACACCTGGGAACTAAAATCCACGCTCAAGATCTAAAAAGCACTACCGCGTTCCAAAAGGTATGCCCAAAAGCCAAAAAGCACAATCGGGAACTAAAAAGCATGCTCGAGAACTAAAGAGCACTCTCGCATTCTAAAAACCAAGCTCGAAAGCCAAAAAGCACTTATGTGTTCTAAAAAGCACTTATGTGTTCTAAAAAGCATGCCCAAAAGCTAAAAAGCACACCCGGGAACTAAAAAGCACTTTCGCGTTCTAAAAAGTATGCTTGAAAGCCAAAAGCACACCCAGGAACTAAAAAGCTCACTCGAGAACTAAAAAGCACTCATGCGTTCCAAAAAGCCTGCTCGAAAGCCAAAAAGAACACCCGGGAGCTAAAAAGCATACTCGAGAACTAAAAAGCACTCCCACGTTCCAAAAACTATGCCTGAAAGCCAAAAAGCACATTTGGTAACTAAAAAACACTCATGCATTCCAAAAGCCTGCTCGAAAGCCAAAAAGCACACCCAGGAACTAAAAAGCACTCTTGCATTCCAAAAAGCATGTTCGAAAGCTAAAAAGCACACCTAAAAACTAAAATGTATGCTCGAGAACTAAAAAGCTGAAATTCCCTAAAGTAATTATTGTGTAATAATACCTAGGGGGGGGGGGGGGGGGTGAATAGGTATGTGCTTAAAATTCTTCAAACTTCTTTCTCAACACAACAAGGATGTGCACACTTGGGTTGTCTAACAAATGGATTGCTTTAACAAGTCAATGAGAGTTCAATACACAAGTGATACAAGCAATACAAGTTATGGAAGTAATGAAAACTTAAAGTGAAACTTGACACAAGTATTTTTACGTGGTAAACCTCCTAAGAGGAAACATCCACGGGTTGAATCCACAACCACCGGTAAACCACAATTCACTATGACGAAAAGGAGATACACACTTGATCAAGCCAAATTTGGTATGATTTTGTACCTCATTCCCGTCTCTTTATGCTTGATTCTTGGGCATGTCCCTGTATTTAATAGTGTTAAAATGAGCATTTCAGGTTATTTAGGTATCAAGGGCTTTTGTAAAGAAGATGTGAAGTTTGGTTCAAAAAGGTGCACAAGTTGGCAAAACAGGGCATTGTCGCCACAAGCGTCGCCACTTGTGTCGCCATGGCGACAGGGAGTCTTATTTCAAGGCAAATCAATTAGGTCTCGCCACCACATGTTGTCACCACTTCTACATATGGCGACACAAAAGGAACTAAACTGTCGCCACTTGGGAAGTGGCGACATAGAGATGTCGCCATAAGCGTCGCCATGACGACATAAGGTTTTTGAAAGCACCACTTGATGTCGCCACTTTGTGTCGCCAGTTGCAATATGGTGAAAAAGATAAAAAATGTGGCGACATTTGAATTTCAGAAGGCATAACCGTCTGTTGCCACTTGTGTCGCCATGACAAGTGGCGACAATGGAAATGGCGACACCTTGCCACATCAGATTTTCCAGCGGTTATCAATACATTTCCATGGCCACTATATATATTCCTCTTCTTCCAAACTTGAGCCACACACCATACTTAGAGAGCACGAAATTTCTACAAATCTAACCCTAGTTTCTCATCTATTTCTCACCTTTCAACCTCCTCCATTCTCTAATCTTGAACTATCTCTACCATCCAAAATGTCAACACAATGTCTTGATTCCTCCACCCAAATCATTCCTCTCTTTCCATTCTCTCCATTTCCATACCTTTGTCACTTACCATTTAGACACCCACCTATCTAGACACTTCATTTTCTACCACTCTTTACACTAAGAGCATCAAGGGAAAGGAAGGAGCAAGCTCTAAAGAAGGTGGCCTAAGGGTGATTTCCTCAACTATTACTTCCTATTCTTTTGATTGTAACTATGTGTAGCTAAACCCCTAATTTAGGGGATAGATTTGAGGAACTTGTGGATATGGGTATTTGCTAAACTATTTGTAATTGAATCTCTATTTGTTTCCTTTTCACTTTATATCTAGATTCTATGCTTATTGTGATTTGCATTGTATATCACTAGTAGATCATAATATTGTGAAACCAATCTTGGATTGACACCCTTGATTGGTTGAAGAACTTAGTGATTAGGATGAATTAGTGGTGGGTATATCAACCCCATTAATCCAACCCTTGATTTATACCTAACTAATCTCACCTTGACACCCTTTCCTTAATCAGTTAGGCATTGAGGTGAGAAGATGTTGAGTGTTCATAATGATGACCTCAACACACTTTAGAAAAAAAATGGCTAGCATTTATGAGATTGGTCATTATTGAGTTTTGAAAGCATTACCTAGATTCATGAGTAACTCAATCTATTCCCTAACTTCTATTAATTGATTTTACCATCTCTCTTATCAAGATTGTTGAGTCTACTATTTTTCATATCATTTTTGTATGTTTATTTTAATTGCATTTTCATGGGTTGTAAAACCCAAACAACTATCCATTTTCAATGATTTATTTTATTGCTTTAGATTAGTCAATTGATCCAATACATCCTCCATCTCCCTGTGGAACGAACTTTGCTTACCACTTGCTAAGAAATATTATCTTAAAGGATTTTTAAGTGGTTAAAATACGGTTTTCAAAAGAACATCAATATTGTATTTTGTTGGGTACCAAAATGACCTCATCAACACTCAAAGGCAATCAACACATGATACACTCCCAAGCTATCAACTCCTAATCTACCCTCGGGCCTAGTGAGTCACTTTGCCTCAACTTTCTAACCGAGACAAATCACTTGCAAGTAAGTTCCTCATATTTTAATTGGCTTATTTCGTTGACAAACCACATTTTGGGATGTCTATATAATGGGTAGCTTAGGTTCTCGTTGACAAGCTTCCAATCATCTTGGTGACTTCAAGAGCAAGAGCGAAAGGAAATCACTTGACTTACCTCTTAAAGAGATTAGTTGCACACACACACTTCTTCATGCATGTTTTATTCATCTTGCATTTGTGCTTCAATTCTTATGTGTGCATTCTTCACACTTCACACTTGCACCTCTTTGTTGGATTTTATTGTGTGAAAATGTCTAGTAATTCGTTTCCGTTTATGTGATCGGAAATGTCCGTGCTTGCACGATAGTGTGCATGTCTTAGCACGATGGTTGACCATTTGAGAAGGTCCTATTCTTCTCTTGGATAAGTGTTAATTTTGGTTTGATTGTTTGGAGTAAAGTGTCTAGTTTCAAAAGATTGGATTTCAATCATTTAAATGATTTTCAAAACTGACCTTTGTATGGTCTTGTGACCATAACTTTTTATAAAAAGCTTTAAAATGAGTTTTAAAATTTTCTATACAAACTAGACACCCAAACCTTTTCAACGGTATATTATTCATTATATTTCATGACCATTTGGATTGGTTTTGAAATCTCCAAAGTGACCACCAAAACAGGGCAACTCTGTTGTTATCCGTTTCTAACCTTTGGTCACTCAATTAACCATAATGTTTTCTAAAAACATTGAAATATCATTTTATAAAAAGAAGTCAAAAGTAGACATCCATACCTTTCCAATGATATATCATACGAAAGGTTTCAATGTCGTTTGGTCATGTTTTGAGGCGCTTGAAGTTGAAGCTGATGCACTGTCGCATCCAAACCGTTGTACACTCGCCCTACGTATAGCGTGCACCTGATTGATTTTTTAAACTGCTATACACCTAGCCAAAGTTGTTGTTCGTACAGCCGTTATTAGAGAATTTGTTATTCACTTTTCCAAGTGACTCGCTATACAACTGCTCTACGTAGAGCAGGCATACAACGGTTAAGGCAAATTTTTTTGAAAATTTAGCAAAACGCTGTAGCTTCAATTGGACATCCTATATATATGCCTCGTTGTCCTTAGGTCGTTTCAAGGAGTTCAAAATCATATTTTTAACTTAAAGTATTTTTCAAGAGAGAAAATCATCGAAGAACTCAACTTTGATTACACAAACTTATTTCCATATGCATCAAACTTCATCTAGCATCATCTAGTATCATCTATGATGTATATATGCATGGGTCTTTTTCAACACACATGATTTGGTAAGTTGAACACCATCCATTCATTTTTGTGTACTTACTTAGCAAGAAATCTCATTTTTAACTTTTATTCATTTAGATTATATTCTATTTACAAGTTGAGATTATTGTGTTGATTGATTGAGTTATTTTGTGATAGCTAGGATTACAAGTTTATATATCATCTAGCTAATTTATCTCATTGATTGATTGAGTTATTTTGTGATAGCTAGGATTTCAAGTTCATATATCATCTAGCTAATTTATCTCATTGATTAATTGAGATTGTTTGTGATAGCTATTGTATCTAGGATTGGTTATCCTTTACATAGCTAAGTTGTATGCCATGACATATAGCAATATTGATATCTAGGAATGTTCTCATTGACATCTTAAATTCTTAGATAAACATTTAGTGTAACTTAGCATTATTTGCATATTGAATATCATAATATTCAAATAGGTCATTGATCTCTTCATTGAGAAGTAAGTCTTGTGAATAAGGTGGCTTAGTGCGTAAGCAAGTGGTCTAGGTTCACTATTAAAGACCCACAGGGTAGTAGTGGTGGGTTAGTAACCGTGTATGGTATGATGGTGGTCAGCCTAGGTTGTAAACATCATTGTAAGTAGTGGATTCGAGGATCGAGTGTGGCTAGCTGAATAACTCGTGGTTTTTCCTTGTTGAAGGTTTCCACGTAAAAATCAAGTGTTTTTTAATTTCCACATTTTATACTTGATTTTATTAATTGTTGAATTGGGTTAATTTCGTAAAATTAACTAATCCAAAAAATTGGTAATAATCGGATTAACACCATTCACCCCCCTCTAGGTTGTTTTAGACACGCTGCTATATTTGTTTCATTGCCTCTAAAAAGCCACTCCCTAACCTAGACTATTCACAAGTCTCTAGGAAGATTTCCTTACTCGGACTTATTGAAGCCACATGCCACTTGCAAAGACTTCCCAATTGCTCAATCTTACTTGAAGCCTCATGCTCCTTGCTAAGACTTCCATTGCCTAACTAATTCGAGCCTCTTGCTCTTAGTCAAGACTTCCTTGCTTAGCTATTCTAAGCCACATGCTCTTAACTAAGACTTCTTGCTTTGCTAACTGGACCACATGTCCTAACCATGTCTTCTTTGCTCTATGTTGAAGAATCACTCAACAATAAGAGACTTCCCACCTTTTGCAAGGCAAACGATCTAAGTGATGTAAATGATGCAAACACAACCAAATAGAGAAAGTAGATCACACAAACTCTATGAACATGCAATTAGATAACTAGAATATGCTTTCAACAATCAATCACAAAGTTATCTAGAAATCTAATCATGTGAATCAATATGAACTAGACTAGAATAATCAATATCTCAATAAAAAAATCCTAGTTCTTAGATCACGAAACTAAATCTAGAAATCAACAATCAAGCTCATTACACAAAACATTTCTAGAATTAATTTCATGTGAATCAAGTTTAGCTTTGAAATATGTTCAATCAAAATTAAAAAAGCTAAAATTCGAAAATAAATTAAACAAGTCTAAGATTGGAATCAAAATCATTCTAAACATTTTTCATCAATAAAGTAATAAGATCCATCAAGTTGATCATAAGAAAAATGCAAAGAAGATGATTATCAAAAGAAAAGATGAATCACGATTTGAAATCAGATGACAGTGATTAACCTGGACATATTTTCACCTTGAAAATGCTTGAAACTTGTTCCTCTCTTCAAGACCAACAATTTTGGATTTCGGATCACTCAATTTGGAGTTGAGATGAGAGAGATATGACTAAAACAAAAATGCAGAAGTTGTGAGAGTTTTGGCACGAATTTGAATTAAATAGGGAGGGAAGCCAAATGGAGAAGAAGAAGGGCAAAGAGGTAATTGTGCCACCAATTAGCCTCTCTTCCTGTGGAGGTGTGTGGCCACAATGGGAAGGCCGAGAGGCCTTCTTCCCATGGTGGCCACATGCCTCCACGGGAAGGAAGGGTGGTGGCCTCTTGCCTCATCTCTTCTCCTTCGCTCCCTTTTGTGCACCTCACGCATTCTTCGATCGTTCTTCGGCATTTGAACTCCGAATTTGAATCCGCTTTTGAATTATGAACTGTAACTCAATGACACATGAGGAAGACTACTAAACTTTGACCAAAGGTTATGAATTCGACTCGATACACGACGACGAAGATAATGCATTGTAAGAGAACGTAAAGTAACGTAATGAGTGAGTAACCAAAATGACCGGAACTCAACAAGGAATCATATGAGTACATATTAAAGTTCAAAACAACAAAACCCAAACAAATAAACACAAGATCACACAAGTATGCCATATCCTAGAGATAGTCCTAGAACATGCAATTCTACAATGTTTGTCAATATGAGATCAATACATGAGCATACTAAAAACACGTGTGTGAATGTGTTATACCAAATGAGAGCTACGATGCAGGGACACAAATGTATGCAATGTGTGTGTGTATGTGTGTGTGTGTGCGCTTATGCCTTGCAAGAGGAAGAAGTATCTTGATACCTTAACATTCAAGTAAACGTTTTTTCTCTTGAAGACGATCTTTACATGAGAGGTTGTTTTTCTCCTTTGAAGCTCCTTTCAACCAAGAAACATTGAAACAACTAACCATTAGAAATTAAGAGAGTTTTGCAATGGAATCAAGCTAATAAAAATCTAAAACCTTACAAAAGAACTCCCGTGTTCCTAAAAGTATTCTTGAAAGCCAAAAAGTACACCCAATATGTAAAAAGCACGCTCGAGAACTAAGAAGAACTCCCGCGTTCCAAAAAGCATGCTTAAAAGCCAAAAAGCACACTCGGAAACTAAAAAGCATGCTCGAGAACTAAAAAGCACTCCTGCATTACAAAAACCATGCCCGAAAGTCAAAAAGCACATTTGGTAACTAAAAAGCACTCCTGCGTTCCAAAAAGCATGCCTGAAAGCTAAAAAGCACACCTGGGAACTAAAAAGCACTCCCGTGTTCCAAAAAACATGCTTGAAAGCCAAAAAGCACACTTGAGAGTTAAAATGCATGCTCGAGAACTAAAAAAACTCTCTCGCGTTCCTAAAAGTATGCCCGTATGAATGTACACAAACGAAGTTAAATTACTTAAAGCATACCTAGAGGGGGGGGGGGGGGGGGGGGGGTGAATAGGTTTTTACACCTTTTTTCAAACCCTTGAACAAACATCCGTTTGTCCCTCAAGGTAGCCTTACACACAACACAATAATCCAAGATAGACATACATAGACAATATGATGACACAATCATAATAGAAATGTCTAAGTATATCAACAAGTCATGTGAGGTAAAAAATCAAATAATCATAATAACAAAATAAACTTGTATTTCATAAGATGTTCAATGTGTTACAAGAGTGAGCAAAATGTCACTAAACAAATATTACAATATACAAAAGAATCAAAGATACAAATTGATCTATAGAATGAATACTCTAATCACACTATACAAAGACTTGGTTCACAATACATCACAAGTGAATATTATGAATCAAGACAATAAAATATACAATTAAAATATAAGAGAAGAGATAGAAAGAATTAGCACAAGGGATTTTTTAACGTGGTAAAACCTCCAAGGAGGAAACATCCACGGGTTGAATTACAACCATTGGGTACTATATTATTGGAAAGTAAACATAGAACATTCACAAAGTGACCAATCTTTAGCTCACCCAACCTAGTGAAGTCTAAGCCTACCCAACCCTATTGGAAAGTATGAAATCCCTCAATGATGCGGAACCACCATATATTGGACAACACACTCAACCAACATCGATGGTAGATTAGAAATTCCTCAAGAGTGCATACACATCCCGTGTACCCCGCTCTATCGGAGTCTATGTCTAACCATACGCCTAGGCCTACCAATATGTTAGCCAACTCCCTATCCAAGGCACTCTTGCCTCTAGGGAGCCTCCCATGCATGACTATCCGAGTCCTCCCGACTCTAGCCATGACTTCTTGCTTACCTATCCGAGTCATCCCGACTCTAGGCAAGACTTCTTGCTTGGCTATCCGAGTCATCCCGACTCTAACCAAGACTTCATGCCTTTTACAAGGACTTCCTAGTGTGATCATGTGAATGCAAATGATGCAAACATTCATTTCAACATAGAACATGTGATCAATACATTCTATGGCACAAATAGACCTAAACATGTGAAAACACAATTAATCAAGCCTAGATGCAAAAATCCATGAATAGAAACCTAAGCATGTGAAACACCTAACACATATACTCAAAGTCTCATTCACACATATAACACTTGAATCACAAAATGTTCATTAAGTCCTAATTCAAGATGCTATCAATATTCAATCAAAGTCTAGATATATGAGATTAAAATCAATCAATCAATATACTAGACAAAAATATAGAGCAAGGTTTTGAGATTTACATCAATCAAAACCTATATTCTCTAAATCACAAACAAATACACAAATCCTTGATTTCTTCAATCAAAGGACCAAATCAAATCTCAAAGTCATTTTAACACAAAATTAATTCAATTAAGTATCAAACAACCTAAGATGCCATTCTAATCACAATACAACTCACAAACAAATGTAAAACCTAGAATCATGAAATCTAGTCAACATAAGTCCATAAATTGAATTTCAATTGGAATGATAATCAAGCTATCTTTTCAAATAGCTTTCATAAAAAAATAACATAGATATAGAAGAAGAAACCCCAAGCATTTGGAAGGTCAAATAACAAGAAATCCCTAAGATGAGACCATTACCTCGGATTATGATGCTGGTTCGGAATTCAGTGGTCAACCACTGGAAATCACGATCAAACAGCTACCAAACCACTTGGAGATGTTAGAGGACTCAAATACGAACACTCTCCAACTTGAATCACTCAAATCCGACTCCGGATGCGGAAGATATGGTGTTTTGAAGTTTGGAAAAATTGGAGAGAATTCTAGACGGGAAAAACTGAAATATTCTTCTTGGAAATTCAAAATGAGAGAGATAGGGAAGAAATAGGAGGAGAGAGAAGGCATTTTTCGGCCAATCACGTGGTGCCACGTCACCCCCAGGCCGTGGGGGGCGCGTGGCCCACACGGGAGCAGAAGGGGCTCCAGGCCGTGGGGCCCACGGCCTCAACCACGGCCAGCCTATGTGGCCCACGGCCTGGGCTGTCTTCTCCCGCGTACTCTCGGTTCGTCGGCCCGTATCTCGAGCGTCCGAACTCCGAATTCGAATCCGTTTTCGGATTACGAACTGTGACTCTCTCACGCACGAAAACGACTATACAACTTTGAAAAACGGTTGAGAAATCATCTCGGAAATCATCGATGAAGTCAACACAACGTAAGAGAACGTAAAGTGGCAAAGTCAACACGTTTGGACTCGAAACCTTATGAATGAGTAACCGAAACGACCGGAACTCAATAAGGCATTGAATAAGAACATGTTCAAGTCCTAAACACAAAATACGGAAACATACAAACACAAATACACACACATATGCTAGTTTCCGGACATAGTCCTAGAAAATGCAAAACACAAAGTTTATTAACTAAATGTGAATGCATGAGCATATTTTGCCAAGTGTGTGAAAGTAAAATGTAAATGAAATAAAATCATGAAGGGACACACAAGAATGATATGTGTGAGTGTGTGCCTAGCCTTGTAAGAGATAAGAGGTCATGTATACCTTTGTAGACCGATAATGTCCGAAACTCTTAAAAACCGGCAACTTGAACGAATAATGGTTGAGACGTCCTTCGTCTTCGAAATCCTTCATTTACTAACCACTAAACATTACAAGTAAAACACGTTTTGATATGGAATTAATGCCAACACTAATTATCAACCTAACACCGTAAGCAATAAAAAAACACACCCGGGAACTAAAAAAGCATGCTTGAGAACTAAAAAAGCACTCCTACATTCCAAAAAGTATGCCTGAAAGCCAAAAAGCACATTCGGTAACTAAAAAGCACTCCCGTGTTCCATAAAGCTTGCTCAAAAGCCAAAAAGCACACTTGGGAACTAAAAAGCATGCTTGAGAATTAAATTTCTTCTCTTCTCTCTCCTCGAATCTCTTCTTCTCAACACCAAACCCATACAATCAAACACCAACCCAGAAATCAATCTCTATAATCAACTTCTTCAAACATTAAAACCTAGCCATCAAACATCATCTATCTCTCTATCTCTCTCACTCATTCAAACCTCTCACCACCGAATCTCAACCTCATCTCTCTCAAACACTGAATCTCAACCTCATCTCTCTCAAACACCGAATCTCAACCTTAACCTAATCCACCACTTCTCAAACCTTAGTCGCCGTCGAATCTCAACCGTAAAAAACAACAATGAGAATTGAAAACAAGATCCCAAACTTCAAATGAATAAATGCCATATACCTTCTGCTAATGAGCATTGCAAATTGGTTTAGCACCAAAACCAAAAGTTCCTTTAAGGAAATCACCACTAAACATGGTTCTCTCCACAGCTTTGAGCTTGTCACAATCATAATGAAAAGCTAAATGCATAGAAGAAGCCATGGAAGCAACCATTTCTTGAAACTGGCACACAAAGAGAAAAAGAGAGAGCAAACCCACCCAGATGAGGCAAAAGAGAGAATAAGAAGTGAAAGTAGAGAGCATCAAGAAGTTGAAAAAGAAAAAGAAGGTGAAGAAAGTAGAGATGGGTTGGAGAGTTGTTATAATATCCGCCATTAAAAGAGAAAAACAAATTGTTTTTATCTGATCTCTATCAACCCAATCCTCTACATTTATCTCCAACATCCGTTCTTCATATCTCATCTGAATATTTCCTTTTTCATTTTTTTCTTTTACTTTTCAAGTCTTTGAAAGAGAATAAATTTTAATCTTAACATGAATTAATTTTGTAAGTTCCTCATCTTCTGATTGGCTTATTTCATTGACAAACCACATTTGGGGGTGATTTTGTAATGGGTAGCCTAGGTCCTCTATGGCAAGCTTCCAAGCATCTCTGTAACTTCAAGAGCGAAAGGTAAATCACTTGACTTGCCTCTTAAAGAGATTATTTGCACACACACACTCTTTTTTTTTTTTGGTGAAAAAGGGGGCTAAACGCCCAGCACAAAACAAAGAAACAAAAAGCTAACAGCTAGCACATAATCTAGCGAAACCAACCCCATTAAAGTCATCCTTCAGGCTATCAGAAACCAGAAGAGGGGGAGAATGAAAAATAGTAGAACCCAAATCAAGAGAGTGTCCAAGAAAGGCCATCCTATCAGCAACTTTGTTGCCTTCTCGAAAAACATGTTGAATGTAGCAGCTCCAATCATTACCCATGAGAGACTTACAAGCCTGGATGATGCTAAGGAGGGGGTGGCAATTCAGAATAGAATTGTTCAGCAGATCCACCGTGGATTTCGAATCAGTTTCAACAATAAAATTTCTAAACCCACACTGCCAGACCAGCTTTAAGCCTTCCAAAATACCCCATAACTCAGCTTCAAGAATAGAACCAGTACCTTTCTTCAGCGCAAAACCAGTCAACCACGACCTCCTATGGTCCCTGACCACACCACCAGCAGCAATAGAGGACATGTCAGCAATCAAACTCCCATCAACATTGAGCTTTACCCACCCAAAGGCTGGAGGGGACCACGAAATTATACAATTCTTCCTGGCATCAGCTTTGTTCTCAGCTCCATTGGCCTTCAACCAATCCTCCAAATAACGCCAAATGAACTGAGCAGGCCTAGGAGGCATTTGAAACTCAGGATTGAAGACACCATCACAACGCCATTTCCAAATGAACCAGAGAGTCACACTGAAGAGAAGAAAATTGGGAAATCTACCCAACACCAGCCTTTTGCACTGCAGATTACTTAGCATCCAGTCCTCCCAACTGGTCTGAAAATCACGATTACTGGTAACACCAGTCAGGATATTCTCCCAGATACGAATCGAATCTGAGCAGCCTCTGAAAACATGCTCAGCATCCTCCTCGCTCACATTACATCTCACACAAATGGTTTCAGACATGAGCCCTCTAGAAGCCCGATGACAATTTGTTAAGAGTTTCCCATGGAGAAGAGACCAAGTAAAGTAAGCAACTCTGGGCGGAATTTTCAAGTTCCATATGAATTTCCACTTCCAATCAACATACTCACCGCCTCTAAATAAACCAGCATAAGCAGACTTTACTGAGAAGTCACCATTCTTGGACAAATCCCAAATGGCAGTATCCACACCAGTGCTAGCACTGTCAACATGAATACTAACAATACAAGACACCACAGTCCAAGGGAGAACATCACTCAATTTCTGCAAATCCCAAGAGCCATCCACAATATAATCGCAAATCTTCTCAGCATTCAACACAGCCGAAACAGGGGAAGAAGAGTAGTTATGGAGTTTACCTAAAGAAGGAACCCAGTTATCAAACCAGAAACTAATATCTTTCCCATTACCAACCCTCCACCTCAAACCATTCAGAAGGAGTTTCGCTCCATGGAGAACACCTCTCCAAGTGCTGGAACAGCTTTTGGAAGCCATGTTAACCAAGTCAATCAAATTACCACCTTTAAAATAATTAGCTTTGAGAATAGAACTCCAAAGGCCCGAATCTTTTAAGTTCAAACGCCACCCAATTTTGGCGAGGAGAGCCTGATTCATTAGCTTCATCTTTTTGATACCAAGACCACCCAAATTCTTCGGCAAGCAAACCGTATCCCAATTAACAAGATGAATTTTCTTGTTATCCGTTGTACTACCCCATAAAAAATTCCTATTGAGTTTATCCAAACTTTTAGTAATCTCCGAGGGAAGCTTAATGGATTGCATGGCATACACAGGGATAGCTGAAGAGACAGCTTTAATAAGAGTGCACCTACCTGCCAGAGAGAGGGTAGCACACTTCCAGGTCGCCATCCTCTTTTGGCTCTTATCAAGGATCACTTTATACGTATCTTTTTTAAGACGGCCATGGATCAGCGGAACACCAAGATAAGAACCTAGATCCTTAGTAAGGGGGGAGCCACACAACTCAGCTAAGGCTTTCGCATTGCGAGCACTAATATTACTAGAGCAGTAAACACTAGATTTAGGGAAGCTAACTTGTTGGCCCGAAATGTCACAGAAGATATCAAGGCAATCTTTCATAAGTTGGGCTTGTTGATGAGTAACTTTCCCAAAGAGAATAAGATCATCAGCAAAGAAAAGATGGGAAATATCAGGTCCTCCTCTGGAAGTCTGCACCGGACTCCATAGTTTCTCATGAAGTTTTTGATTGATGATGTGAGACAGCTTTTCCATACACAATACAAAAATGTAAGGTGACAGGGGATCACCCTGTCTAATACCACATTTGGGAGAGAAACTCTCAGTCAACTCACCATTCACCACCACTTTATAGGTAACCTCAGTGATACAATTCATCATAAGCTCATTCAACTTCCCAACAATGCCAACTTCCTCCAGCACTTGCCTGATAAATCCCCACTGCAGCTTATCATAAGCCTTCGCCAGATCAATTTTCCAAGCAATGTAGCCCACCTTCCCCTTTACAGACTTGAACTTGTGGAGAACCTCTTGAGCAATGATAATGTTATCTTGGATTTGCCTACCAAGAACAAAGGCAACTTGATTCGGGCTAACAAGGTCAGGCATCAAATTCCGAAGTCTTTGAACAAGAATTTTGCTTACAATCTTGTAAGAGGTATTACACAAACTGATAGGTCTGAAGTGCACCATACTCATGGGGTTAGGGATTTTGGGAATTAGAGAAATAAGAGTGGTATTTAAATCTCTAGGAACACTCCCCGTAATGAAACAATCAGAGACCATCTTACAAAGATCAGCTTTACAATTACTCCAGAAATTTTGGAAGAAAATAGCTGGGAAACCATCCGGGCCAGGAGCTTTGATACCACCGATATTGAAAAGGCTTAATTTAACATCAGTTTCACAAACAGGGGAAGAAAGGAGAGAGAGATCCACATCATTCAGCCTAGGAAACAGCATAGGTAACTGAGAATACTCACCATGAGGTTGCTTAAAGTCAAAAAGATTAAGGAAATAGTTGACAGCCTCTTTTTTCATCTCCTCAATGTTATCAATCCAGACCCCATTCTCATTCTTAAGACCCTCAATCTTATTTCTCCTACATCTAATAATAGTGGAAAGATGAAAAAAGGAAGTATTTCTATCTCCATCTTTGAGCCAACTATTTCTAGACTTTTGTTGCCAAAAAATCTCTTCCTGCTCAAGAATCTCCTGATATTCATTGAGAAGAGTCTCCTCCAGGGAAGAGAGGTGCTTATAGTGTCTCAAACTTAGAAAATCTTGAATACCTTTAATCCTAGCAGAGAGGATTCTCTTCTTCTGAAAGATATTACCAAAACTATCCTTATTCCAGCCTGTAAGAGTATCAGTGAAGTGGTGAATTTTATCCGCAATAGAAATTTCAGAAGAAGGCCAACTCCTCGAAACCAAATTCTTAAACTCCTTATGCTTAAGCCACATAGCTTCAAATCTGAATGCTTTGTTACTCGCACTAGGAATATGTCTACTATGAAGATTGATGAGAATAGGACAATGATCAGAAAAAATTCGAGGCAGATGCTTCACAAAACCCTCTGCGTAGTGAATTCTCCAATACATTGAGCATATATCTCTATCAAGTCTCTCCCAGATTTCCTCTCCAATACCCCTTTAGTCATCCAAGTAAACTTTGGCCCGATAAAACCCATATCAACTAACTCATTTCTATCGATCCAGTCAGCAAACCCACTGTTAGAATACTTGAATCTACCTCCTCTCTTTTCAGCACAACTAACAATTTCATTAAAATCACCCGCGACTAGCCAAGGTAAATTGAAATGATTTCTAATGGAGTCCAGATAGGTCCACAAACCTCTTCTGATGGTAGGACAAGGATTAGCATACACAACTGTAAAAACCCACAACAAACTATTATCATTAACCAGAACAGTAACACTGTGTCTCGTACTAGCAACCACATGGAGATTAATTTTAGTCTCATTCCAGAGGAACCAGATGCCTCCTGAAAAACCCTCAGCATCAACAATAAAACTACTAGAGAAACCTAGTTTATTGATAACAGTCCTAGCCTTAGGACCACTAATTCTAGGTTCCAAAATAACTAACACCTCAAAGCGATGCCCAAGAAATAAATCCTTAATGCACCTAGAAAAACCCTTTTTGCCCGCCCCCCTGACATTCCAAACACAAAACATGGAGACAGAGAAAAGGAGACCAGTCACTCAGTTATCACCGCTAGAACCTCTTTCAATTCAGAGGCCACCAAGTCAAAATGTTTAGCCATACTAGTAGCAGGAGAGATAGAGGCCTGCTGGACACTAGCATTATCCACAGTTTCCATAGAGTCCACAGATTGAGCCGCAAAATCTGACACATCCTTATGGAGCTGTCTCAACACAGTAGCACTATCAATATTCTCATCATCCCCGGTTGCCTTGCAATGGACATTATTCCTGGGCAGTTTAGCCGAAAAAGACATACCATAAGGCTCATCCAGTTTAGCACCAGACCTGCTAGATGAAGCCACCCCCTTTCCCTTGCTGCGACTTTTCATGTTAGCCTGGAAAGGAATTGTATTGCCTGTCTTGTAGTGAGAACCTGTGCAATTTGTAATTTCGGTGAGGACAGAGGTACCTATGTGCGCAACACTGCCTATAGCGGTAGTAGCATCTAGGTTCTCCACTTCACTAACCATATCAGTTTCATCATCACCCAGCACATCAAAACGTGAACCACTTCCTGTTCCAATACTACTAGTTTGACGAATAATAACCGGATTCTTCTTAACCCATTTCTTCACCGGTATGAATTTCTCTGAAAATCCCTCAGAAGCAGCACCACTAGTCTTCTTTAGATTACCACTAGTCACATTTTTCCCAGCACCACCCATACTGCCCACTGCCCCCTGATTAGCACTCCTAATTCTTCCCCCTTTTCCTTTAAAATTCGAGTTCGCCTGCCTACCATAAGAAACCATCAGCCACGGCCCATAGGGAGAGGTTTCCTTCTCACCATTAACCTCCTTACTACCCTCACAGCTATCAGCAGCAACGCTAGGTTCAGCCAACCCTTCTCTGTAAAACTCCCGACTATGACCAAATCTCCCACATTGAAAACAAATCATCCCTAAACTCTCATATTCCACCCTGATAGATCTATCTTCAATGGAGAGAGCACCAATGAGAGGTTTAGAAATATCAATTTCAACACAGATACGAGCGAATCTACCACGTGCTTGGTTGACAGTGATCGGATCCACTTTACACATCCTCCCTAGCATTCCACCAATACTCCATAGCAACTCTGAATCCAGCCATTCTAGAGGAATTTTATATAACCGAACCCAAATAGGCATGCTTTGGATTAAATCTTCCCCTGGAACAAAATTTGGTTTCCACCGTTGTACTGCCAGATATTGGTTAGCAATTACCCAAGGACCGTTTGTGAGAACGTAATCAAGGTCATCCTTCATCTGGAAACGGGCCACAAAATACCCCTCCCCAAGATCCGTTAACTGCCATTGCCCAATTAGTGACCACTTCTGAGTTAATTTCGACAGCATATAGTTTAGAGTATGAACTCGCCCCATATTTTTCAGAATCAGAGCATTAGCCCATGGCTTTTGCAATTGATCCTTCAATTTTGAAGAGAAATTCATCCTTGGACCATCGGGACCTTCAGAAATTAGGATATCGTCCGTATCAATTTTCAGCTTTTCCTTAGCAGTGCCCATCCCTGACCAAGAGCTAGGGTTTGACATATTCATAAGCTTCGATTTGAAGCTTCCCATACCATCTGGAGTCGTATTATTGACAACAACATCAATGCGTCCATAAGAGATAAGCTCTGCCCTAGCCCTCTTGGCAGAGCCACTAACTTCCACACGATTGCTCAAATTAGGGCTACCAATTTCAGGAGGAGATTGTTGCGCCGAGAAAACAAAAGCCTCTTGAGGTTTATCCATCCCCAAGAGACGAGAAATTGCAGAGAATACACAAGAAATAAGGAGAGGAGAAGAAGAACAGCGAACAAGAAAGATCGCACCAGACTTCGCACAAGCACGTACAAATTGTCAACCCTACGCGCCCCTCTTTTTCATATTTTCGTTTTTTACAAATACAGTTTTTAGCATTGCATGCACACACACACTCTTCATGCATGTTCTATTCATCCTGCATTTATGTATCAATTCTAGTATGTGTGCTTTCTTTGCACTTTTCACACATGCACTTGATTGTTAGATCTAAGTGTAGTTTTATGTGTTGTAATTCGTTTCCCGATGTTTGATTGGAAACGTCCGCACATGCATGATGGTATGCTTGTTTTAGCGTGATGAGTGACCACTGGATATGGTCCTTGTGTGCAGGTCTCTACCCACACACCACCTGCGTAGTGCACTCGGGTTGGTTTTCTAGGTCCCGGTGCGAAAGTGCATACCTATTCGCACACCTACCCTTGCAATGACTAGTTTTTAGCCTAAATTTCCAAAACGGCGTAGTTTCTCTCTCTTAGGGCTTATATATATATATATATGTCGTCTTCTCTCTTGCTCGTTTTTGAGTGTCCAAAAACCTATCTTTGAAAGACTAAGTGATTTTCAAGAGAGAGAGAAACTCCCAATAACACTCCTTTACTCAACCAAACACATTCTCATGAGCATCTAGCATCATTCAAGCTTCATCCAAGCATGTGTCTTCTCTGTTTCTTTAACTAGGTAATTTGAACATGCTCTAAAACTTCTTTTCTCATATTTTGTTCATGTTTGCCAATTTGTAGCATTTAGTTTGTGATTAAATGCATGACTCTTTAATTAATGTTGTTTCTAACATGCTTGAGTCTTTGTTTGTTGGTTGAAATGTGTTGTTTGTTGACAGCTTGCATCTAGGACAATATTGCCCTTTTAACTAAGTCTCTATGTCTTACATTTAGACATTGTTGATTAGGACTCATTGATTGCATTCTTTGATTGCATTTATTGTCCTTGCCATATTTTGTGACAACTTGTGTTGATTGGCTTTCGTTTGAAGACTAGATTTTAGATTCTCTTATTTTTATCTAGTTAGGTCTTTGTGAGCATTCATATAGATATATTGATATCTAAGAGTGCTTTTATTACCATCATTTAATCTCTAGATAAGCATTTAGTGTAGCTTAGCATTAATTGCATTTTGAATAGTGACATATATTCACATAGGTTGTTTATCTCTTCATTGAGAATCAAGTCTTATGACCACGGTGGTGTAGTGCACAAGCATTGGTCTAGAATCACTATAAAAGGCCTATAGGGTAGTAGTGGTGGATTAGTGACCAAGAATGGTGTGACTAGATGTCAGCCTAGGTTGTAAACATCATTATATATAGTGGATTGGAGGATCGTGTGTGGTTAGAAGGATAGCCCGTGAGTTTTGCCAAGTTGTGGGTTTCTACGTAAATCAATCAATGTGTTATTTATTATTTTCCACACTTTAATTACGTTGATTGTATTTGATTGTAATGGGTTAATTTTTGTAATATTGACTAATCTGAAAAATTGGTAACTAATTAGAATAACAACCTATTCACCCCCCTCCCCCCCACTCTAGGTTGTATTAGACACATGCGTATATATTTTCAGATTTTTTATTTAATTTTTTTTCATATAGGAATTGATTAGGTTGTATTTGTTGTTGATGATGTTTGATGATGAGGTTTCGGTTTCTAATGGTGGTAGTGCTGGTTGTGTTTTTATTTTTTCGATTTTTTTTTTCTTTTCAACAACAAATTGATGATTTTGAATCTGGTGTTGATGATGTTGGGTGACGAGGTGTCTAGGTTTATTTTTCTTGTGGTGGAATCATTTGCCTGGCTATTATGAAGTATGAACAATTTTCTGCTAAGAATATTTAAACTATAGTGAGAGAATCTTTCTTGAATGGGTTGCAATAACACAATTTGTTCAATCTACTTCTTGGCTTCAAGGATGTATATAGGAAATGGGTACAAGAAGATCTAAGCAAGATTGTTTTTTACTTGATATGATTCTTTATCACTTATGGGTTTAGGCTAGTCTTAGGTAAAAAAAATGAACCAGATAACTGAGATCTGGTTGAAGTTTAAATTTATTTATTTATTTATTTATTTTGGTAATTGAACCAGATAATTGAGATCTAATGATCCAATTTCTTTTATCTTTTTTTTTTTCTTTAAGATTTTGTTCTTTTCATTGTTTTTTTTTTTTTTTTTAATTTTTCTTTAAAAAAATTGTTCTTTAAAGGATGAAAATGTCCTTCAAGCAATCTCATCAACTTTAAGGGGCAACAGGGTCATTTGACCCTCTGTCCATGTCAAAAATCACTTTTTCAACGGAAATCGTAACAGAATGACTAAATGAGACAATACTGGAACTAGAGGGACCAGTTTGTGTAAAAAGTCAAACTAGAGGGACTAAAATGGATTTCACCCTACAAAGTATTGAATCTGAACTTGAAGTTCTTAAATTTTGAACATGAAGTTCTAACCATACTTGAAGCTCTGAATTCAATTTAAATTGTGATATTAAAAATTTTATATCAAAGTTTATCAAAACTAGAAGTTCTAAAACTATTCAAGTTATGTTTATTTCATCTAGAAAGTTTAATTGTAATTTCCATTCAGAACTTGAAGTTTTCTAAATTTTATGTATGAACATATAGTTTATGGTCAAACCAGAAGTTTGAAAAATCCATATGATTCATGATTTTGTTTTATCTCATATTTATGAAGTGATATGTTTACATGTCATTCATTTGAGGAAGAAATCCACACATCCCATCAGGATATTATGAGTATCATAAATGGATTTAAGATTCTAATATCATGTATTAAGAAATTGGAAAGGATATTTTAACCATTTCGTACTTGCTCCTGAAGAAGCAGTATCAAGAGAGTAAATTTGAATATGTTTTTATTCATGAGATATCAAAACATACCCCAGGAGTGGATGTTTGTATAAGACAAGAGAAAAAGTTTACCTAATAAACCTATTGAAAAAATTATCATTTCATATGAGATATAAAAAGGCATTACGCATAATGCCCATAAAATTCCCAGAAAGAAAAATACATGTCTTTCTAAATAATGTGAATTTGAATAACGAATTGTCTATCGTTGAAACACAATATGAATATATATGTCTTGCCAATAGTACAAGATCAAAAATTTGTCTTGCTGAAAGTTAATACCATATTAGATCTAGCAGATATGATTGAAGGCTCTAGAAGGGCCACAATCTTGTTACCAAATGGTATTAAATTATGTATCAATGATGCTTTATTATTCAAGTAGATCCAGAAGAAATCTTCTTAGTTTCAAAAGATATACGGCATAATAGATATCATATTGAAACTATAAATGATAAAAATGTTGAATATATGAGCATTAGTTCTAATGATTTGGACCAAAAACTCATTATAGAGAATTTGTGCATTTTCTCGTCTAGATTATATTATATAGTTATAAAATGTAGAAATTTATGCAGTCATAAACCAAAAGTTCTCAAATCCAAAAATATTTATGCTTTGGAATGACCATCTTGGTCACCAACTATCTACAATGATGCATAGAATCCTTGAAAATTTTCATTGACATCAATTAAAAGTCCATCATATTATTTTATTCTATGAGAATATATGAACTGTATATTCACAATGGAGATTTGAAATAAGATCATCTCATCCCAAAGTTAGTTTTGAATATCCATCAATTCAAGGGGATATATGTGGACCTATTCATCCACCAAGTGAACCATTTCATTATTTTATGGTTCTAATTGATACACCTACGAGATGGTCACATGTTGTTCATTATCAAATATCTCCATATTACTTGCACAGATTATTAGTTTTTGGGCACAATTTCCAGATTATCCAATTTAGCCAATGCGTCGTTGTAATGTTGGTAAATTTACTTTTAAGACATTTGATGAATATTACAAAGCAATTGGGATTGATGTTGAACATCCAGTTTCATATATACTCATACTTAAAATGGATTAGCGGAATCACTTATCAAACATCTTCAGGTAATTGTAAAAACTTTATTATTACAAACACAATTACCAATTTCTATATGGAGACATGCTATTTTACATGTTTCTTCATTAATCTCTGACTCACTGCTTATTATCATTATTCACCGTTACAACTTGCATTTGGTCATTAACTTACTCGTTTTTAAGATATTTGATTGTGTGGAATATGCCCTTATTGCATTTTTGGCATGATCTGGGATAGGATTTCTATATTATTTTGAAATTTATGTTGATATTGATTAATCTTCTATTATTGGATAGTTTAAACTTCTGATAGATGATTTTTATTCACGATCTGCCTATTATCATTTTTATAAATTTTCCTATCATTAGAAGAATGGAATTGTTTTTACATAAGAGAAGAGTAAATGAAAAGTTACTTTTTGTATAAAATAGAGATATTAGTTATATATATATATATATAATGAATGTGTCTCATTTCAATATTTGTACTATTCAATACAAATACAAAATATAATTGATCATCATATGGTTATTAATTAGTTACCAAATATATTTATAGAATATATTAAAGGTAACAAAATTTTACAAGTTGTCATCTCATAAACCTGGGTGATTATTTCTGAAGAACGATCAGAGCAAAAGGCAACAAATAAATCATCTAATGTATATCATAAGTTTGTAAACCTTTTTTGAAAGGTATTATTCCTCAGAAGAGGAAAGTAAATTATTAGGATCCTAATGTAAACAAAACTCGATTTATAAATAAATTCACTTTCTCCAAGTCAACTTTGTAAGAGTTATATATATCTAAAGAAACACAAAGTCCTTAAAGTGGCTAAATCACTTGAAATGGAAGAAATCTCTACAATAAATCATATGAGATAAACGTGGAGTCATGAAGAAACAATCATCGATGATATATACACTGTAGCTACTATAATTATAAATGATAATTATGAAACTCATAATATCGATGATTGTAGACAAAGGCATGATTGGCCTAAATGGAAAGAAGCAATTCAAGTTGAAATGACTTCATTAGCCAAACATAAAGTATTTGGACCAATAGTCCAGACACCTTAATATGTCAAACTAGTTGAATACTAATAGGTATTTATATGGAAACGCAATGAGAAAAACGAGATCATGAGATATAAGATACGACTCGTAACACAAGGTTTCTCACATAGACCTTATATTAATTTTTATGAGGCATATTTACTAGTGATGAATACGATTACGTTCCGAATTTTAATAAGTTTGACTACCTCTAAAAGGCTTGAAATACGTCTTATAGATGTATTGATTGCTTATCTATAAGGTTTACTCAATACATGTATTTATATGAGAATTCCTAAAGGATTTAAAATACCATAAGCATATAAACTGAGATCTCGTAATCCGTATTTGATAAACATAAAAAATTCCTTGTATGGATTAAAAAACAATCTGGACGGATGTGGTGTAGCCATCTCTTTGAATATCCGATAAAAGAAGGGTATATTAATTATATTATATACCCATGAGTCTTCATAAATAAATGAGAATATGAATTTGCTATTGTAGCAATTTATGATATGAATTTAATTGGAGCTCCCGGAGGGCTCTTGAAAACTGCAGAGTATTTGAAAATGAGATTTGAAATGAAATATATAGGAAAGAAAATATTGTCTCAGCTTGGAGATTGAGCATAGATCAAGCCGAATTATTGTCCATAAATCAGAATATGTGGAAAAGATGAAAAAATTCCATATGGATATTACTCATCCATTAAGTAATCATATCTTAATGCAATTTGTGCTTTGTTATATCTAGCTCAATCAGATATTGCATTCTCAGTGAATGTACTTGCTAGATTCAGTTTAGCACTAAGACATTAGAATGAGATTAAACATCTTTTTCGTACCTTCATGGAACGAAATATTTAGGATTATTTTATACAAAATCTAATAATTTTTCAGGTTTACTTGGTTATGCTGATGCCGAATATCTATTGATCCACATAAAACTCATTCACAAACGGGATATGTTTTTACCTATAATGACACAAGAATTTCATGGTGCTCCTGAAGCAAGACTTTTTCTTCTACATTCTCCAATCATTTATGATGTTATTGCATTTCGTGAAATAAACATCAGTATGTGTTAGTTCCAATCTAGAAGATTGTTTTTTGAAAAGAATTTTTATTAGGGGGAGCATTTCATTGGGGGGGGGGGGGGGGGGGGGCATATCGAATGTAGTAGATTAGTTATTTTGGGCATATGTGCATTGTATTCTTTTTTCCTTTGATTAGATTTTGTCCCACTGAGTTTCCCTGATAAGGTTTTTAATGAGGCAATTCTCTAAGCACATCCAAAAGTCATTTTATCTAGAAGATCATCATAAATATTACTTTGATCCAGCAGATCATTGTACATTTGTTGCCTTGATCCAGAAGGTCATTATAGTTTGATCCAACAGATCAATGAATATCTTTACTCAGGTTTTTGTCTTACTGGGTTTTTTTCTGGTAAAGTATAAATGTAAACAAAGTTTTGAAGAAAACATTATTTCTGGACATATATGAACTATATTATTTTTCTCTTCAATCAGGTTTTGTTCCACTGGGTTTTCCTGACAAAGTTTCCACCAATTTTTTTATTTTTATATTTATTTATTATTTATTTATTATATTTTTTTTAATGATACAATTTTGAGCATGTCTAATACCTCTAGATCTAGAAGATCATATATTGTATATAGTGCGAAGGTTTTTTTCCACCGGGTTTTTCCTAGCAAATTAAGATATAAATGGTGGAAATTCAAGGGAGAGTATTGTGAATTGCGTGGCAAATTTGTGAATTACCACCATTATTTGTTGGGTTACAATTGTGCAATTATAGACGATTGTTATTGGTTAAGGGATTGGCACATGTTGATTAGATGAGAAGGGTGGCTCAGCTAATCTTATCTCCATCATACTCAAACCCAACTCTACTGACCTTTTTGCTATATATATGTTTATATTTTAGTTTCTTATTCTCTCCTTTTATTATTATTATTATTATTTTACAATATCTATTAATTCAGAACCAGGTATTTTTTTGAAAACTTTCACCATTAGTAGGATTTGAACCTCTGACCTGTGAGTTATTTACCCAAACCTCATGCTCGTCTATCTCTCTTTTCTTTCATCTATTCTTTTTATTTTATTACAGCAAAATCCTCATTGTCTTCCTCGTGGAGGAGACTTTTTCTTCCAGAAACACTTAAATCAAATTTTTGTTTTGTTTTGTTTATTCTTTCAAAAAAAATATTTTGTTTTCTAAATCTACTCTATATAATCACATTTTTTTTTTTTTCCATTTTTAATTGTTTTATTTAGAAAATAAATAAAATAATTAACAAAAAATGAAATAAAATAAGGGCAATCTAGACCTTTGACCACTAATGGCAAAGATTTCTTTGCAACTTTGAACAAAAATTACCTATACATGGAATTAGACCTAACCATAGGGATGTTTGTGTAATTTCCCCTTCATTCAAATTCAATGTTGTTTTAGGGGGGTGTATTCAACCCAGATTTCGTTGGAGTTTGATGGATTTGTTTTTAAGTGATGGATTTCGATGGAATTCATAAATCCTATGGATTTCATTAGATTTTGTAGGAATTTAGTAAAGAGTTCGTTAGAGTTCGTTGGAATTCATTACGTAGATTTGGATGGATTTGGATTAAAATGAAAAATAAAAAATTGGATGGATTTGGATTAAAAAATTCATGTTTTTCTCTCTTCTTCATCCTCATTTCACAATCTCTCTCTCTCAAAAACCTCTTCTTCACTTTTTCTACGAACCATCTCAAAACCCACTTCTTCTTCGTCACTCTCTCTCTCTCAAAAATCTCTCTTTCTTAAAAATCTCTTCTTCATTTTCTCTGCACACCATCTCAAAACCCACTTCTTCTTCGTCACTTTCTCTGCACACCCTTTCATGCCCACTTCTTCTTCTTCCTCATCCTTCACCGACCTCCTCTAAACCCAACACCAATTAAAGAAACCAACATCAAACAATCTGATTTTGTGATTTTAATAAAATTAAAATCAGAAAATCATTCACCGACCTCCTCCAACAAGAAACCAACACCAATGAAAGGAACCCAACATCATCATCATCAATTAAAAATTAAAAATTTTGAAATCTGATTTTGTGAGTTGAATCAGTAGATATGTGAGAAACTTTGTTTTGTTTTGTTTTTTTTTTAATTTTGTTTTTATTATTATTCCTGTTACAAGAGAAAGAGAGAGAGAGAGGTGAGAAACTCTTGAAAAAAAATCTAGAAACCGAGAGAGAGAGAGTGGGAGAGAGAGAGAGGTGAGAAATCTTCACAAATCTTTGGGTTGAGGCCAAGATTTGGAAATTAGCTCTCTATTTATATTTTCCCCTTCCAAATCCATCCAAATCCAATCAAATCCATCACTTAAACAAATCCATCCAAATCCATTAGATTTCCAATACACCCAGATTTCGTTGGATTTGTTTGAAATCCAATAAAATCTGGATTAAATACCCTCAGACTTTGTTGGATTTCAAATAAATCAAATGAAAACACCCAGATTTCTAAAATCCGAGTTGAATACACCCAAATTTCTAAAATCCAATAGAATCCAATGAAATCCAACCAACTCTGAGTTGAATACACCCCCCTTAGTTTCTTAGGCTAGCTTTCTCTTTTTGAAAATCTAGTGAAAATACCAAGCAAATACCAAGTGCATATGAATTTCCACTTATTACCAATAAATTACTTACGAATTACTCCACTACCAAATGAAACCGAGGCTGGAATAGAATTCAAACGTATAACTAGTGTGTGAATTGCTTCACAAGGACAAACATAAACAAAAATCATCTTCTTCATTAGAATACATAAATTAATTCCCTAACATAATCAGCTTGTCCCAGTTTTTTGATTCTTCAGCATCTGAGCTTCTTCATTTACTTACTCTTCTTCAGCTCAGGGTCCCTACAGCCAAAAGTTAAATTGTGTGATCCAGAGAGAAGAGGGCTATAATAATAATAATAGTTGCATTGCATTCAAGCAAAGATTAGTAGAGACCTCTGAATGTGATCAAGAATGCGGAGCCTTGGTCCAGGAGGGATTCTCACATCTCTCAGAGCACTGAAACACCATTAGGACAATCAAACACAAATCTTAATGTAAAATTCATTCATATCCAAACATATGTAATAATAATAATATTAATTAAAGATCCAAATACTTGCCTATCAGTGAGCAAAGGCAGAGTGACATCCGTCAACAGGCCCTTTTTAAAATTCTGCTCATATTTCTGTAGGCCAAGGTTATATAACATGCCTCTTGTTCTCAAATAGTTCACATCTTCAACTTGTGGTTTCGAAAATTTTTCCCCAATCTGAATAATTACACCGAAATTCTCTCAGTATTATAAAGTAAGATCAATAGAGCATGGTTGCAAAACAGAGCAAACCATTAACTGGAAAATCACCAGGAAGCTCATACAGAAAAGTTAATGGCAGAATGCATTGATTTTCAATGTTCAGCATGTGCCATTTAAACAGACTAATAATAATATCACATTATCTCAACATATTGCTGCATATATTATTATGTTAAAAGCATTGAGTCCGTGCTGAGATAACTAAATCCTTGCTCTTAATATTCAATACTCACCTTGAAAATTCCACCTTGAATTAGTGCAAAGAAAATACCAGAAGTGATGGCATTTGTAGCATGATTTGCCCCGCCCATGCCACTCACCAATGAAAACAATGCTCCGGACCCAAAAGCTGCCACCATGCTGCAAAAACAAAAATAATTTTAGCTTATCTTACACAAAGTTGAGTACTAATGATTTCTTAAACACCTTCCCATCAGAAAATGTTTTCTTAGGTACACCTTTAATCACAAACCTGGATCAGATCCATAATCTAAAAATCACCACAGTCAGGGGAGAGTGGGGGGATAGGGAGGGAGGGAGTCTCAATGCCTATGCATTCCAATTCTATGGTATGTCGAACTTTATATGCTGAAAAGAACTGGTCAAATTACCAATTCATTTATATTGTTGTATCAATGCCAATAAGCAGACTTAAAAAATTTCCCTAGAAATTTAAATTAAAAGGGCCATACTCATTGTACTCTTTTCCTTTGCATATATTGTCAAGAAGCAAATATAGGACTGAGCAAGGGGGAGTGTAAATGAAGCAAATAAATAAAGTGTCTGAGAAGAAAAGAGGAGTTTTTTCTGTTGTTGGGAAAGGTTTTTGCTGAAACAACTAAGGTAAGGGCCAGAATTCTGGTTCTCTCTATATGATCTAAAGTGAGTTACTAATTCAGACCTCTCTGAAAATAATCACCACTCATAGCACGAGGACTTGGTTCACCCCTCATGTAATTGTAAACAGATTCCAGGGAAGGTCAAGTATAAGAAATAATGGTCCCTCGCTAATATCCCCTTTTAGTAGGCTAGGTTTCCTGGAAGGAAATTAGAGCAAATTTATTAAATTAGCCTTAGTGCACTGCACTCTATAACAACAACCTAGCTCCTAGGAAAGAAGAGAAAGAAAGCTTCCTAGTAGCTAGTAGTCCTATTTGATTGTTGACTTGAAGGTAACAAAAGTCAATAAAACGATACGACGATAACATATTGTCAGCCCTGAATCTAGTGGGACTTGATTTCATGACAGCAGGTCCATGCTACTCATTGCCAGCTTCTTGCAGACCTTTTTTTGGCAGAAAATCCTCATGCTTTTGGTGGAGGTAAAAGGGCTGCTGTTTTGTGGGAGTGTGCAGTTATGGATATTTTTTGGGTGGTTTGGAATGAGAAATAGAGAATTTCTGAAGATTTTAGTGGAAATAATATTCAGGCTCTTTGGTATAGAACAGATTTTGAGGCTCTCTTTGGGCCTCTGTAACATCAGAGTTCAAACATGTTCAACTCTTCGTCATTCATTCAACACCATTGGGAACCTGTGGTGAAGTAGCTAAAAGGCTCTTTTCCCATAGAGTTTGTTTTGTTTTTCAATTAGGTAATGAGGGCAGTTTATTGTACACTGGGGACTGCATTTGTATCTAACTTGCTTCTGTGTTTACTTTTGAGGTCTTGTTTGGCTGTATTTTTCTTTTTAGCTTGTCCACTTTCTATGTGGTTGTCTTTTCTTTTCTTGTAACTCTGTTAATTATTAATATATTTTACCTTATAAAAAAAAGGGGGAAGTTTGTTCCCATTCTCCTTTAATACTGATCAATCTGTTTCTCCCAAGGTTCTGTATTCTTTCTTTTATTTCTTTGAACCATAGATATCTAAAAATAGATGAACAAAAATGGAAACCTAATAGCTAGGAATGGATCAAGAAAATAAATTGGAAAAGACGAAGAAAACAAAGGGTAAGAAAGACTTGGACAGATAAATAACAGAAAATGATAATGATGGAGGCGACTCATGCTGCCAAAAAAGAAAAAGAAAAAGAAATTGTTTAGTGTAAACAAAAAGTTGAAGATGTTAAAACATAATTATTAATTATTGCCATATGACAGCATTTCACCGAAGCTTTTGTCATAAAATATAATCATCGAAGAGTGGTTTAGCAATACAGTGCACTACTATCCTGTCCCATTCTATCTAAATCTGTTCCACCCTATCCTTTCTTACCCATCCAAACGACGCCTAACCACAGATTATGAATGTTTAGATATGGGAAACATTAATTACAAGTAGAGATATACAACTTGACACATGCCTAATAATATTCTGTTATGTTACAATTATATCATCAATGAATCTAAATGACATGTTAATGGCCTAGACTAGGTGGCTTCACACAAGACTTTGCAGATATAAACATTAATATCCTAATTGTTTGAGAAGACAAAAGCACACGGTAATATGCATAATGAAGATTTACCTACCTATAATAAACAAAACAAATACAGAGTTTAGGTTACATCTACTCATCTTCATAGTTCTAACCATAAAAAAGTTACAAAAAGAAATCTTTTTTCTCATAATAAAATCAAGTAAGCTCACATGGATTTCTCCATTGAAAATTTCCAAGCATCAAATATGAATAATTGTCTCAAGGTGTTGGTACCACCTTTTCTAAAGCTATATTCTCGTTTTATATAAGGTGTTGAATTTTGCAAGAAACTTTTGACTCAACCACTACATAACAGATTCCTACAAGGGAAAAGTGTAATGAACCATCTCCATCTCAATGAAAGAAAGAAAAAAAAAAACAATTTATTTCTACGAGCAAAGCAAAAGCAAAAACAAAGTGCCCCAAGAGACAGATTTCCAGGCACTGCAGAAACAAGTATGTAGATAAAAGAGGAAGACAGAGGTAAAGAGAAGGAAGAGGAAAAGAAAGGTGACCTAGATTGAACATCCTCCTTGCCTCTCACTCTTTTCATGACACATGAAAGGCCAGCATTCACACCCGTCATGACCGCAAAGTTGCGAGCTTGGATCAAGGGACCCCCACCTAGAGCCTGTTATCATTAGTTTTTATAAGAGAAAAGAGTCACTCAATCAATCATACAAAGCAATTGCAAGTGAGTAAAAAGGCATAAGATTGACAAAAAGAAGTAAACTAGAGATACTAGACATGAAAGAAAAAAAGACCTGGGCTTGCTGAAGAGAGGCCATGGCCTGAGGGCTGAGGCTTGCGGGAGGAGGAGGGGTTGGAATAGTGGAAGAAATGTCGCTGGTAATATTTCCCATGATAGCACCGATGACGGCACCCTGGGCGCCGCTGGTGAGGGTGACGACGGCAGCCTCGACGGGCAAGGACTGCTTGGCCAACCACGACTTGAAACCAATCTCCAACTCCTTCAACTTGGCCTGCACCACTTGAACTGGGTTCTGTTGAAATTTAGTCTCAACCATCACTCCCAGTTTCCCTTTTTCCATATGCTGCTGCTGCTGCTAAACCCTATACACTCTTTTGGGATGACAATTTATGATTGTTGATGTTGCCACTTGCAAATGCTAATCCTGGAATTGGATTATATATATATATATATATATATACTTGCTTTTGGTTTTTGGGCTTTACAAGCCCATTTATTCTCTGTCTCTCTCAGGCCCAAAAAAGCCCCCCACCCCCCCGGCCCCGGCCCACTTAGTCACTTTCAATTGGATTTCGGACAGAATTCTCCTCTCCCGCAAAAACCCCGCCATTGTTGAGCGCCATTTCTTCTCTGTGTCTTGGTATTCTTCTCTTAATCCATTGTTTGTTTACTCTCACTAATATGTTTTTTAATTTATTTGTGTGAAACTTGAATAGGTGCTGAACTGAATTTGAATGCTGACATTGCTTTGATTCTGAGGATTTTAGGGTTTAAATTTTGCGTAATATGTTTATTGATTTTGTTATTCTACTGTTTTGTATCTGTCAATCTGGCCATTGATGATGCATTTGACATCTTCTATATACTTGTCTGCGTCGTATATGTCTCTCTTCTTGTAAGTTGTTTTGCACGCGTTTTGATTCAACACATATTACTACTTAATGCAATACTATTTCAGTTTCAGGGGGGAGACCATAATCAGGATTAGCTTAAACTACTACCAATATGAGTGGATCCAGGGAGGCGTCTCCAGATTGGCTGCGGTGTTTCCAGGTATTCAGACTTATTATGCAAATTCTAACTTTACTCTTAACTTGTTAAATTCTGTTGTCCTTTGTCGATCTCGAAATCATCTCTCCTGTACGCGATATAGGCTTTTGGATCTCGTGTCATGAATGAAAGATTAAGTATACTTTTACAGTTATATCTTTCTCTAAATCTTAATAAGGTGTAATTATCAAGCTGTTATTCTTGGTACCCTTAGTTATGGGCACTGATTATATCTTATCTGGATCCTAAATGTGCTAAATCTTGCTTTGTTGAACAGGCTCCCACTCATTCTACTATGACATTATCCTCAGATTCTGATTCTTCACACAATGGTAGCCGGTCAATAGAGGAGAAAATTGATTGTGAAGAACCATCTGTATCTGATTCATCCCAACTTCCATTGCCTGATAAGGGGATAGTTATTGGTGAAAGAGGTACAGAGTCTCCATCTCATAATATCTCCAAAGCAAAGTCTCTAAAAGATCAGCTGAAAGTAGATTATACATCGCCCAAGAAAAAGAAAAGACAAGGTTTGATAGGGGTTTGGCGATGAATATTTACTTTATTATGACTTTGCTGAGTTCAAATTCAGAAGCTATGTATTACTTACGATCATTACAACTTCTGATTATGAGTGTTTTAAAGGTACTCTTTAACCATTATTACTTTTTAATTTTTCTCTCATTATAATGTAGGGGATGGAGATGATGGGAAAGTTACCAAAAAAGTAATATCTGAGAAGCATGTGGAAGCTCATGTGAGAATCTCTATAATCTATATCATAATTGCTTATGCATTCTATACTGATTTCCTTAGAGGCATAAAGGACTTTGCAGATTTCCTGAACATGGTTACCACTTACCAGTGGAATATTTTTAAAACAATGGCTTTCTTTTTTATTTTATTAATTTTCACAAGGATTTAAGAAATTAACAGCTGTTTCTGTTTCATATTATTAAAGTACAACCACAATTCCAAGAAGTTGGAGGCAAGTTTTTTCTGTCGAAAGTTAACCCGTCAACCCACAGTTGGTTACTATAGAAATGAGATGGTATTATTTGAGGATTTTTTACCACTTCATTTGAACTGCTGCCTTGTTACAGCATAATTAGTAATTTGTCTAACACCATTGCAATATACCTGAAATTTGTTAGACTATTACTTTATTTGAACACCCCAACCCTTTCATAGACCATAATGGTGAAAAGAAAGCAAATTTTTAGTTTGCTATTTTGGTGTTAGTACTTATACAAACTACATATTGTTGCACAGGCACCAAAAACTTCAGTTTGGCAATTATCATCAGATACTGAGGAGGATTTTTCATTGCAAAAGAAAGAAGAGGATGAGGATTCTGCTCTGATTGGTAGAGAAGGAAAGTCCCCTACTAAGAAGTCTTTGAAAGGAAAATCTCCAAAAAAAGAGCCAAAAATAACAGTTCACTTGCCAAAGAAAGAGAAGGATGTAAACAATAAAATGAAAAGAAAAGGTATAAGGTGTTGTCAGGGTGACAGATTCACTATTGATATAGACTTATGGAGTTTAACAGGATACCAGCTAACGTTAATCTTACCAGTGAAAGCAAAAATAACCCTTTCTGTGTTTCTTTCCTAAAAGAAAAAATGCTTGAAGTCTTTATTCATGTAGCATATAAAATGGTACAGGAAATGATGGCAATGAAACTGTGGAGGAAGACGCAGCTGAGAAGCGTACCGAGCCTAATGTAAGAATTCTTTGGTGGAAGCTATGGTGATTGCTTCTGTAGTCTATTGCTCACTAAATTGCGTTTTAAATTTTATAATTTAAACCTCAGGTCTCTACCTCAACATTGCCTTTGGTGCTATCTGAGAAAGTGCAACGTACAAAGGTAAGGTGACAATTTATTCTGTTTATGGCTTCGTTGTATCCACCTTCTTTTGGGTGCTCGATTTTGAGTTTTAATTTGTCCCAGATTTTTTTTTTATTGGTTGCAAGTTTAAACATCATTATGTTGTAGACTTGTAGATTACATGTATTGACCAAGGTTTAAATTTTAATTGTTCTGAGGTCAGAGAGCAAAGCTATTATAGGAAGTAATGATCTTTTTTTTTCTCTCCGTTGAAGAAAGTAATGATCAGGCACTACTGGATACTCTTATTTTTCAACTACGTAATCTTTTTTTTGGCCTTGTGTGGATTCGTCAATTTTTTATTTATTTTTTACCTGCAACACTTTGGCTTCCTGAGGTAGTGCTTTAGTGGTGGGTTTGAAAATTGAAATTATGCATTTGCTTCTCTGTTTGTCACTGACCTTTCTGATGCAAATTACTGTTTCTCTGTCTGTATGTTTGCATGTGCATTGACTAGAGGCTTTATGGCTTGTGCAGGCACTTGTTGAGTGTGAAGGGGAGTCCATAGATTTGAGTGGTGATATGGGGGCTGTAGGAAGAGCAGTAATTCAAGATACTGCAAATGGAAGTCATGAAATGTACTTGGACCTAAAAGGCATGTCTTGATCTAATGCATTTTGTGGTGTTTTGAGTTTAACAATGATTGATTAGTCAATTATTTGTCTTAATTTTGTACATAATTATCTATTTCAGATGTCTAATAGACCCATAAGATTGATCAATCTCTTGTCAGTGTTAATAAGATACTGACACAAATAGGAAATATTTTTGGTGAAATGATCGTGATTCGTGTATAACAAACTTCAGAAATTACCCCGAACCTGAAATTTGAGTGAATAGTTTATCTGCATATTTTACAACTTCTTTTTATTATATAATGTCCATTTTAATCTGCTTCCAATGTCCGCTTTACTTCTGGTTGATATATAAGTTCCTCTTTGAATATCTTATTTATTCTTGGGTTGATCAACATGAACTATTGATATGTATGCTTCAATAATTAGCAACCTGCATCTGATTATTTTAATTTTTGTTATGTTTCAGGAACCATATACAAAACAACAATAGTTCCTTCCAGGACATTTTGTGTAGTATGTGTTATCAATCTTGATTTCAACTTGTCACATCAAACATGCATTGACCCCCATTTCCTATTCCTTCTCCCCCCTACACTCTCCGGTTCTCCCCTTCAATGATATTCATATAAAACTAGTCAAAATTTTACTCGAATTAATTTGATTTTGTTATGTAACTAACTATAGATTTCTTCTTCTTCAGGTTAGCTTCGGTCAGTCAGAGGCAAAGGTTTGTTGTGGGTTCCCACTTTTGATTTCATCTTTATTCTTATTTCTTTAATAAAGAGGCATTTCATCTTATTACTGCTGTTCTGCAACTGTTAAGATGAGTAGAATACTTGTGGCACAGTGATGGATGGATTCAACTAATTGATTGTGTATTGTATATTTCATTATCAGATAGAAGCTATCATGAATGACTTTATTCAGCTGAAGCCGATGTCGAATGTTTATGAAGCTGAGACTATGGTTGAAGGTCGAGATTCTTTTTAATTATATTTAATCTCTTGGGTCGCCTTTTGTGGTCATTATGTATCAATATTTGACATGTTTACTTTGTACTTACCTTTGTCCTTATTGTTCATTCATTTTGTATGAGCAGGAACTCTGGATGGTTTCTCATTTGACTCGGAAGATGAGGCTGACAAGATTCCTAAGGCTACTTCTCATCAAACTGATCAAAATGATGGTGTTGAAGTTCAAGCCAACGGGAAAACCAAGACAAAAGCTGTGAAACCATCTGTATGCCTTTTTGATCCTTCCACTACTTAAGTAGCAAATTTTTCATGGATCTATGACATCCTACCTTTATATGACGGTTATCTATGTCTATCTGGTGGATCTTGGGGTGCAGGGTACTGCAAGGAAGAGAGGTGCAAGTGCAGGAGGAAAGTCACAACCACCCAAGAAAGCAAGAAAGAAAACAGTGGTTTCAAAGAAAGCCAAGGGAAAGAAATGAGACACGGAGCGTATTATGGAAAATAAAGATATTATTGAATCTTATTTTCCATAAATGCTAAGCATTTGATAGGTTGATTTACGTTATTTAGTTGAAAAAATAAAATAAGAATAATAGTCGGTCTTATAGCAGAGCAATGGCCAAAAGTGCCCGAAGGCTCAAGTTTAAAGTTCAATTCTTTACTGGATTCCTATTTTCTTCAATTTGTGTGAAGGGATTCTGCATTCACAATTAATAATGCATACCTTGTTTACATTTGCAAGTCTTTATAATTTATATGTTAATCTTTATAAATGTCTCATGTCTCGTTTGATCATTATTAAACATATTCTAGAGTAAAGAATATTATATGATCCAGTCAAGTGTCATTTATTTTCAATTATAAAGAATTTATAGATAAAAATAAATAAATAAATAAATAAAATTGGTTAGAAGCGTTTTATGTACAAGAGATGTTCAATTAACATTTTCTAAACAGCTTTAGAATAGGAGTACATAGAAGAAAGAGCACGAAATTACAGAAAAAATGTTATGTAGTCGAAGTGTTGTATATTCAGACGCCGTTCCTCATCAAACCTAATTTCCACCAGGTTTTCCCTAGCCATGATCATCATAAGCAGGTAGATATGTTCTTCAGACAAAAAGCAATGCAAGGACAAAAATAATGGATACTCGAAGATGCCTGAATAGGATGTTTGAAGAAGAAACCATCTTGGTAGCCCTCTTGCTGTTGGGTTCTTCAAAAGATGGAGGTGCAAGCTGTGAACCATATTCAATCGGTGGAGGCTGTGAACCATCTGATCTCTTGGCACTGTCACAAATTTGATAAAGAAAGAAGCAATGTTAAAAATCAAAATTTGTATATATATGAAACATGGATGAAAAGAATGAATTTTCGTACCCGTTGGAAGTAGGGCAGAAAATAATAGCATAATCATAAGCTTTGCATGTGAAAGTGCTGGTTCCATCATCAAAAGCATAGCTGTAGGCTCTTGGACAAGCTCTCTTGAAAACGGAGGAGTAAAAGGAGGGTGTGCATGTGGTTGGGTTAGCAAACTGTCCACTGCAACAATACTGGTCCAAACCAAATGCTTCACATGCACTCTTACATGCCACCACTCCATCTCCTCCACCACCCACCACCTGAAGCTCTTTTGGACAGCCCATGTTGATATCTGAAGCACAGCCAGTGGCATTACACGTGCCTGCACTGCCATAAACTCCACGGGGCTGCACAACAATAGGCAAGTTGTAGCCGTCTACAATGCTGACATCGTAGAAATCTTTCTCATTGCCAGCGCCAAGGGTTATCTCGAAGAGAGATGCTGGTGGGGTGGCACCATTGCCATCACATTGCAGCCTTCCTCCACAATCACCAGTCTGACAGGAGCCAATTCCAGACTGATCAAATTTGCATCCTGTTCTTGCCCATATTCGACCTGACCACCCGGGAACTGATGCAATTCTGACACTTGCACCAGACAGCAACTCAAACCCGGTTGTGGAGAGTTGTGGAGTGCCTGAACCAGCCAACGTACCTGGCCATATCGTGTAGGGGCAGTTGTTTGTTATGGTGAATGTGGAAGAGTGAGAGGTAGAGAAGAAGAAACAAATGAAAAGAAGGCATGATGTTATATTAATGTTCCGCATTGAACTTGAGGTTGTGCTTGTGAAAGTTGATCCCTATATATATATAGAAGTCTATTATAGGGAGGGAAATTCTATGCAAAAGGGCCAAGTAGCCGCAAGATGACCTTTCTGGGTTTAGTATTTCTTTTTTATGTCGGATGGCCTCTATAAGAAGCAATTCCTTTCTTTACTGAATTTACAGACAGAAAAGGGAATCAACACATTTGGGGGAAAGAATCATATTGATTGATTAGTGATTACAATTCATTTTGGGAAGAGAAACACAAACTGACTCATATATTCATGGCCTAAAGAACATATCGTGTAGATCAACAAATTGTGAATTATAATACTTGTAGAAAGCAATGAGCAATGAGTAATAATAATTCATTGCATTACTGTAAGGTACAAGAAAATCTCAGCTCTCAATGCTTGTACAAGACAGATGTCAAGGTTGAAGCCTCTAAAGAAAACTGATTAACATTAATGCTAAACACTTGAGAATAACAAGTTCAACATCTTGCCATTGAGGTTGTTTCCCATGTCAATAACCCAATTCTTCATCTCACAAGCATTAAATCTTAGCTGTTTTGCCAGCTAAATTTAAACACTTCACACAACAAGCCATTTCTGAAAGATGAATAGATTGATCAAGAACTCAACAAACAATCTAAGAATATGTGTTGAGCTAAATCCAACTCACTTTCTTGGCCACTGCAGGCTGTTGCTTCTTAGATTTGTCATTTACTCAACACAACACCAAGGCCTCCAAACCCAATGCTGCAATAACAAAGCAAACTGTTTCATAGTCCTCCCGGGCATCTGGGCAAGTCAGTCTAAGGATTCTTCTTCTCTGACTGATAGACAACAAAGCAGGGGCATCAGAGCAAAATTGTGCAGTAACAGTCCACCCATGCTGCTAAATATGTCTACAACTGGAGCTTTTAGGCTGTAGTTGCAGTGCTTCAGTTTCATGGTCCTCCAGGGCAGCAAAGCACAAGTCAGATTGAGGATTCTTCTTCTTTGCCTGATCGGATCACATCTGTGTAGTGACAATTCTCCCATTTTGCTATTATTGTCTACAACTGGAGCTTTTAGGCTGTAGATCTTGTTGTAGTGTGCTTCAGAGTTGCTATACATGAAGCTGAACTTCACTTCATGCCCATCAACATTTTATGGTAGAATCCAACCAGCAGCCCAAACTCTTCTGAAACAGCCAGCAGAACTTTTCCTCCGTAAACCTGCATTGATTGCTGCAGCTTTTTCTTCCACTTAAGCAATTGTGACAGCACCTACATGAATAAGAATAAACGATACATCAGAACTCTGAACTACACATTTCAAAAGATGTAAACGGAACAATTCAATTAAATACAGGAATTTAAACTCTCCCAAGTAGCACATTTCAGTCCCTGCAAAAGTAACATAAGACTTCAGGAACCCAAATAACAAATTAAACAAAAGAATAGAAAAAAATGCAATATATAAGAGAACATAAAAGGAATTGTCATTCCTCTTCAACCTGGAACGATCTAAGAAATATAACAGAACTCAGCGAAGTTTCTACCAGATTACAAACCAAAAAGATCCCTCATTTTGAAGAACTTGACAACCTGTACTGCATTAGTCAACCGTACAAACTATCAAGTTATTTAGATCAAACTAAAGCTTAGGAGACTGAGAAATAGTATGGAAAACTAACACAATAAAAAACCGCTAAGAAGGATATTTATCCAGAAAAAGTACAACGCTAAACATTACACTGAAATACCAATATGAATAGAACCAAAGGTTACAAACACCACACAATTGCTTGCCTAAAAATAAAATGTCTTAGATAAGATCAAAGAATAGATAGAAAAAATACAGAAAATTAAGTGGCAAACTATCAGAACAAAATCACTACAGAATCCTCAAAATAGGGCAGAAAGAAACTAAACTAAATGCAAGTTTCATACAGTGATAACAGTCTATTTATCATCCCGAATTGATAAGGAAGCTAGTGGATGAACTAGCTCGCATTATAACACGAATAGAAATATATTTAAGTGTTCCTACACAAAGGCAGGACATAACAGGTCCATCATTAAAAGTAAGCACATCAAGTCTGTTATCCAAGTCTGTTCAAAGAAAAAGAAAAAAAAAAAAGAGAAGGGGGGTGGGTGGGCGGAATTTCAAAGGAACATTATACTAAAAAAGACAAAAGAGTCTTTCAGTCATAGAATACTAGTTATCTAGCTCATATCCATTCCATCTCCAACTTGGCTGCAGATTGGACTGACAGCAGAGAAAGATCTCTCGAAAGGAGAAGGATGATATTGCGCATCGCGTCTGCGCTTAAAAGTGCAAAAATCAGAGGGGGAACTCTCAGCATCGAGCTTCCTCCGGACTCCTCTAACAGCCTGTTCCTCAGCTTGAGTAAATGGAAAAATCTGGCCGCTCACCCGGCAAAGGGAGCTATGGTTATCATACAAAATTCTCTGGTTACAATTCTTGTCACAAATGTGAGTAAGTCCTGTTAGTTTGCAGGTGTACATGTTTCCACAAACATGTTCATTTTCACATTTGGAATCGCATTTGTGAACAGGAATTGGCCCATCTCGGCCCAGAATTGTAGACAGATAAATAACATTGGAAGGGCCTGCACCCATGGATTTTCCATATACCTCCATAGCTTCTTCTCAGAGAAAAAAAGAGAGTAGCTTTTCTGATACAGATTCCACACCCTGAAGGCTTTTTGCCTTGGAAGTTCTGCAGAACCCAAAAACAATACACAAGAAATTATCAAAGTTGACAAACAAACACAGTGGAAGGTGTTGTTTTCGGTTTGACAAATATACAAGAAATTTCCAAAAGCGCGCCTCTTGTGTGTTGACGCCTCTTTAAAAAATTTCCCACATATATTTTACAATAAACAACCCCAAATGATAATAATAGGCTACGATCACACATACACAAGCAAAACAACGCATCTGATTGACACATAATGCCATATAAAAATAGTATAAGTTTAATTATTCACAAATAATCCCATACCAAAAATCTAAATCTCAGTATGTAAACAACGAACGAATCAGCTTACAACAAGAACAAAAACTCGCAATAACATATAAAATACTCCTAGATCAGTCACAATACATAGTCCTATATCTAAACATAAATGTAAATTTTGCATAAAACAGAAAAAAGAAAAGAGCCCACATGACAAAAATAGAAGAGGAAATTGAGGGGGAGAGAAAACTTACTTGAAAAGAGCAAGAGCTTCCTCTATCTCTCTACCTGAAACAAAAAACGAAAACAAAACAAAGAAGAAGAAATAAAACAAGGTTGAGAAGTGAGGTGAGTTGGTATTTATAGAGAGGAGAGAGTTGACGTGAAATTGCAAAAGTAGATGGAGATTAGATAACAAAATCAAATGCAAATGCGAGTGAAATTTCCCCACTGAATTTGTCTCTTTAGTCTTTGTTGATGCTATAAATGTGCCTTTGACTATTATTTTACTGTCACGTGTCCAACGCCTTCTGAGCATACGCCTTTTTTTCCTTTAACGTTTACCGACACGTGTACGTCTTCACCTTCAACGTCGTCACTTCAGGCCCATTAACGACGTTTGGCCCAGTTCCTTCAATTTGGGCAAAACCCTAACCCTAACCCTAGAACGGAATTTCTTCACCTGTGCCCCCACGCGGCTGCGCCTCCACCACCACCAGCAATCCCTGTCTCCGGTAAGTATTCGATTATAATATTTATTTAGTTTGTAATTCTTGTGAAGTATGAACTGTTGCCGGTGAAAGTTGGGGATTTCATGAAAATCGTGCAAGTTCCTTCTGTCGCTCGTGTAAGACTTGATGGATTTTGTTTCTCTGTTGGTCTTTCTTTTTCAGTTGCTTGGAAATTTTGATTTTTATGTGTTTCGAATAGTATTCAACATACTCAGTTTTTTGCTTCTCTAATAAAATCTACTATGAATTTTTTCAGTGAAATTAATCTAATTTTCAGCCTAAAAAATAATATCAGTTGGTTAAACACTTGAATGAATTTTCTCTACACTTAAAAAGTTTTGCATTTATTTGCTAATCTTCATTGTTTTGTTGCAAAAGTTGATTTTCGTATCCATTTTGCATATAATTGGATCCAAAATATCCTAGATCTTTTCATTCATTGTTTTAATATTCATATCATATATTATTCAGCAAATGTTTAATCTTTATGGTAGATAGCTTCCACTAACAATCAAAAGTTTTGTACTAGGTAACGGATCATGGTAGGATTTAAGAACAGGTACATGGTAATGGAGGTATTTTTGGATCCCAATAGAGAGCTTGTCGTGGATGATCCCATTATACTTACCCTCTTCAATGTCTCTAAAGCAATCAAAGACAGCCTTCTTTTAAACTTTGGAGAGTGTGGTCTAGCTTCTTCGCTTGGATCTTTTCAAGGTAGGTAACATACTATCGGTTTGTTTTCTGCTGAAAACTCGCCTTAAACTTTGAACAAATTTGTACTTGTGTTTTTGTGTAGTCAAATATCTGAATCCAATCACGAAGCTATGTATTATCAGAGCTTCGAGAGAGGATCACCAGAAAATTTGGTCGGCAATTACCATGGTTAGAAGTATTGGAAACTGCCCCGTGCTGTTTAACTTATTGGACCTAAGTGGTAAGTTTAAACAACTATCACATAGGTAACTTCTTTGTCAAATATGTGCCTATATATTAGTGGTCTTTCGCTCTTGCATGCCTCATTTTACTACAAAACCTATGTGCTTCTTTTTGCATTGTGTCCCATATTTTTTTGCTGTAAAAATCCTGAATTTTCAGAATTGAAGTAGCATTCTTTTAATGGTCAACTTAAATTGGTATTGTAGTTAAAGCCAACAATCTTTTTCCTTTCTCATGGTTGGAAGTTGTTGATAGGTTAGGTAATTTCCCATGTCAAATAATTCATTTTATATGTAATTAAATAATAATAATATAATACCAATGTAAATGGTTTTTGAAGAATCTGTCCTGATCTTTCTATGCCCTCTAGGAAGCATCAAGGCCTGTAAAAATGCTGCCTTGAAGTGTGATGAATTGAAGTTTGAGCATTACAAGCTTGTGGTCGGTACACGTCTCTCAGCTGATGTTAGTCAGCACATGCAAAATTGTCTTGAGAAGATCAAACTTTTGGAACATTGAAAATACTACATCTATAGCAGTCATCCATGCTTGCAGGGTAGTTTTGTATGTTTTCAACTCATATTGCTTGAACATGTACTTTTATTTGTCCAGATTTCTTGTTATTATCAAAACGATAATGTTTGTGGCCTGCATGCAACAGAAGCACATGCACATATAGAGGTTGTTCATCTGTGGTTCCATTTTGGAATGATTTAATATTATTCGATTTGCATTGTGGAAGTATGAAGTATCCATGTTGTTTGAGATGGTGAGTGGTGTATTGTATCATGATGTGAATAGATACAATATGTGTTGTTATCATCACTGCTAGGTCATGTATTTCAACTTCAATGTATTCAAACCTTTTAAATTTTGCTTATATGTGTTGTGAACTAACAACAAGGATCCTCTCATTTGAGCTCTTGAGCATGTTTATGAATGACAAGAGTGTCTAAAGGATTTTTAAAATGCATCATATCATCCTATGGGAGTACTTGGAAATTCCAAATTCCAGATTAATGGTGTAGACTGTAGAAGAAGATTACAAGACTTAATTACAAATGGTAATCTGTGCCTCATGGTAATAAATTTGAATTTCTGATGAAAACCACGTGTAGTCATTGACCACATTTACTTGCAGTAAATGAATGCCAAGAGGTTGCGTTTTGGATTCTTTGGATCAGAAATTGAAACACCATCCGGTTTATATTTGGTATCTCAAGTAATGATGAATAGACCAAAACTATGCAACATAAAGGCAACAAATACAAGATTAAATCTTCAAAATTAACAAAATATCATATGCTTACTATATATCGGTGAACTTACTATATGTTTCCAGAAAATATCGTTGTATGTTGAAAAGAAAACGAGATGAGGTTGGTCTAGTGGTACCACCATGAGGTTACGGGTTTGAGTCATTCCCCTCCCCATTTAAAAAAGAAATAAATATAGAAAAGAAAAAAAGGAGGGAGTAATGAATCATGTGATCTTTGGTGAGCAAAAGTATGGGCGTGTCTATAGATTCATAGTCCACGTATGGATCCCGTTGAACCCAACCAAAATCTTTACACCTTCCACTTGCATGTACATCGTACATTATTTTGTTTTTTAAGCCGAACATTATTGTGGGTTACTGTACTATCGGACCCTAACAAGATCAGACGATATTAGGTGCACGTCTCTGAATGAAAAGGAAGGAGTCTCACACTTCGCGGCTTTAACAATATCAAGATTTAAACCTTAGTGCTGAACTTCATTTTAAAGTCTCCAACCATCAAGATATTATACCGTAGTGCATGTACAATGTACACACACAAAAAAGAGCACAAAAAGAGCAAGCTTGTTTTGTTACAAATTCCTTAATTTGCTCTCGTTATTCTCTGTGTCATCCACTCGCTTTCTTTACTCAACAAACAAACAACGAAATCGTATTACAATTGTACTCTCCTACCATCTCTCTCCCTCAATATTTGCACTGCTTTACAGTTTACAGACACCACAACAACAATGTTGAAACAGCTTCTCGATTACACTCTCGTCCCATCTGGGTTGCTCTTAATGGTCGCATACCATCTATGGCTCCTCCATCGAATCGTCAAACACCCCACCAAGACCGTCATCGGCGTTAACGCCATCAATCGCCGTTTCTGGGTCCGAGCCATGATGGAGGTTTGTCCATCTTCTTCTTCTTATTTAATATTTATATGTTGCAAAGAAATGAAATTTATGATTTCATGCATGACACAGACACTGTGTATGTAACAGGACACGTCAAAGAATGGAGTTCTTGCAGTGCAGACGCTTCGAAACAACATAATGGCATCCACTCTATTGGCATCAACAGCGATCATGCTCAGCTCTCTTATTGCCGTCTTGATGACGAGTGGGAGTGGTGACAGATCCATGTGGCTGGTGTTCGGTGACCGAAGCGAGCTCTTCTTCTCCATAAAATTCTTCTTGATATTGGTATGTTTTTTGGTGGCGTTTCTTTTGATCGTACAGTCGATTAGGTATTACAGCCATGCAAGCATTCTAATAAACGTGCCGTTCAAGAAAATATCAAGAAATGTTTATCATCACCAGAGAACAGCAGAGTATGTAGCCAGGACTGTAAACAGAGGAAGCTATTTCTGGTCTTTGGGGCTCAGGGCTTTCTACTTCTCTTTCCCTCTCTTCTTGTGGATATTTGGTCCTATTCCCATGTTCTTGTGCTGTTTTCTTCTGGTTTTCATGCTCTATTTCTTGGATATCGCCTTCGAATTCGGCTCTTCTGTTGGGGTTTCTGATAACGATGATGATCATGATCATGATCATGCTGATAACGATGATGATCATGATCTTGTCGATGAGGAGCTTGGCACCTACCTCTAATAATCAGGCTGCCTAGTTTAAGGGGTTGCATAATCTGTGTAAAGATATTGGAGAGCATAACAATGGAGAGCATAACAATGTAGAAATAACAGGGTAGCTTAGCTTAGCAAAAAGAAAAAAAATTGCAATTCACATTCAATCCTAGTTGAATTTTGTTATTGCATTTTGAGGATGGATTGAAATTGAAATTGAAGGATGGTTGTTAAGTGCCTTCACTCTTCCTACTCTTAATTCATAACCAAGTTTCTTCCAACTAGTTTCTGTCTTATTGATGTATAAAGTAATAAAAAAAAAAAATTAAATGAAGAAATTTATTTGTCAAGAGAAAAGAATTCCCAATAGATGAAAAGATCCTCAAAAGGAATGATCATATTCCCTTTTTCATCTAGTCAAGATAGAAAAGAATTAAAAAGAGAGGTACCAGCCCACAAGTAATCATTTTTGACCAACCCTATATTAACATGCTTTTCACACAAACAATTATTCAAATGTAAAACTTTATATACACTTCTTCTGTTAAAGGGTGTTTAATTTACACACTTTTATCTTTCTGTCTAAAACTACAAACAGAATGGGACCAAAGAAAAGAATACCTTCTTCTGTATCTTCAAAACTTTAGTATTCCATGTGAATCTTTCTTCTTATGCTGGAACTGACTTTCTTTTTCACTTTAGTAACTATTCCTACATACCAACACAGAATGTTCCCCACACACATGATTGCTTTGTGCCGAGCAGAACGTTGAAGACCCTGACTTGAAAGGTGTATACTCTAGTCCAGTCCAGTCGATAGCGTTTTGGGGCTCGAACGAATGTGATGTAACTAGAGTCATTGTCATTCCACTTGTAAAAGTTAAATTAAAGCACAACTATGGTCTTTCAATGACTTGGGTAAGATTGATCTCACATTGCTTCCAGAATATTGGATTGCGAATTTGGAACTCAAATGGGGACAGAATCCAATATATGGAAACCATGCACCAGATAGAAGATGCTATCTCATTGAAATGTGGACATGCACGCAATTCTTGTTCTTACCCTTCAGGTCTCAACATCCTTTAACTTCAACTTCAACTTCATGTTGCCAACTTGAACTAATATTTCTTCTTTTGATAGATCAACTCTTAGAACTGTAGCTTTTTTTCCAAACGAAGAAACATGCACCAAATCACCAACCTCAGGAAGCACATTTCTCTTTACTGCATGGTGAATGGAAGAAAGAAATCCTACTAAATTAGTTTCTGATTGCTATATATTAAGACAGCATAAAGAACTTCTGCATGAAAGGAAAGGAAAGAAAGAATCACTACTAGCTGGCTAGACTCAGCAGAGGAAAATACCTGTTGGTGATTGTTTGATAACTTTCACAGGAGATGAGTTCCTTCTTGTTGTAAGATGTTCACGGTTTTCTACTGCATTTTTCTGGGAGTTATTTGCCATTAAGTGCTGGCTTTTACCAACTGCAGTGGGCTGAGAAGGTTTTACTGCAGATGCACGAAGCTGCCGCACTCTCTTGTGAACAAAAGAACGTGCTATTGCAGCAGCCTCGGATACTTCTTGCATCTTCCTATACCTTTGAGTAGTGCCATGTTCCATGATCTTCCTTCGAGTGATCAATAAATTTTTATGAAGATCTCTTGAGAGCCTACAATCATGGGTACAAACAAATATCATCTAATGAAAGTTCCTAGCTTATAAACATCAAATTTTTGGAGGTGTACAAGACTTAAGCACATTGTAATTAACAAGTTTATGTAGGTATCTCCTTGATGAAACATTTTAGACATGTTTTAGTTTAATATGGACTATGTGATTACTGCATAATATTCTCTGCTAGCGTGAGACTACTATTTATACTCAAAAGACAATTTCAACAAGCAAGGGATTCTCACGTCAGAAAATGCCGTGCCTCATGTAAAAGCTCATGAAAATCTTGCTTCGACCTTTCCATATCAAGTATGACCTGCTTTCAGAAAACAATATTAAACAGAATGGAGGTGGTGTTTGAATGAACACCAAGAGGTCCAACATTCGGTATCTGTTAATGCAATTAAAAGACAGCAAGAGGCAGTACACACCATTTCTCATGCACAGATCATTGCTGGGTCATCTTTGGTTTTGTAAGTATGAACTTGCTTTAACAACTAACATGATTTCCATATTCAAAAAGCCGATTTTTAAAAATTTTAATGCTACAGAAGTCAGAATTAACTTAAAAATCATTTTCAGCTTCTCTTTAAAACAAGAAAAAAAAGCACGGTTATAATTATTTTTAACCCATAGGTGCCAAGTATATGCATATGCAACTACCGATTGTTACCTCGTTAATCTCTGCACTAGCAGAACCATATAACTGACGTGCATTTTCAACAACTGTGTTGGGCAGTCCCAATCTTTCAGCTATATTGATGGCATTTGAACGACCTATACAAAATTTCACACTTTTAAGTCATGGAGACCATAAAATTATTTTGTGCACAGGGTGTGTCAATAATCAGGTTCAAGGCAAGAATGATTAAAATAAACTCATAAACATCACCCAAACATTGTACAAATAAAAGTTTGCAAGTATCTTATAGTGAAAACCTGGTACTCCCCACAAAATCTTATAAGTTGGCCTTAAATTAACTTCATCGAACTCCATGCAAGCATTTTCAAAGACATCATCACTGTCAAAAGAGAAAAAAACATCAGTTGAAGAATTTCTTCTACAAAGTCTTTTGAGCCAGTAAAGATACATGAGCAAGATGATAAGGCATAGTTGGGCTACAATGCACTTAAACTCGAACTACCTAAACGTCAAGTGTTATTGATATCATTAACTTTCTTTAATGTCAAAAATCAAGAATATCCAGACGGTCTCGCAATTGAGTAATAAATCTTTCCAGTAGTTCGTATGAAATCATTAACTTTAGCCGTGAAACGTTATTATGGTTATTTACTATTAATTTAAATTTATTTATTTATTTTTAAACAAAGGAAGCATGCATAAAGTTTATTGCAAAAATGAGAGTATACAAAGATATGCAAAAGGGGATAAACGGTCGACCAACGCTACCAAAAAGAGCCTATAGAGGATGAGCCAAACCCAAAAAACAGAATAGGAAGGAAGCTTAAACCCAAAGCTATACCAAAACAAAAACAAATCCCAAAAAGCTCAAACTATCTCCCAACTCCCTTCCAAATTAAGTCTATGAAGAAAAAAGATGCATTACTAAATTACTTAAGGATGTGAAGCAACGAACTCAATTGCACAAGCTGTCTAGTGTCTATGTTTTCAATTATGAATCTAAAACTTTTTTGAAAATTCCTAATCCAATAATAAACAAACCGGGAGATTTAAAGCTCCAAAGTGAAGAATAATTAACAAACCCAAAACCTTTAAGCTCCAAACCTAAGACAGGAACCCAAGAACCAAACAATAAAATGGTATCACTGTGGACGTCCTAGCTATGGTAGCTGCCGACATCTTGTACCACTTCTCCAGTTTCCAATCATCAAAACCTCCAACCGCATTTACAATCATTGAATACCTACTCCACCCACCCAAGTCTTACACTCTACTATCATACCCCATGTGCCACCATCCTTCCACACTCAACACCATCACCATTTTTCGACCTCCTAACATTCCACAAGATCTCCTTTTCCACATCCACATATATTTTTGTTTCTTTATTTGACTATTATTGTCATTCTTTGCAAAATTTAAGGTTAAAATGGTTCACTCTTCAGTTTTTAGGAAAATGAACATAATTTTGACCAAGGAGGCTTCCAAGTTCTAATGAATTTCAAAGCTTCTAATCCTCTTGATTTTCGCCTAAACATAAGGAAGGTCACTATTAATCCAAACATCAATATGGTTATGACTGGATCTGTTTTCAAACTAAAAACAACTTAGTAGACCAAAAACTGACCACTACCAATACAGGCATCAATTTTCTTTAGCTTGTAATTAGGTACCTGTATTTCAATGTTTTAAGTTCACCATGATGTGTCGTGGCTATCGTCAATAAAGCACCACTTCTAGCAAAAGATTCCAGAAGTGACAGCCCCAATGCTGCGCCTTCAAGGGGATTTGTCCCCGCACCAACCTGATAACAAAAAAGACAACATCATAATAAACTTTTTCATGATAATACAGTTCTTTTTCCCTTTTCGTCTACGAGTTCTTTGAACACGACCTCATAGTTAAGAATTCACAAGCTACTTAAGCCATAAGAACTAGCAACATAATATCAATAAAGAAATCTCACAAAAACACCAATTGAAAGCATACTTCATCAAGTAACACCAGTGACTGTCTTGTTGACTGCGATTGTATATCCTGCAAGTTGAATAATTGAATTAAAAAACCAAACAGTTAGGGAAAAGCCAAAAGGAGTTATTAACCATTATGCAAATAAGTATTCAAGTGAAATCTTGTGGATAACAAAGAATGCCTGAAGTGGAACCACTCTCATTTAGTTTGATATAGCAAATTAGCACTAAATCGATACATTTGTGCAGTTTCTCAAAGATCACTGAGAGAAAATACCTATGGATTAATGAATTCAATCAATATTGCGATATCATGCATTTAAGCATTTATATATTGGAGTTCCTCAGTTTTTCATATTTATGTTTGTGGAAACTGGACAGGAGCTTACTGAGCCAAAGAGGCTTATCCTATTTTGTCACTGATCTAATTAGGTCTAATACTCTTATGTATCTATAATGAGGGCTGCTATGCGAGTAGCCGGCAACTTAAACAAGCTATCCATAGTTAGAAGTTGTAAAGATTGTTAGTTATATCAATACCATACTAAATCATGTCTCTTTTGCCTTTACTTTTTACTAAATTTACTTTCAAAACAAAATTATATACTATAAATCGAAGAAGAGTACCAAGGAGACAGCTGGTGCAAAAAGCAGAAGGTTTGCATAAAAAAAGAGGCATGTCAAACAAAGAAATTTCAAAAGCAGCTTAGAATACGATATCTGGCAAATTCAACATCATAAGAAACCCACTCAACAGAACAAAGAAAAGCTCTTGAAGAAGATCATCCTTACACTTATTTGTTTCAAGTGGCCAGAAAAAGTAGATAATGATTGTGACAAAGACTGTTCGTCGCCAATATCAGCAAAAACAGAATCAAACCAAGGAATTTGTGCAGATTCTGAAGATAAAACATAAAGCCCTGCAATGGTGAATAAACCAGAAGAAATTTACATAATAGCAGAATAATCTCTTATCGAGACAGCCAAAGTTGTCAGTATAGCATTTGATGCAAAGACTGAGGTCCTCTGAGACTGTACTTGTTTTGGTTCATCATTAGCTTGTGAAATTGATTCCAAGGATATCAATCACAATCAATAAGACTGAATAATCAGCTAGGTTCTGGAAAACTAAGAAAAAAATTTAAACCAATAAATTTCTGATTTAACTTTTATTCTGTAAGTAGTCTGTGAACACTCTAAACTTGACATCCAATAGCCAGATTTTAGGATGTTACCACTTTGTTTAGAGAAATCCAGCTTTGTCTAGTTTTATAAATACCAAGAGATTATGGTATTAAAAGAAAGTTTCTAGCAATTACACAACACTGAAGAATTGTTGTATCTATGAGTCTATGACACATTTATCTAAGACACATGAGCATAAAGAAATGGCAAAAGGAATAAAAACATAACCTGATTTTGCCATCATAGCTGCCAATCCAATTGTCTTCAAGCAAATGGTTTTTCCTCCAGTGTTAGGACCAGTTATCACAAGAACTCTTGTTTTCTGAGCAATATAAAGATCAACAGGAACTGGCTGAGCACGTTCCAATGCAGTAACCTGACAGGCAAGAGAATTTTACAGCTGCAAATATGATTATAAGATGCATAAAATATTATGGTCAACTCCTTTTATCAACAACCAATTAATTTGTTAAACAGTTACCTGCATCTCTAATGATGAAAGGTTTATATCTCTTTCTCCTTTCTGTGTCACACTCTCTCCTTGCAGTTTTCTCCTCCTGATTTCCTGAATGCAGAAATTGAAGGAATAGATTTAACGCAAGCAATGAACAAGATAGTAGCTGTTAAACCTAGTTAATTTGTTTAGGGGAACTTATCATTAATTTTAAATGTAATACTAGAATACAAGTAGTGAATATCTATGTGATTAAGAAATCCCCTAACCTCAAGTCCTCAACTTGAAGAATACTTATCTATTATGTATTTAAAATTTTATATTGATAGGAACAAAATATTTGAGGACTGAAACTTGTTAGCTGGTGTAACTCACAGCAGTAGCATTTTTGACATCTTTCCGGGCCTTCTGCAGATTTTGTCTATGCTGCTGAAGTAATAATGGATGATAAGCTTTAGGTAGATACAATGTCCATTCATTTTTGGGGTATGACACCTTTGAAGTTAGGGTTCCAGATGCACGGGCTTCATGAGTAAAGGATCCATCCTTGTCTTCTGGCAGAAATATACAAGGACATGTGCCTCCGAATGAAAGACCGTAAGTGGCTCGAGCATTTATCTGTATAAAGAAACATGAGCTACATTACTATAATATAATCGATTACTATCAGACAAAATAGCAACTGCAAAGGCATCCTACAAACTTATCCAACAGTAATAAAAAAATCTGGGTCAGTGTTTGAAGTATGTGTGCTTGTGTGACTAAAAGGCGATGCAGAATGCATGTTGGAATAATTTAGGGATTAGTATTCAGAAACCTTTTGTAATACTTTCCTAATTCTATTTCATATATTTAAGTAGATTTAGTTTTCTTATTAGAATAAGAATTTTTGAATAATGAATTGATAGTTAAAAGATCTAATCCCTCTTTCTTCCAAAGCTTCTCCTATTTATGTTTTTCTTAGCTCCCTCTTCAATCTATTCCTTCCTCCTCCAACTTTATATCTGTCTATTCTCTTCTATCTTTTTTCCCCATTACAGCCATACATCAAAAGGCCTAGAGGGTCTTGTATCAAGGGCAGGGCACACACTTGTCTATTGAGGCATTTCACTTGGGAGGAAAGAAAGGAGCAGTATCATTGCATCTGATACTTGTGAATCCAATCATGAATATGACCATCATAAATGTAGTTCGAGTATTTACTAAAATTTATAAATGTCAGATTTCAATACATTGTTCTTTTTTTTAAAGAACATTGTTATATCTCTTATTTGCAAGTTTAAGTATTTGCATGTGGCCATAACGTAACACAGTATCAAAGCCACTTCTACCAAAAAGTGCTAGTTTGAAGCTCTACAAGTATTAATAATTCTCAATTCTTTTAAACTTTTAATTCTTCAAGTGAGTAGGTGAATTTGAGCTTGATACTATTGTTTGACCCATTGACTAAAAGCTTAAACTTTTGAGTGTAGCAGTAATTTAACACTAAAGACCATTCATACTCCATTTATACTGAAGGCTTCTTTGATAGGTACTATATTACACCTCCAATAAATCAACTCTTACAGTTTTTTGAAGTTAGGTATACCTTTTTTTTTTTTTTTTCTTTTTAGTTACTGTGCCCCCAATGGTAGTAAATACTAATTGACAAAAGGAGAGATTGGAGAAGTAGCAGATGCCTACCACGTCCAGTTGAATTACACTGTTCAGTATCTTCTCAATGTCATCAAGGTCAACTTGAATCTGGGTAGAACATGTGAGATTAAAATATGATCAGTAAATGCATAGTAATAAAGAAAAGAATTTTCACTGGATATAGCCAGAAACCTTTTCTGTTAAGGTCAAAAGCACTTCTTCCTCAGCCTTGGCCACTAAAGCCCTTGCTTGTTGCAGTTCATCATTCAAAGGAACAGCCGAGAGTGGCTCTACAATGCTTCCTTTGCCTGAACCACTAAAAAGAGTATACTGACTTCAGGAATCAAATATTAAAGTGTTAAGCTCCATCACATTATGAGTTCATTAAGTGTCGGCAAGATTGCAACAATGGACTATTGTAGACACTTACACATGCATTCACAAACCTAAACACATGAGAGATAAAGGGGGAGAATGCGTACATACTGATGATGCATTTTTGATAATTAACCAAAATACCAAATTATTCCTCACATCTACAATGATAATTGATAATTATGCTATACAACTTATGCACCTGGACAGCAAAAGCCCTTTAAAACTCATCTGATCAGCCCCTGATTTAATACACCATCTGCCATCAATGTTGCTCACTTCCTTAAATAAGGGGAAAAAAAGAGAGCCTAGTATCATGATGAACATCATAAGGATAGAAAAAGGAATGCTACTGTAATTTTCTTTTTTGGCAAAGTCGTATATTTATATTATCGAAAATCAAGTGAATCTTACCAGAAGGGATGCTTCACTATTTTCATCCCTGATTAACCTGTCCATTAGTTGATATAACTACACAGAAAAGAAAACAATACAGTTATAGATGCAGAGTCTGTGAATAAAATTGTTAGCGTAACGCCGTAAATGTAATGATGATTTTGAAACTACAGTTGACAAGGTATGCAATATGCATGACCATTGTATGAGAGCTCAATTCCTTAGAGAAAGCACACTAGCTAGACAATAATTTGCAACAACTACGTTATCAAACTTCAAAGGTCAAAGCAAATTCAATAGACACAAGTGTGTGTATCTCTTTTCTGCTATGTATGAACATACTGAACTATAGTATCAGTTGATGGCTGCAAAAGACAACCTTTTACCAGATTAGACCTACCATTAATACTCTTACTGAATGTAAAATGGTGAAAGAGGTTGGACTACTTTTTATTATCAACCACTCAACCCAAAAATCTAAAGTTGTTATGTAAGAATCCAACGATAATCTTTAAAGACCTGGGATTTAACAAGTTAACACGATATCTCACATGCAACATGGAGATATATGATGGACACTGTACAAACCTTCCACCGTGCAACATGTCAATTAGCAGGACTCTAAACCTATAGCTCATATGATCATACCTCTAATGCTGTACAAGAGAGACCACTCAACCCAAAAGTAACACATGAGCTTTAATACATTAACATTTATAAATAAAATACCATCAGCTATTCTACAATTGAAAATTATCAAAAGGAAACCGATAAAATAAGAAAAAGAAGTACCTTTTTCTCAAGCATTCGCACTTTATCGCGTGATTGTTTTAGGGCAGGACTCTGACATAAAGAATAGAAGAGACAAGACAGAGAAGCATTATATTATATATAGAGTTATCAAAGATGTATTGTGATTTGTGAGTGAGGTTATAAAGAAACATACAGCAGAATCTTTAACGGAGCCATCATCGTCTATAACTTGACGTATCAACTTGATTAATGATCGATTGACAACCATTTCCATTATCTGGGTGTCAATTAAATTGAACAAAAACATAAGTCCACTACAGTAGAAGTAGAAATGGAGAATCTATCATTAAACATTGAAAAGACATGAAATTTACCAAGTGGGTGAGAGGCATGAAGCGTGTGTACCAATCAGAATCTTCCTTGATGGCAGATTTTAAAGTGAGCTGCAAATTGTAAGAAAACTCAAGCAGAGATACAAGAGCTAGAGCTTGGTTTGGGTCCAAAGGTAGAGTCCTGTGAGCATGTTGGATGGCGGATTGGACAAGGTGGAGATGGATTCCAGTCAAGTCCAAGTTGCAGGCGCCGTGTTTTATCATTTCAACGGCTGCATTTGTTTCATCAAGAAGTGACAAAGAGTGTTGATAGGAGGTGGGGTTGTTGGTGGAGCTTAATTGGGTGAGAGTTGCTTGGCGGCCTAAGGAGGTGCGAGCGAAGGAGGAGACGGAGTTGCAGAGCTTGTCCCATTCCAGAACTCTCAGGCTCTCAGAGACAACTCTCGAGGATGATTTGTTGTTGTTGTCAATAGAAAGTGAAAGTGAGAGTGAGGAGCAAAAGAATGGAAAATTACAAATTGGTGTTGTAGTTCTAATGTGAAGTGTAGAGACAACAGGTGTGAACATGGAGATGGAAATGGAGGAGTGCCCGACAAACACAGGAGCCATTTGGGAATGGATGAGGTCCTCCCTTCTCTTCAAAACTTCAAAGGAAGGACTTATCTTTTCTTTTGTTTCTGAGTACACTCCACAAACATTCTAAGTAACCCCAATTTTTTTAGAAGATTTATTGTCCAGGACTTTTTTTTTTAAATTCCAATTTGTTTACAACTTTTACAAAAGTAACTAAATTGGTCCTTACATTTTTTTCAAGTACCAAATTAGTCTCTCTAATTAAGTTTTGTCAATTAACTTTAACTATGTAAGGGTAAAATTGTACTTTACTCTTAAACAATATAATAATGATACATGCATAGTTTTTTTGTAATACATGTATATTTTAGTTTATTTTATTTGTAGGTTTTGATCTTTATATAATATTAATAAAAAACAATTATATAAAAATGGGATATTTCCATTCCCCCCCCAAAGAGGTTTACCCTATTGTTAAGACAAGGACATGGTTTCAGCATATTGGTCGATTTCCCCCCTAAAATTAAAGAAACGTTAAAAACGTCTCTTCTGTTACCTTTTCCATCCAGTCAATGTAATATTTGCCCCTTTGACCGTTAAATGGGAAGGAAATGACTGTTTTATCCTTGAAAGCTGTTTTGATGAATGAATGAACAAAAATTAAAAAACTAAAAACTAAAAACTAAAATAAAAAACACAATTAAAAGAAAGATGGATCTCCACCATCCATCTTTGAGATGGACGGTTGAGATATCTCTTTTATATTTTTTATTTAAATTTAATAATAATAATAAAAAAACAAAAAAAAATGTTGATTTGGTGATCTCCACCAGATCCATCTCAAACAAAAAATTAAAAATCAAACCAAAATCTCCATCTTCATCTTCAACCTCATCACCAAACACCAACTAATCAATTTCTTCCCAACACAACACCAACCCAGAACACAACACATCACAAATCACAAATCAATAATCTCAAATAAATCCACAAATTAATAATCCTAAACGACTCTTCTTGAACTTCATTCACTGCCCAATTCAATTTCTTAAAACCCATAACCTAGATTTCTTCTTCTTCAAACCGATCTCTCTCTCTCTTTAATTAGACACACACAATCTATCTCTTTGTATCTCTCTTTCTTCCCTGCCGCTCTCTCTTATTTCAAACCCTAGCCATCGATCGATCGATCGATCTCATCCTAGCCACTCCGATCTCATCTCTCGATCTCTCCGATCTCATTTTGGTGGAGATCACCGAATCTGGATATGATTTGATTGGGTTTTCGGTTTAGGCGACAACGGGGAAGATCGATTTGTTGATGGGTCGATCTCTTCCGTTGTCGATCTCCTCTTCTTTTTCTCTCTTAACAGTGGCAGCGGTTGGCAACGACGGGGAAGATCGATCGATGGTTCTGGTTGGGTTTAGATCGATCGATGGTGGGTTGGGTTTGGATCGATCAATGTTGATGGTTCTGGGTTGAAAGGTTGAGGAGATCATATTGAATCTCTGTTACTCTGTTTTGCATTAACATTGAAGAGATCAAAAACTTTTGAATTTGGGATTTGTTTCTTGGCTTGATTATGGATTCGGTGAGATGGGTATAGCTGTGATGGTGATGATGGTGATGAAGGTCTGGTTATAGTTGGGTGGTGTGTTGATGGTTATTTTCTGGGTTTGGAGCTTTTTTAATTTTTAATTTTTAATTTTTAGGTTGAAGAGATTTAGGAATGATTTTCTAGATTTTCTGGGTTTGGAATGATTTTCCAGATTTGGGAATATGTAAATTTAAGTAAAGATATTATTATTATTATTATTATTATTATTATTATTATTATTAAATTTAAATAAAAAAATAAAAAAGAGATATCTCCACTGTCCATCTCAAAGATGGACGGTGGAGATCCATCTTTTTTTAATTGTTTTTTATTTTAATTATGTTCAGAATTTCATGTGGTATATGACGTTAATGCCCTTCCCATTTAACAGTCAAAGGGGCAAATAATACATTTAATGGATGGAAAAGTAATAGAATGGGCGTTTTTAACGTATAGGGGGGAATCAGACAATATGCTGAAACCATGTCCTTGTCTTAACAATAGGGTAAACCTAAGGGGGGAAAATAGAAATATCCCTATAAAAATGGTAAAATACTAAACTAATAATGAATGGTAACTTTGTTTATAACATAAGGCCATAAGGGTATAATTGAAATTGTCGTATTAAAATATATTTTTAGATTTTTTTAGAAAATATTTATTAAAAAATGTACAAATGGTGTTTCATTAATAATATTTTTTGGATTTTACTGTAATTATAATGGTGAATTTAATGCACAAAAGACAAAACAAATTTGCTCTAATATGACAAATAAAGGGTATTTATGTACGTTAACTAAACTTGTTAAAGTTAACTGTTATATTTAACACCGTTAAATCATTAGAGGGACCAATTTAGTTACTTATAAAAAAAGAGAGACTAATCTAGTACTTAGGAAAAATGTGAGTATCAATTTAATCACTTCTGTAAAAGTCGCAAACAACTTGGAATTAAAAATAAATTATAAAAAATTATAAAAAAAATCTATGACCCAATTTGTAATTGCCCGATTAGTAATTTATAACAGCAAATATTAGAGGCTTAGAGCCCAGATCAGCAATATCCCAAATGTAGATTTTTATACAAGGAAAAATTAAGCTTTAAATCAAAATAACACGCCCTCATGCCCACAGGGACGTAGCTTAGCTGGTAGATGAACGAGCTTGAGGCTTGGGTAAATAACTCCTAAATCAGCGGTTCGAATTCTACCAATGGCAAAAAGCTTTAAAAACAAAAGCAAAAGAAAAAAAAAACCATTGACATATTGTTAATGACTTAAACAAATGCTGAAGCTGAACACATTTTGTATGTTTTTTAAAAACCTGTTCTTGGAACAGTGATTTCCAGAAAATTATTTGCTTATAAACTTTTTATAAAACAAATATTAATCATGTCTTAACCTTACTGGTTATATAAATATTTATCACTCACTTTATTTATTTATTTAGCACTTATGTTCCATTTAGTATTTAACTATTGAACAATTTTACCCATTTGATTTTTAGCTCAACTTCTATTTTTATTTAATCTTCGAATATTTTTTTGCAACCATTGTTCACCCTCGATTTTTCATGATTAGTAATCAAAAACATTTATATTTTGTTTTTTATATTTAAATTTTTTTTTTATTATTATTCTAGAGTGAACTGAAAAATTAAAAAGAAATAACAAAAAAAACAAGGTACTATTTTAATATTTTGGTTTTAACTGTGTGGACTCTATTGATAATCAAAGTGATTAAAGTCATACTCATCATAAAAAAGATATATATATATATATATATATATCATCTTTTTCCTGTCAGTTCGATCTGATATAAAATACATCAGTGCCTTGAATGTGGGCCATTAGATTCAAATGCTTTGACTCAGAGGTCATTTGTTTTTTCCACTTCAAACTTAATGGATCTGAATTGAACTCTTTAAGTTATTTTGTTTGTTTTTTTTCAGTGGTCAAACAACTAAAAAATATCAAAAAACAACTTAAAATAAAAAGTAAGAAATCCTGACTTTTAACTTAATTCGAAATCACTGGATTACAATTATAATATTCACTTTCAAGTCTATCCTTCCAAAGAAAATATATTTCCAAATTTATTCTAATTTGATATGGTGTAGAATTCTTTCTTTTAACATATTTCTTATTTTAAACAGGTTTCAGAAAAAAAAAAAAAAAAAAAAAAAAAAAAAAAAAAAAAAAAAAAAACCTAATCACTTCTCATACTGAAATTTGCAGGGGATTGAACAATTGAATTTCTCTAGTTCCTACCAAATCCCGGTAAGAACTCTTTAATTTTTTTTTATCTAACTATTCATGTAGTGCTCAATAAATTTGTCTATAATATTGAGTAGATTCCATGGCTTGAAGATGTTATAGAATAATTACATATATATATATATATATATATATATATATACGGTCTTTCTATTATCAATTCATCATGACAATAAATATATCAGGACGAAGAATGTGGACCATAGATTATGGAGAAGTTTTGACAAGTGCATACACTTTAAGTCAAAGCATGTAAATCTAATGGTCCATATTCTTCGTCTTGATATATTTATTGTCAGGACGAACTGATAATAGAAAATCTATATATATATATATATATATATATATATATATATAATTCAAGAACCTATTTAAAAAAAAAAAAAAAAAAATTCAAGAACTTGTTTTTTTATTTGGCTTCTGGTGCATATTGAACTTAAACTTTTTTTTTTTTTGACAATAAATTGAACTCGAACTTTGTTTGTAGAACATGTAAAATTATATTTTTTGATAAATTTTTTGTTTTGTTAAAATGAACTTTGTTTGCAGAAGAACATACAAAATCTTATAAAGAATGTTATATGTTAAATTACTTCTTTTAATTAGTATGGGTATAAATGTAAAATTACTTATTTTCAGACAATTTTATTTTATTTTTTAAAAAAAACACATGTGAACAGTACATTCAGACGTGAGAAAAAAAAAAAAAAAACATGTCATTCATGTTCAGATTTCAGTCTCTATTTAGTCTTCAGAAAAATTCAGGACTATTCAATCTTCAGACAAAAAAACAAACGACCCCTCAGTCTGCATACACTTGCTAGTGCTTATCCATAATATATGGCTCATATACAATGCACTGATGTATTTTATATCAGGTCGAACTGATAGAAGAAAGACTATATATATATATATATACATATTTTCTATTGTCAGTTCGTCCTGACAATAAATATATTAGGAAGAAGAATATGGACCACTATATTTACATACTTGGACTCAAAGTGTATGCACTTGTCAAAACTTCTCCATAATCTATGGTCCACATTTTTTGTTCTGATATATTTATTGTTAGGACGAACTGACAATAGAAAGAATATATATATATATATATACACGCTTTTTGCAAGGTTGTACAAACTTCAGAATCTCATTTTATCCTTTCAAACTTCAAAATTACTCTTTAACGGTAATGACTACATGTTGTCAACTTTTAGTCAACATGTCAGAGGGGTTGTTTACTTGTTTGTGTAATTATGAGATTTTTAATGGTTTTAGTGCAATTATACATATAGTTAGGGTAATTGGTGCAATTTACCCTAAAATTAAAATGCATCAAGCCAATTTTACTAAAACCCTACCACTATTTCATCTCAATAACTGCCAAATATCCAAAAGTTTGCCATTATACTTCAAATATTTGAAAAAAATAAAATTGTGCTTTTTGTGCTTGTGTTTTTCATGCTTGTGCATTTTTGTTTTATCGGAAAAAAAAAACAAAAAAAAAAAAAAGCCACAATGAGACAATATTAGTTAGAAATATTTGGTGATTGTGCTTTTTTAGTGTGATGGAAGAATGTTATGTCAATATTTTTGCTATGACTTTTTTATGAGAGACCATATTGTTCATATTTTGTCCTGTTATTTTTACTATTTCCTATGAAAAATAAAAATTATATTTTTAGTGTTCATATGATGAAAAAAAAAATTGTGAAAGATCTTGGTCTTTTTTATGTGAAGTTTGATGCTTGTAAAATGATTGTATTATTTACTACAAGGAATATGCAGAAGCATCAAAATATATAATTTGTGAATTTCCAAAATGGATGTAAAAAGGAAAGGATGGCAATCGAAAATCTAAAAAAAGTTCCATGGAAGGTTATGCGTTACTTTTCAATTACTTCAAGTCTTCAAAGGCCGTTCCTTGGAAGCTCCACCTTCTAACCCACAGACTTTAGCTTCAAATAATGAAGCCCCGCCTTCTAATGCAAAACTTGAAGTTGTTCAAGGTATAATATTTAAACTTTTGGTAGTTGAAAAGACAAAATGACATGTATAATTATATATATATATATATATATATATATATATTTCAACGTGTTATGTTCAAGTGTTGAAACTCCTAATCTAGAGTCTGAAGTTGATGCATGTAATGTTTATAGTCAATTTGTGTACATGAAGTATTACTAATTTGGAAATGTTGCATTATTAATTGTAATTAATGTGTATCTATTAGATTCAAGTGGTGGTAAAAGAAGAGGTCGAGGAAAAGCCAAAGGTGTTACTCTTGGACATGGTTTGGAAGTATATTTTTTTAGGGAAGATAACACTCTTAATTCTTCTATAATCTTGCTATTTATTTGTTTATTTTCTGTGTTTGAAAATGAAGAATCAATATAGTAATCCAAAAACAAAAAGAAAATATATAAGTTTGTGAGTAATTTATTTCCTTGGTTACAGAGTCCTTCTATGACATTAATTTCTTATTTCAGCTATGAGTTATTGATTGTGTATAGCTATAAATCATATATTGTCTTCCTTTAATTTAAGCTCTCATTATCTAATTGATTATAGTAATTTTTATGTATATATTGTACTACTAAGGTAACAATAAAGTAATAAGTGCCCATTTGGAAGAGCTTTTGTACTGGCTAAAAGAGTTTTTTAAAAACAAAATTGTGTCGTTTGATTGTCACTAAGTATAGCTTTTGGATGATTAAAAAAAAAAACTGTTTTTTGTCTACTTGGAGAAACTCAAATTTTAAGCTTTTCCAAGTAGAACTTTTTAAGTTTTTTTTTAATAACACTAAAATATCTAATATAACCCTATCATTTAAAATAGTTTTGAATATTTTGGTAATCTTACTATTTAAAAAAGATTTTTCTAATTGACAGCCAAACGGCCAACAACTTCCCATTAAAAGCTCTATTTATAGAATGTCTACTTTAAAAGATCTACTCCTAAAAGATCTATTCGAAGAAACTCTTCCAAACAAAGCCTAAGTACTCTTTTGCACCATAATTTCCACATTGTTTTCGTGTTAAACAATTATAGTATAGCTCTTGAAAATATATACGTGTATGTCTAAACAACCTATAGGCGGGGTAAATGAGTTGTTAATCCGATTAGTTACCAATTTTTTCGGATTAGTCAATATTACAAAAATAACCCAATACAAACAAATACAATCAACGTAATTAAAGTGCATAAAACAATAAATAACACACAATGATTGATTTACGTGAAAAACCCACAACTTGGAAAAACTCACAAGCTATTCTACTAGCCACACACGGTCCTCAAATCCACTATATGTAATTGTTAAACGCCAAAAATGGCAGGGGTTCAAAGAAGAATTTTCCATCAACATTAGGGGATAACCGAGATAGAAAGACATCGTGGAAGAGCATCCCGATACCCCGCCTTTTCAAATTGGCCGGGTACAACCTCCTAACAGCCTAAATCAAGATCAAGGGTTCCTAAACTCAAAAGGTACCAGGAAATAAAGAAGCCAAGTTCCAAGGACTCCACTACTGCAGGGTCCTAGTACCTCGCTACCATCCGGAATCCCGGTATCCCGATACCCCGATACACTCATACAAAGTTTAATAATCGAGTAGAAGACAAGATACCCAAGTACCCCGATCCCGTCTAGAGCCAGCCAACTAAGCAGTAAGTATCAGACTAACAGATTACTAAGTATCAAGGTAAGATCAGGTATGCCGAAGATCAAGCTACATATAGAGACAATAAAACGCCATAGTTCAGGTCAAATAAAGAAGTATATTCATTCCCGCCACTAAGAGTTCTATTTGAATGGGGAGTCAACTCCCACACAATTTGCCAGAGAAAGAATCGCTTGATTTTAGGGATCAAATCCCACAACAATCTCGCTGATCGCCAATGAAAGTCCTGTAATTGCTAAAACCCTATACTGAAATTATAGGAGTGTGTGGCAAGAAACAAGACCTATATATACATCGCATTATCAAAAAAAAAAAAAAAAAAAAAAAAAAAAAAAAAAAAAAAAAAAAAAAAAAAAAAAGGAGAGGCAATTCTGAGTCCTAAACCCTACTTGATATTTTCCACTTATCGACATGCACGAGAGCTTTTTTGCCAACAAAACCCTTACTCTCATCACCATAGCCATATGAACATCTTCACTGTATTTTCGTTTAATGTTTACGACCAATAAAAGAATCATATTGTTGTGTTATTTTTTATTCACCATTATCGTTGCCTTTTTACTGGTTTTATTAGGAAGCTAAGGGTATCGAACTACTTGATATCCCTCCGACTGAAATCTACCTCGATTTCAGTCACTAAAGTTGTTAATTGGAGAATCACCCTAAGTGACAATTTTCGATTAACGGTAATGATGTTTACAACCTAGGTTGACCTCTAGTCACACCATTCTCGGTCATTAACCCACCATTACTACCCACATGCCTTTTATAGTGATTTTAGACCAAAATGATTATGCACTACACACCGGTAGTCACAAGATTTAACTCTCAATGAAGAGATCAATAACCTATGTGAATATATGACAATATCCAAAATGCAAATAAAGCTAGGCTACACTAAATGTTTATCTAGGAATTCAAGATGTCAATGAGAATAATCCTAGATATCAATATGTCTATATGAAAGCTCATAAAGACCTGACTAGATGAAGACATACAAGTCTAAGACCTAGTTATTAAACAAATCCAAATCAACACAAGTTGTCATTAAACATGGCAAGGACAATAAATATGCAATTAATGAATGCAATCATTGAGTCCTACACATCAATGTCTAAATGCAAAGCATAGAGACTTAGTTAGATTGCAAAATGGTCCTAAATGCTAGCTATCAAAGAAAACCAAACTCAACCAACATTCAAAGTCTCAAACATGTTATAAATAACATTAAGCAAGGAGACATGCATTTAATTAACAAATAAATGCTAAACCTAGGAAAATATGTCGTAAGAATGCAACAAGAGGTTCTAGGACATGCAGAAATTACCTAGTCAAAGAAAACAAGAAAACCCATGCTTGGATGATGCTAGGATGAAGCTAAATGCTCATGGGAAAGTGTTTAGTTGAGTAAATGTGAGCTCTTGGGAACTCTCTCTCTCTAGGAGTAATCTCTCTCTAATAATGTGAAATATGAGCTTTAATTCAGTCAAGTGAAAGAGAAGGGATATATATAAATATATATGAAGCCCTAAGAGAAACGGCGTCATTTTGGCAATCAGGCTGTAAAAACGCGCCATACCACCGTGCGTGCTGCAGTACGAACAAGGTGTTCCGACTGTAATACACACGGCGTAGGAAGCCCTAGGAAGTTTCACGGTAGGGACCGCCAAGGGGTTCCTCTGTTCCGAGGCAAGCTTAGGAAATCTTTTTTTATGCTTATTGAGGATAAGATTGTGTCTAAATTTGCCAGGTGAAAGGGTAAGTCTCTTTCTATGTTTGGTTGGGTTACTTTGATTCGCTTGGTGATTACTAGCTCTTTTGTTCACCCATTTATGGTTTATAAGTGGCCGGTTTCCTTAATTCAGATGGTTACTAAGAAAATCAGAAATTTCTTATGGACTGGTTCTTGTGAGGAATCCAAGTTGGTCTGTGTTGATTGGAAACATTGTTGTAGACCTTATGCTCTTAGTGGGCTTGGTTTGAAGGATCTGGCCTTGTTGAATGATTCGTTACTTCGAAAGCTTACTTGGAAGTTTATAACTTTGAACAGTTTTGCTTTCACTTTTTTTTACGTGAGAGGTATATTCAGCAGTTGCAGAAACCTCAAGGAGGTTACATCACCTCTTCCATTTGGACTTCTTTTAGGGCTAACTATGTTGAGCTCATTAAGGATGGTATCTAGCTCATCGGGAAAGACTCCCAAAGAGATTTTTGGCATGATAACTGGTTTGGGGTGCCTATTGTGGATCTCCTTGGAATTCTTGATTTCGTGGTCACACATCTTCAAGCTAGGGTTCCGACTTCATTCGGGATGGTAGATAGGTCTTGGAAGATCGCTTTCGAGCTAGGTTCTCGGATCTCTGTTTTTGAATTGAAAAAATTGATATTTCTCCCGTGACTGATTATTTAGTGTGGCTTCATTCTAAGGACGGTATGGTTTCTTGTAAGGTGGCTTATTTTAGGATGTTTCAGGATATCCCTTAAGTCCCATAGTAGAAAGACGTCTGGTCTCGCTATATCCCTCCTTCCCGTTCGTTCCTGTCTTGGAGTCTTCTTCTTAATAGATTACCCACCGAAGATTGTTTGTGTAGGTCTGGTTTTCAATTAGCTTCCAGGTGTAGTATTTGTGGTGCTAGCTCGGTGTCAGTGGATCATCTTTTTTTGAAATGCCCTCTTGCTGCTGCTCTTTGGGAGGTGGTTTTTTTACTTGCCAGAGGTGTGTCTTTATTGATACTTGGTGTTCTTTTTTCTGTCAGGCCATGTCTATTTCTTTCAATAATCAGATTAGGATTTTGTGGAAAGCTGCTATTTATGTAGTGGTGTGGAGTGTGTGGTATTTCCGTAACCAATGAATTTTTTATGGGAAATCTATTGATTTCAGGGTTGCTTTATCTCTTGTTTGGCGCTATGTTTATGATATGAACCATTTGGGGATCAGTTGTATGCGTAACTGTGTTGATGATCTGCTGATTCTCAGTTGGTTTGGCCTCAGTGGTCTTCCTGGTAAGGCTCCGATTATCAGGAGTGTCGTCTGGTCGCCCCCTGCTCTGAGGTGGATCAAAGTTAATAAAGATGGTGCTGCTTTGGGTTCACTGAGTGTGGGGGGTTGTGGGGGTGTTTTTCGGACTTGCAGATCTTTTGTTAAGGCCTGTTTTGCGGTCCCCCTGGTCATGTCTTTGCTTTTGAGGCTGAGCTCCTTACGGCTTCTTTAGCAATCAACTACGCATGGAAGTTGGGTTGGCATAGGATCTGGCTTGAGAGTGACTATTCTTATGTTGTTCAGCTTCTTTCTGATAGGTCTGATCAGGTTACCTGGCGTGTTCGTCAAGCTTGGCAGCGTTGCATTTATCAGATCTCGCATATGGAGTTCCAGGTTTCTCATATTTTCAGGGAAGGTAACCAGGTGGTGAATGCTCTCTCTAAGCACGCTTTGGGTATTCCTTCTGATTTGTGGTGTTCTTCCACTCCATTCTGTTCTTTGTTAGTTGGTAATGAATGTATGGGTAAAGAATCTTTCAGGTTTTCCTAGCTTTACTTTTCTTGTTTGGCCTACGTGCCTCTGGGTTTTTTTGGGCTGTGTCCTCTGTTCTCTGATGTTTTATGGATTCTTTTGTTTCTTTTTTTTCCTTTTTAAATATATTCTTGGATACAGCCTAAGGGTTTTTCAGTATATGATCGCTTGTGATGCTTTTCCCCCCTTAGGTCAGTCCAATTTTATCAAAAAGAAATTATAATAAAAATAATTTTTTTTATTCAAGTTTGTTTAGAAGAGGAGTGTTAAAAGAAAATAATGGATTGTCACTAGAAACTCTAAAAAAAAAATTCAAAAAAGAGGCCTCAGAAGATTGCACTTGAAACTTGCAAATATTACTAATTAAATTGCATATAGCTGGTACAATTGAATATAATCAATAAAGAGAAGGAATGAAAAATGTCCAGAAAATGAAAATGACACGATTGATTTGTATAACGAAAATGAGTTCAATAAAAAAATATTGCATCTACTAGCAGAGATAAGATATAGAGAAAATGTCATATAACTCAAACAATTAATGAACTTCAGATCGGTATAAGATGCAAATTTGAAGAAAAAAGAAACTGAAACAAATATTTTCCAAGTAAAGTGCATTAATGCATTATTGACATTCAAATGCAAGTGACATATTTGATGACCTCTCGAGAATGAAGAAGTGGGCAATTTCTCACACATGGAAAATACATCTTTTAGGAATTCCAACATCATACTAAAGTATTTGTTGCTCCATCTACTGATGCATTTGAAGTGCATCAACTTGACAACGAATGTTCGATAAATTAGAATATTTTTTACAATTTGAATATAAAAGTGGGTTCAAAATTTTTTTGTCACTATTTGGGCCTATTTTTGTAAGAATATCACTACTTTACTAATTCAAGTTTAAAAGGCATCTATTTAGGCGACCAGACAAAAATAACCTTATTTTGTCAGTTTGCGTCTTTTTAAACATAGAGAGAAAAAAGTTGAGAGAGAGAGAGAACAGTGGAGAGAGAAAGCATCGGGTGCAAGAAATCCGGTTGAAAATCTCACTGCAAACTCACCAGAGGTGGCGCTACAGTCCTGAAGTCGACGAGAACCTGCAATTGTCAGTGGTAAGTTTATGTTTCTCACGCGTTTTTGTTCTTGTTTATGTGTGTGTTTGATGTTGGGTGTTGTTTAGACATGTAGATTAGGTTTAATTTGATTTGTTCTTGATTAGGTTTGTTTGATGAGGTTAGGTTAAGGTTTAAATTTATGAAAAAATTGTGTTGAAGACGATGAAGATCTGGGTTTCCGATCTTTTTAAACCATTATCCAAGCCTTTTCAAACACTCTCTGAGCTTTTTAAATTGTAATCCGAGCTTTTTTTAAGGAATATGAATAGGTTTCTGAAATTTGAATCTCTAAGCCTTTTAACACTTTATTCGAGCCTTTTAAAACACTCTCCGAGACTTTTAATTAGTAATCCGAGCTTTTTTAAGGAATATAAATATGTTTGTCAATTTTGAATCTCTGAGCCTTTTAACACTGTCTTCGAGACTTTTCATACACTGTCTGAGCCTTTTGAAAAGTGATCCGAGCTTTTTAATTTCTTTGGTTTAGTTTCTTGAAATTAAAATATTCGAGCCTTTTCATATACTGTCCGAGCCCTTTGAAGAGTAATCTGAGCTTTTTAATTTCTTTGGTTTAATATTGTGAAATTAAAATATTTAAGCCTTTTAACACTATCTCCGAGCCTTTTCATATACTCTTCGAGACTTTTCATGAACTTATATGTTTTTTTTTTTTTTTTTTTTTTTTGTGAATATCCAGATGAGGAATTCGCTGAAGGATTTGCTTAAAACTACAGTGGAAGAAAGGTACTCAGGAAAAATAACTTGGCATGACCATTTCGATGACTTTCAAGATATTGACAATGCACTTAACAGGGCACCTGAACATCTTGCGGTTAAAAAATGACGTTGGTATACTGAGTCGTGTTTTGGACATTTCCTTCGGATGTATCGTGGGATGAAGTTTTTGATTGGCATTGTCCATCGGTTGCTTATTCGCGAGTTGCATCACGATGGGCTGGAAGATGAGATGAGATTTCTGTTAGGTCGTCATTCGGTCCAGTTCTCGAAGGTTGAGTTTTGTCTAATCACCGAATTGAAGTTCGAAGTCATTCCTGACATGGCGACCTATGATATGGTTGAGAATGGCATACACCAGCGGTACTTTAAGGGTCGAGATGACATCGAGTATGGAGAGCTGAAAGCCGTTCTGCTTATTGGTGTTCTTACTGAGCAGTACGATGCGATTAAGTTATGCTTATTGTATATGCTCAACTGGATATTGATGGGGTTGAATGAGAGAGAGAAAATTCTGTTATGGCAGATGCGGCTAGTTGAGGACTTGGACGCTTTTGATGCGTTCTAGTGGGGTGCACACATGTATAGGCGGTCTATTTTTGGTTTCAAGCATGCGTTAGATGGTCGACGGGAGCAGTTCGAAAGACGACAACAAGCAAAGGGCGTTGACGTACACACCGTGAAGACGTACAACATATATGGTCTGACTCACGCACTGTTGGTGAGAATTTAGATTTTGAATCCATACTTTAATTGTAATTGTTTTCATATTTCTGATGGAATACATATATATATATATATATTGGATTCTTATCGTACTTATTTATTACGTAGATTTTTGCTTTCGAGATTATCCCCGAGCTTGGAACCGAATGTGGGACCCGTAGGGAAATTGAACTATCCCACCGTATTCTGAAATGGGAGTTGAGTCAACGACCGACGGGGGACAAGCTGGACAAAATTTTCATAGAAAGGGTAAGTATCTTTTTTGTTAATGTTCATAGTTATTAGTATGTATACAATTACAATGGTCCAACTACGATTTCAGATGTTTGCAAGGCTTAAATTGGTGCCAACGGTAGCTAAGAGGGCTGAACGGTACTTCGAGGGCATAAATGAGGGAGGCAGTCTGTATGATGCCGCCGATGGACCCGTTCAGGGTGTGGACCTCGAATAGAATACCACTGACAGAACCAGTGATATGGAGGGTCCGACTCCCGAAACCAATGATACAGAGGGTTCTAAGCCGGATGCTGGCGGTGGGACTCCCGCGAGGAATAGGCGGGTTCAATTCATGTTGCCTAGATAGCCTCCAACTGGAGGTGATTCATCTGGAGGCGTTGGAGGGCATGCAGAGATACGTAAAATTCTTTAGTTGTAATTTCAAATGAGTGAACGGTTTTAGTAGTGACAATTTTGAAATCCTTTCAGGACCATCGATATACTGAAGTGATGGATGCACTCTGAGAGTTACAAGAGGAAGTCTAAAGGATTGATGAGAAACGAGATCAATAGCATCAAGAGTTGTTGCACTTGATCCAGGGGCTTCAGGGTTCGATGTCATAATCCTATAGTGATGGTCCACAATTTGATGACCTACCATTCGATGATTGGGACCGAGACTATAGTCCCAAAGACAAAACATGTAGTCATCAGGACGGGACAAACATAGAGACCGGACGTTAGGACCGGACAAACCTAGAGATCGGACGTCAGCTGGAACGTACTACAGAGACAGTATCCGATTAGCAGAGGCCTGTTGTGATAGACCAAGAGGAGGTACCTGGTGGTTTAGAGACAGCACTGCTACACCATCGACCATCCTATTCATCCACAGGACCTGGGACAGAGTTCGTCCTCACAGCGCACCCCTCCTTTGATCGATCCCAACGTAGCGCAACCCTCCAAACGATCCCGACACGACTCCCCCACCCGTCTCAACTATCCACGGAGGCAAAGTTCTTCTTCACTGCGCACCCATCCTCACAGCGATACACGGAGGCAGAGTTCCTCCTTACTGCGTACCCCTCCTCACAACGATCCATGGAGGCAGAGTTCCTCCTCACTCCGTACCCTTCGGTCGAACCCAGTGCTCGAGATCATAGTCCGCCCCAGGTTCAGCATGAGCAGCGGGTTCACAAGCCAAGTTGGCAGTTGGTGTCCCCATACACTGACCCTTGTCGGCCGAGAAAGGCAAAGACAAAGCTAGAGTCATCAGAGCATGTATTTGGACCCCACGATTTGGTACATGCTGACCAGCTTGCGGCCTACCGAGCCTACAAGAAGAACATGACGGGGGAATTGTAAGTATAATCGTACATTTTACAATCTTTTAATATTATTTGTTTAACACCTAAGTAAAATTACTTGGTTATCTAACTTTTTCAACAATTATGCAGACGTGATGTGGATCAACTGTAAGGTTTATAGTTTGTGTTGGCATCAATTTCATATCAAAACGTGTTTCTCTTGTAATGTTTAGTGGTTAGTATATTGAAGAATTAAGAAGACAAAGGATGTCTTAACCACAATTCATTCAAGAAGCCGGCTTTTAAGAGATTCGTGCATCATTATTCAACAAAGGTATTAAAGGACCTCGTATCTCTTACAAAGCTAGGCACACACACACACACATGGCACACTTGTGTGTTCCTTCATGATTTAATTTCATTTATATATCACTTTCACACACTTGGCAAAATATGCTCATGCATTCATATTATGTTGGTAAACTTTGTGTTTTGCATTTTCTAGGACTATGTCTGGAAACTAGCATATGTGTGTGTCTTTGTGTTTGTATGTTTCCGTATTTTTGTATTTGGACTTGAATATGCTCTATTATGATTCCTTATTGAGTTCCGATCGTTTCGGTTACTCATTTATGTTGTTTCGAGTCCAAACAATGTAGCTACGCTACTTTTCGTTCTCATTCGTTTAGTTGACTTCATTGTCATTTTCCGAGATGATTTCTCAACAATTTTTTGAAGTTGTTAGTCGTCGTCATGTGTAAGAGAGTCATGATTCGTAATCCAAAAACGGATTCAAAATCGGAGTTCAGATGCCCAAGATATGGGCTGAAGAACCGAGGGAGCGCGCGAGAGGGGCTGCTGACCATGAGGCCACTTGGCCTGGCCGTGAGGGAGGCCGTGGGCCCCACGGCCAAGGGGGCTCTCTGCCCTTGTGAGGCCCACGCGCCCCCCACAGCTTGGGGTGACATGGCCTCACACCATTGGCCCGTTTTGGCTCTTCTCTCTCCTCCTATATCTTCCCTCTCTCTCTCCATTTGAAAAACTAAGAAGAAAAAAAAATTAAGTTTCCCGTCAGATTTTCTCTCCAGAATTTCAGAACTTCAAAACACCATATCTTCCTCATCCATAGTTGGATTTGAGTGATTCAAGTTGGAGAGTGTTCGTATTTGAGTCCTCTATCATTTTCAAGTGGTTTGGTAGCTGTTTGATCGAGATTTCTGGTAGTTCCACACTGATTTTCGAACCAGCTATAGAATCCAAGGTATTGGACTAATCTTTGGGATTTCTTTCTTTTTAACCTTCAATTTGCTTGGGGTTTCTTCTTCTATATCTATGTTTATGTTTGGTAAAAGCTATTGAGAAAGATAGCTTGATTATCATTCTAATTGAAAGTCAATTTATAAACTAATGTTGACTAGTTTCTATTATTATAAGTTTTATATATGTTTGTGAGTTGTATTGTGATTAGAATGGCATCTTAGGTTGTTTGGAACTTGATTGAATCAATTTTGTGATAAATGACCTTGAGATTTGATTTGATCCTTTGATTGATGAAATCTAGGATTTGTGTATTTGTTTGTAATTTAGAGAAATCTAGGTTTTGATTGATGTAAATCTCAAATCCTTGCTCTATGTTTTTAGCTAGAATATTGATTGATTAAATCTCATGTATCTAGCATTTTATTGTATGTTGATTGCATCTTGAACTTGTACTTCATGAATATATTTTGATTCAAGTGTTGTATATGTGAATGAGACTTTGAGCTTATGTGTTTGGTGTTTCACATGCTTAGGTTTTATTCTCGTATTTTGCATCTAGACTTTTATTGAATGTGTTATCACATGTTTAGGTCTATTTGTACCATAGAATGTATTGATCACATGTTCTATGTTGATTTGATTGTTTGCATCATTTGCATTCACATGATCACACTAGGAAGTCCTTGTAAAAGGCATGAAGTCTTGGTTAGAGTCGGGGTGACTTGGATAGCCAAGCAAGAAGTCTTGCCTAGAGTCGGGATGACTCAGATAGGTAAGCAAGAAGTCATGGCTAGAGTCGGGAGGACTCAGATAGTCATGCATGGGAGGCTCCCTAGAGGCAAGAGTGCCTTGGATAGGGAGTTGGCTATTGTATTGGTAGGCCTAGGCGTATGGTTAGACATAGACTCTGATAGAGCGGGGTACACGGGAGGTGTATGCACTCTTGAGGAATTTCTAATCTACCATCGATGTTGGTTTTGTGTGGTGACCAATATATGGTGGTTTCACATCATTGGGGGATTTCACACTTTCCAATAGGGTTGGGTAGGCTTAGACTTCACTAGGTTGGGTGAGCTAAAGATTGGTCACTTTGTGAATGTTCTATGTTTACTTTCCAATAATATAGTACCCAATGGTTGTAGTTCAACCCGTGGATGTTTCCTCTTTGGAGGTTTTACCACGTTAAAAAATCTCTTATATTAATTCTTCCTATCTCTTTCTCTTATATTTTAATTGTATATTTTTATTATCTTGATTCATAATATTAACGTGTGATGTATTGTGAAGCAAGACTTTGTATAATGTGGTTTGTGGATTCATTCTTTTGATCATTTTTGTATCTTTGATTCTTTTGTGTATTGTAATTTTTGTATAATGATATTTTGATCACTCTTGTAACTCATTGAACATCTATTGAAATACAAGCTTACTTTGTTGTTGTGTTTATATGTTCTTATACCTCACACAACTAGATGATATACTTAGACCTTGCTCTTATGATTGTATTCTCGTATTGTCTATGTATGTCTTCCTTGGCTTATTTTGTTGTGTGTAAGGCTACCTTGAGGGACAAACGAAAGTTTGTTCAAGGAATTGAAAAAAGGTGTAAAAACCTATTCACCCCCCCCCCCCCCTTCTAGGTACGCTTTAAGCAATTTAACTATGTTTGTATACTTTCATCAACATTTACCAGTTGGTGTCACTTGGTTCCATCGGTTGCAAATCAACTTCATGGAGTTGGAGGATACGGTATGTTCCTTACTTTAATTGTCTGTATAAGCTTGTATCAGTAATGGTAGAATCCTAACAATATAAAATGTTTACATTGTCAGCACATCGACGCATACTTGAATATTCTACGGAAGCGTCAGATAGCATACCCCACTGTCTATGGTCAGAGGTTCAACCTACTGGATTCACAGTTCTATGTAAGTGTTTGTATTGTACGGTTTTCGCTTGTGCATTAATGTGTTTCATACATCTTTTACCTAACGTTACGGTAAATTTTCTATGTACAGTCATGGTTACATATCCAGTGGGGGCAAATTTTCCCCGGTGGGGGTTATGGACAAACCCCCTATGGGGTGGTCTATGCTGAAACAGACGTGGTCTAATGATAACCTGAAGACGGTCCGAGGATTGCTCCCATCAGGAAATCGACCATTGCACGAGGTTGACGTGGTGAGTGTTTAAATTATATGGTTTCAATGTGTTTAATATTCGTGTTTAAATTTCACACTGATAGCACTATGTTGAAACACCTATAGGTTCTGATTCTTTGCAACCTTGGACAACAACATTGGGTACTGGCCAGCGTCGATCTCACACAAGGGAAGATCTACCTGTTAGACCCGTTCAAACATAAGGTTACATGGGACCAAAGGAATGAGTAGGTCGCGTGCTTAAGGTGGTTTATACCCTTGATGTTGTATCAGGTCGGGTTTCACGGGAACAGAGGGAGGGATGATACGACGTACAAATTGATGAAGAAGCCCTTTCAAATGACCATCCTGGATACATCATGTGTGCCCCAACAACATAAGGGGTATGACTATTTCAAGATTTTATTCTATCCCAATTGGTTTTAATAAAATTCCATTCTAACGGTTGTTGATATGGTGATTTGCAGGGTTAACTGTGGTGCCCATACTTTGAGATTGGCAGAGTACTTGTTGGCAAACATGAGGGAGTTCGACTGGACGAAGAAGATATGGGCACCATCTGGGAGAAGATGGCCATGGAGATTTTTTGCGACTCGAAGCCCAATTTTGTTCTGCAGTTGATGTATATAAGGGTTGTTCTCTGTTATGTAGTTGATGTATGTAAGTTCCTCCAAGTTTGATTGACTTATTTCGTGGACAAACCACAATTTGGGGTTTGTTGTAAGGGTAGCTTTAGGCTTTTAATGGTTGGTGCTTTGCACAACCAAGGTCCTCTCAAGTCCTCATGAGAAAAAGCACCAAAGGTATATTTCTAAGTGCTTACTTGCTTTGAAGAGATATAGTTGCACACACTCACAACTCATGCATAATTCGTATTCTTGTATGTTTTGTGATTTTAATTGTGTACATTAATGTTCATTATTCTCTCTTCTCGCATGTTTAATTAATTTCATCTAGCTTGTTAAATGCCATATCATGTTAAGCATTAGGATGCATTTACTTCACTCACACACTTGCACTTAATACATTGTTCTCGTGTGAGAAGCAACATGAGAAGGCCTTGCCCTTCTCCGCCGCGGTTGGACAACCGCAGCAGTCAAGCGACAAAGATGTGTCTTCTCTACCGCAGTACACTGCCGCGGTTGGGACAACCACGGCATGCAGGCGACAGAGACTTTTGTCTCTGTTGCGGTGCAACTGTTGCGGTTGCCAACCGCGGCAGTCCGTCAAGCGTGACACGCACCCAAAACGTTGCAATTTCGTTGGACACCTATAAATACACCACTCTGTGTTCTAAGTCGTCCACAACTCTCAAAATATCTTATTTTTCATTGAGAGCTTTTTCAAAGAGAAAAATTTACCAAAGAAATCATCTTTCATCTTTCATCTTCTTTGATCTCTTAAATCATTTTCCATGAGCATCAATCATCATCTAGCATCATCCTTGATCATCTAGGTGTCATTGCATGGTTTTTCAACACACTTTGCTTGGTAAGCTTTTCACTAATATCTTACATATTTTATGTCTTTCTTAGCAAGCAATCTCATTTATCAGATTAGTGTATTGATTGTTTGAGAGTTGTATTGTGATAGCTTCATAGGATTGCCTAATCTATGTTTAGCTAAGATTTATGAGATGTCATTTAGCTTTTAATATCTAGGATTGATTTAATTGCAATATCATCATCCTAGATAAGCATCTAAGGTTCCCTAGCTTTATTTGCTCTTTGAATATCATCATTTATTCACATAGGCCACTTTATCTCTTCATTGAGAAGTAAGTCTTGTGTAGCTTTCGGGATTAGGTTGCGTAAATCTCAAGCAATTGGACTATGTTCACTTTTACAAGACTGCGGATAGTGGTAGTGGGTTACATACCGGGATTAGGTTGTAAACGTTATCACAATTAGTGGATTCGAGGTTCGAGTGTGACGCACTTACCGGCCCATGGTTTTTCCCTGCTGAGGGTTTCCATGTAAATATCAAGTGTCATTTATAATTCTGCACATATTACACTTGATATATTGTATTGACTAGATAGGGGTATTTACGTAAATTGACTAAACGTGAAAATTGATAATAAGGGTTAAAATCTATTCACCCCCCCTCTCTCTCTCTCTAGATTTTATATTAGAACACACCGTAATTTGTTTCAATGTACATAACATTTGAAGTTTTTGTTTCAGTTATTCAATTAAATTTATTCAATTCTAATTCCAACACGATTTAAGTGAACAAGTCATTCAATTCCAACACGATTTAAACAACACGATTAAAATGAACAAGTAATTCAATTTCAAATAATTAAAATTACATCAAAATCAACAGCGCCATTCATTCCACGGTAGAGTCCTTCTTAGGGCACGTTTGTTTGTTGTGTCCAACTTCATGACAGAATGCTGCACTTGCGACGGTATTCCTCGGGAACAATTCTGCTGGGACCTTCATTAACCATAGGCAATTGGAACACCTCCTGCTATTATGTCCTGATTGTCCACATCTTCTACACGACTGTGTGGTTGTCCTCTCCAAAGACGAGGCACGTCGACCCTCCATTGGGTGACCTGATTGTCTCTTCGACTTTGGATTTAAAACCACCCGCGCTACGATGTCGGATGACACTACCCATGAAGAAGGATGGCCAACAGACATAATAGGAACCGAGTATGCATCAATAAGTGTCTCCCTCTTGTAGTAGTCCACACATAGAGATGTGAAATCCAAGTTTCGCTCCCTACAACAATGAAAACATTGAGATTCACGTTTGGGTAATATAAAGCGTTAATTATAATATCTCATGTACCTTGCCGCTATGAGTGCGTGAGAATATAGGAAATGGTCCATTTGGAATTTGTTACATGTGCAAGTTTTCTGGGCTAAGTTAACCGTCCACTGGTTTCCCTTTAGTTTGACGAAGAATATGTTTCAGTCAACTAGATTTACGGTCATATAACCGCACTTCTTGACACGTTTTAGGATCACAAGATGTGCTGCATCGGTCAATTGATGACGCATGCATCATGCAACTGCATGATGTTGCATGATGATCGTGAAACCACTTTTGTAGCATATTCCTAATGAACTCTACCAGTGTCATCATTGGCAACTGCCGTGCGAATTTTAGGCATGAGTTTAGGCATGTGTTTATGCACTCTACAACATTTGTGGTCATCACCATGTACCTTCTTTGGGGACAGTGTACGCGGGACCACTTGTGTGGATCGGCAACAATGGCATAATCGAATGCAACCTTGTGCAACTTACATAACTCCTCCATATGTCGATTATAATTGAATTCACTGTACGTCCTAGCTGGTGAATCCATTATGTCGGCAACATCCTTTCTATGAAATTGCTTCTTCATATTTTCACCAAAATGCTAACAATATATGGTATGGGTTGCATAAGGGAACACTTTAGAAATCTCTACTTTAATGCTTGCATGACGATTGGAAATGAAAACCAGATCATCTATATGACCAAGGGCACCCCTCAAGCATTCCAAAAACCACTCCCATGAAAGGTTGTTTTCTAAGTCATTGTACCCAAAAGCAATTGGATACACTTGTTCATTTTCATCTTGTGCAGTTGCAACAAATATTGTACCCCCGAATCTTCCCTTCAAATGGTTACCATCAACTACAATCACAAGATGCATACACCTCCGAAAACCTCTAATTGAGGACCTTAACGACATGGAAAAGTAGAGGAATGTAGCATTGTCTATGCACTGTAAATCAGTGATTGTGCTAGGATTTTACTGTTCCAGAACGTATACGAAATATGGCAACAGTTGGAAATTTTTTTCATGCGTTCCATAGGTCAATGACAATGCATATTGCAGGGCATCATGTGTCTTACTATACATGACTTGAATGCTATACATTGTTTTCATATCGGCGATTATGTCCTTCGGATGCATGAGACCACCGTCATGTTGTTGAAGTCTAGGTGCAACGACTTTTCCAATAATGACTGCACTAGCTTGTCGGTGGCAACAGTGAATCTCCTCCAAGGGACAACTATGTTCGTTAACAAAACTTCTGACTTGGAAGTAAGTCCCTTCATCTCTCCTCACTGCTCTTAATTTCCACGTATAGTCGTCAATGATGCAAACCAGATGTAACATTGTCTTATTGGACCTTTTCACCTTCCATTCAAAGTTCTCCCGCATTGAAAAAAGTCCAACTAGCCTTTTCAAATCCATTTTACTCGAAAAAAATTGACCTTTATAAATCATGCTTCTAGGTTCTTGCGCTGGCAAGGTACTGCTTCTACCAATACCAAACGAGTATGAATCTACTCCGGGAATAATCCACGTTGTCACATTATCAAAATTAGATGCAGTTACATTATGCCAGACTTCAGAAGTCCTAGGCATATCTGGTGCAGTGCAACTAACTCCTTGTGCATGTCTTCCATGTGTTTAAATTTGTGCAGGCTCTTCATCCATATTTTCTAGATCATCAACTTGTTCATTATTTGCCTTATTATCCACCTCACGGTTCGGGTAATTGTTCTGCTCATTGTACTGCTCAATTCGACAACCAAACACATCGCCAAATTGAGGTTCAACTACATCTGCATGGTCAACCACTACCGGTGGGACACTACACATGTTTTCCCCACCTTCGGTGGCATTCCTTTAGGTGAACACTTAGTTGCTACCGCTAAAGGATCCAAATTGTTGGGTATTTCCAAGAGAAGGAATATCATTCTCTATCACATCTCCAGCTGTCCTTTTAGTTAGACTAACACATGCTTGAGGGATCACTCGATTTTCCCCTAGCATAAACTGAACATCATCATCATTTCTTATAATTGTGCGACATGTACTGCCAGGAACGATTGATATTAATGACAGATCAACATTGAATTTGTTTACATTCGCCACCAATTATTCGTAAGTCATATTCTTTGACACATACATTCCCTGGTTATCGGATCCAACAAACCTCTGACTTTCGTCGGGTAACTGCTCCCATCGACCGTTGTAAGATATTACTATTTTAACCCGATTCATAATGTTGTCAAATTAATCATCACAAACCATTAATAAATACCTAGGACTACAAAATATTTTCACATATTACATTTACAAAGGCTCGGGTGAAGATATTGAAAAGGCTCGGAGAAGACTTGAAAATGCTCGGATACTGACTTATTGGAAAGGCTCGAGGAAGACTTGAAAATGCTCGGATAGTGATTCATTGAAAAGTTTCGGAGAAGACTTGAAAAGGCTCGGATACTTATTCATAGAAAAGGCTCGGAGATTATTTTAAAAGGCTCGGAGAGAAGTTTAAAAAGCTCGGACAAAGCTTACAAAGTCTCAAGATCCAAAATTCTCACAATGGCTTAAGGTTTACAAAAGACTCGGATAATAGATGAAAAGGAACAAATGAAAATGTGAACAAATTAAAAGAAGTATTTGCAAGAAATATTACCTTGTTGTATTGAAACACGTTCACTTCCTTATAAGTTGAAGAAGAAAGTCGAGGCAACCTTGAACTTTTATTTGCAGAGAGAGAGAGTTACTAAATTAACACTATTGTCGTTTTTGTTGGAAGTGTGGAGAGAAAAGTACAAACAGAATAACATAAATGATTATCTAAGGGCAATTTTGGTAGTTCACCATAATAGATGCCTTTTAAATTTAACTTATTAAAGCACTGACTTTGTCACCAAATCAGTTTTAAAAGGTGACATTTTCCACCAATTCCACTATAAAAGTTGGTTAGATTCTTCTCAAGCAAATTATAGAACTTCTATGCATCTACATTAGGGTCTTGAGGACAAGCTTCTTCTATTTAACCATGCATATCATAAAGGTGATTATTATTATGATGATCATTGTCTATATCCTCATTGGAATCACTATCATTATCATTATTGATGCCCCAATATTCACCATGACAATAACAAGTAGTATAGTCACGTCTTATTCCCTTAAATAAAAGATGTCTGTGTACCTCACTCCAATTCCTCTATACCTATTATTACACTTTACACAAGGACATAATATGTTCATATCTTCATATTGTATATGACTATAGGCAAAATCAAGGAACTGTTCTACTCCTTCAAAATATTCAATAGTTAACCTATTTAATTGCATCCAAGATTTATCAAGAGGCATCTTGTCTATGACAAAAGAAAAGACAAAATAAGAAGAAAAAAATGATATGACCACCAAGAAAAAAGGGTTATGATATCAAAACAATGAACAATAAATTAGATTCATCACAATTTAAACATAATGATGAAATTATAACAAAATTGCAGTTCTATAAAACCAGCAGAATATATCACATCTTATAAAAAGATGACAATGATAGAAAAATATGAGACTGCAGTTTTGATGCAAACCGATAAATTATTTTTTCTTTTCTTTTTCTTTTTCTTCTAAAAAACTGAAGTGAAATTGACTCACTTTAATTTTTAAAAAAAATTTCAACCAAAAATCAAAATAAAATTATCTCACAAGTTACTACATCAAAAAGCAGCCAAATGATATATATATATATATATATATATCAAACAATTCATTTGTCAACAAGGGAAGAAAATCCCATATTTGCCTCATTTCTCCACACTTTTTGGGTAGAATTCTTTTACGGCAATTTTACCTTCATTCTTAATTGTTTCCTTCATATCTAACCTGTGTTTTGAAGATTAAAACATACCTTTAAATTCAAAAAATATCTAGCAAATTATATAGATGTTTAGAATAATTTTCTGTATATTAATTCTTAAATAATGATGATGTACATATACAAGAGAGAGCTTTGAAGAAGCTTAGTTCAAGTGAACTTGTGATTCCTAAAGATAAGAGAGAACTAATATAGATATAATTACAAGGGATTATACTAAGGGATAAATTCAAAGATAATACAATTCTATTTGACCTAGGTATCCTTTACACGCCTCTGCAAGATAGTGGGCATATCTGAAACACTAATCTTGGACCGTAATTGGCATAATCTTGTACTATAAAGGGGTTTGATGAGAGAGTTAGCGAGTTGATCGGAAGATGAAACATGTGATATCCGTAACTGATTGCTTTGGACCTTTTCTCTAACAAAGTAGAAATCAATAGCAATGTGTTTCATCCTTGAGTGAAAGACAGGATTCGAGCATAAGTAGGTGGCACCGATGTTGTCACTATATATTTTCGAGGTTAGAGCTCGTGATGAGCATCTCTCGTAAGAGAGAGGAGAGCCAAATTACCTCTGAGGCAGCGGTAGCAACAACCCTGTGTTTGGCTTCAGTGGAACATCTAGCGACTGAGTGTTGTTTGTGAAAACACCAGGAGATAGCATTTGACCTAAGAAAGAAGACGTATGCACTTGTGGAGGTGTGGTCATCTTGGTTACCTGCCCAATCTGCGTCAGAAAACGCATGTAGTGACACCGGTAAGTTGCAACGCAGCACCAAACCGTGGCCAAGTGTCCCATGCAGGTAGCTTAGGAGACGTTTTGTGAGGGACTAGTGTCCTATTGTTGGGCGATGCATGAATTGTGCAAGTTTGTTCACAGCGAATGCGATGTTAGGGTGAGTAACAGATAGATATTGTAGAGCACCAATTACTTAACGAAATTCAGTGGCATTTGTGAGAGAAGTACCATCAAGTAGTGTAAGAGTGTGATCGATAGGGAGAGGAGTAACCACTAGTTTGGAGTCAATCATCTTGGTGTGAGTGAGAAAATCAGTCACGTATTTTTGCTGAGAGAGAAACAAGCCAATCGAGCATGGAATTACCTTAACTATAGGGAAATATGATAGAGCGCTAAGGTCCTTAATGGAGAAAAGCCGAGCAAGTGTCGTAACAAATGTGTCAACAAGTGCGCCATCATTACCAGTGACTATGATATCATCAACATACACTAACAAAAAAATCACACACATGTTAGCATTGAAGATGAATAAGGAGTTGTCGAAGTGAGAATTAACAAACCCATTTTGGAGGAGAAATTGCCAAAGTTCATTGTACCATGCCCGAGGTGCTTGTTTGAGACCATAGATGGCTTTCTTGAGATGACATACATGAAGTGGAAGTATAGGATCCATGAATTCGGGTGGTTGTGCCATAAATACATTCTCAGCTAAATGACCCTGAAGGAATGCGTTGTTCACATCCAATTGGCGAAGAGACCACCCTTGCGATACCACAATGCTTAGTAGGACTCGAATTGTGGTGGTCTTGACTACGGGATTGAAAGTATCAGTGTAATCCACACCAGGCCACTGGTGAAACCCTTTAGCCACCAAGTGAGCTTTGTACTAGGAAATAGAGCCATCTGGAGACCGTATTATACGAAATACCCATTTACATCTCATTGTGTTGTATGATAGGTGTGAGGGAACCAAGTCCGATGTTTCATTTAGAATAAGAGCATCAAATTCTTCAGACATGGCGCGTCTCCATTCTAGAAATTTTAGAGCTTGAGACACACATGAGGGCTCAGTTTGAGTAAGCGAAAGAACACTTGTGAGAGATAATTTTGTGAGAGGCTTGTGAATATTACTCTTGGACCTGGTTACCATGGGATGGGTGGTGGTGGCTGCTGGTGGAGGAGCTGCTAGTGCGTTTTCAGGTGCAACGAAGGGGGCTGCTGTTGCACTGTCATGTGCAACAATGGAGTCACGGCTGCCTGCAAAGGTGATTTCGATGGTGGAATAGGGTGCAGCAGCAGGCGGCCGAAAGAGATGGGTCTGCGGCTTGTGCTCGAGAGTTATGAAGAGAAGGTTAACGAGGCATCTCATGCACTGCCGGTCTTATGGAGGTGGTACCATGGGAGACGGGAATGGTTACCGCAGGAGAGGTAAGGGATTACCAAAGATCACATGTAGTGGGATCAGATCGAGGAAGACTCTTGTGTAGTGTGTGGCATGGGAAAACTGACTCAACGAAGTTAACATGATGCGACACAAACACATGATCGGTCTCAAAGTATGGGCAATGGTACGCGTTCTGTGATAACGAGTATCCTATGAAGATGCATGATATCGACCTAGACTCTAGCTTATGATTATTGTATGGTTTAATCCAAGGATAACACAAACACCTAAAAACATGTAGTTTGGCATACGATGGATGCACACTAATTTTTTTTTTCAAAAGGTGATATCATGTGTAACAAGGGTGTGTGCATCCTATTAATTAGGTACACAACAGTTGTGAATGCTTGGGACCAGAATGTAAGTGGTAGTGAGGCATGGGTGAGAAGTGATAAACTTGTCTCTACTATGTGTCTATGACGTCGCTTGGAGACACCATTGTGTTCCGGCGTGTGAGGTGGTGTAGTGAAGTGGGAGATGCCATGATTTGCAAGGGTATGCCTTAGTGCGATGTATTCACCACCATTGTCACTATACAGCGAAATAATGAAGTGTTTTAAAAAAAAAAAAAACAACCAATGATTTAGAACGAATAAAAACTGCACGGACATCAGATTTATTTTTTAAAGGATACATCCACATATATTTGGTAAAGTGATCAACAAATATCACATAGTACTTATAGCCATCTCTAGAGATAATTGGAGAGCTCCAAACATCTGAATAGATGACTTCAAGTGGTTTGGAATTGAAAACAGTTGAAGTTGAAAAAGGCAATTTGTTAGTTTTATTAATATGACACGCACTACATGGATTGCTAGATTTATTTGACGACACGACAGACAAAGCTTGGGAAGACACTAACTTAGAGATAATTCTTGATAACAGATGGCCAAAACAGTAATGCTAGTTAGGAATTGTGGCTTTGACACTAGAGAAGGCGATGATGGGGAGTGATTCCAGCTGAGCATGAGATGGCCATTTGTAGACTCCGTTCCTAGTCCGTCCTTACATGAGCCGCGCCCCTGTACGAAGATCCTTCACAACAAAAGAAAAGGATAAAAATTCAATAGTAACTTGATTCGAGACACAAAATTTCGAGACCGAAATCAGATTTTAAGTCATATTTAGCACACATAGAACATTGGCTAGTAAAAAAGACGAAGATTTAGAGGGTAAGCGGAGAGATCCAATATGTGTGATATTCAAACCTAAGCCGTCACCAATCATGATATCATCAGAACCATCATACGGAAAGTGTATAGAGAGATTTTGTAGATCCGCGGTGACGTGGTGAGATGCGTCGGAGTCAAGAAACCATTCAAGCGTGGTGGTCGTCGGTGCAACGAAGTGGGTGCGTAGCTACCACTGCTTCGGCGGCTGACTGTGTTGGTTCGTCTGTAGTTGGTGCAACTGATGGGGCTGGTTCGGTTGGTGTGGTCGAGCTAATGTAAAGCTATATGTGGGGCATTGTTTGGTGGTGTGTCCTTGTTCTCCACAGAGTTGCCAGAAGCCCCGATATGGTCGTGGCCCGTTAGGTTGATTTCGAATGGAGTTTCTAGAGTTTGCGGATGAGGGATCAGCTGACCTATTAGAGTTGTTTGGAGTGAGATCAGCCGACGAAATGCTCTTTGCATGTTGTTGTTTCGGTTGTTGGTTGATTGGTGACCACCAGAGTAAGGTTTGGCAACATAATTGGCAGTGATGGGAAGTTTTTGATTTCTTGTGATCTCTTGTTTCAGAATGGCCTCCGAATTGATAAGTTTTTCATGGAGTTCTTCAAACGTAATTGGTGAGTCACGGGCACGAACAGCTGATGATATGTCTCTGAATTCATCACCTAGGCCATTTAGGATTTTTACTGTTAAGTTTTTAGAATTCTCTAGTGCGTCGAGCATGGCGAGTTTATCTGCGATACTCTTTGCATGTTGCATGTATTTAGTGATGGATTGCGTACCGTTGGTGATGTTAGTGAGCACACTTTTTAGATGCATGATATGTCCTATGGAGGGTTTTGCATAGGTGTTAGCGAGTGCAGTTCATGCATCATTGGAAGTTTTGGCGGAAATGATAAACAAGATGATGGACGAGGATATAGATCCAAGTATTGCGTTTAGCAATAGCTGATCTTGTCTAATCCACACGTGATGGGTTGGATTTGGTGCGGTAGACGTCGGTGAGTTATTGTCACTGGTTGTGGTAGTGGCCGGAGGGCATGGTCATTGTCCGTCAACGAAACCCATGAGATCAAACTCAACAAGAAGGGTGTGGAATTGGAGTTTCTAGGAGCGGTAGTTTGTTGCTGTGAGCTTCAGTGGTGCTTGTGCAACAATGTTGATAGAGATGATCGTGTTTGCAGAAGAGGTCATGTTGTGAGACGAGGAGAAGGAAGAGATGACCGTGAATGATTTAGAGGAAGAAGAAGTGGTGGTGGTCATGTTGGATCAGTGGACTCTTTTGAGTTATGAAAGCTCTGATACCATACAGATGTTTAGAATAATTTTCTGTATATTAATTCATGAATAATGATGATGTACATATACAAAAGAGAGCTTTTAAGAAGCTTAGTTCAAGTGAACTTGTGATTCGTAAAGATAAGAGAGAACTAATCTAGAGATAATTACAAGGGATTATACTAAGGGATAAATACAAAGATAATACTCACTACAAGAAATTTAGTCTTTCCCTACAAAACTTAGGAAACAAAGCAATATTTGTAGGCACAGTTAACTTTACCCCACAAAACGAGTTTCATCGGGAAAGATAACGTTTCATACTTTCATCGGGAAAGGTAACATTTCCCTACAAAACTCAAAATTTGTCGGCTAAGGGTACAAAAATTTTCCCAACTTTTCCCCACAAAACTCAAAATTCATCGGCTAAGGGTACAAAATTTTTCCCAACCTTTCCCCACAAAATGAGTTTCGTCGGGTAAGGTAATCTTTCCCCACAAAACTAAAAATTCGTCAACTAAGGGTACAATTTTTTTCCCAACCTTTCCCCACAAAACGAGTTTCATCGGGAAAGGTAACCTTTCCCCACAAAACTCAAAATTCGTCGGCTAAAGGCACAAAAATTTTCCCAACCTTTCCCCAATAAATGAGTTTTGTTGGCTAAGGATACAAAACTTTTCCCCACAAAACGGGTTCATCGAAAAAGGTAACCTTTCCCCACAAAACTCAAAATTCGTAGAGAAAAAGTTAACATAAATTTTTCCCAACAAACATTATATTTGAAGGGAAAATTTAATTAAAAGTAAAAATATGTATATACTAAAATTAATTAATTAATTAAAAAACATATATGCTAAAAAAATTAAAAGTTAATTAATTAAAATTAAATTTTTTGGATAAATCCACCACCACAAAACTAATCAGTAGTGGACACCCAGTACATAAAACTTTGATTAAATAAAATATATACTATACACTTATATATATATATATATATATATATATATATATATAAGTCTTATCCAATAGATTTCCACTTCCTAGGTTTAAGATGTGGCATCTTCTCTGCAGTTGGTCCTCATTAAACTAATATGTCTAAGGTTGCACATTTTCCCCCGAATCCCCAAATTCTCACTTCCCCAGCCCCATTTGGGGAATTTTTTTTTTTTTTTTTTTTTTTTTTTTTTTGGGGGGGGGGGGGGGGGGGGGGGGGGGGGGGGGGGTGGAGATGATTTCCATCCCCAAATTGAAATGAGGATGGGGAGACCCTCCCCCATCCCCATTTCCCTATTTCCCCCGCAAATATATTGAAATGGGGATGGGATGGGGATGGGGATGGGGGGAGGTCCCTCCATCCTCATTTCCTCATTTTCCCTAAAACATATATAAATATATATATATTAATATATATAAACAAGTTTTTTATTTTATTTTATTTTATTTATTTATTTTATTTTTTATTTCTAACAACTGATATAGGTTATATATAAATATTGTGTAATTGTTAACAAATCAAGTGTTGTAGTTTAGCGGTAAAGGCTTACCACTTTAATATGAGGTTGCAAGTTCAATTCTTCATAATGACAATTAATTGTCAATATTATCAAGGGTGTGCCGGCGGTGGTCAACAGTGGGTTGGGCCGGTGGCGATCGACGGTAGTAGTTTTAGCTGAGCCGACAAATGTATTTCATCGACTAAAATAGACAAATTTCGACCTTTTCCTACGAAAATAATTTGTCTGGAAAGACTAAAATTCTTGTAGTGACTATTCTATTTGACCTGGATATCCTTTACAAATTAAATACAACTAAGATGTTAGCAAATTAGCAACAGTAAAAAATAGAACATGAATCCTTGTCAAAAGTCAAATACATAAATGGCTAGCCATGGCAAGCCAATTAAAGATGAAACCGTATTATTAAACCAAAGAGAGAAATTATTAGTTATGAGGGAATAAGTTCAATGTTTTATGATAGATTACACTTCAAAATTAACAATCGAATAATTTACTTTACAATTATTTTATCGGATAACTTCTCTAAATGAAATTGTTGAAAAAGAGCTGGCATTTAATAAATAAATAATTGACAAGTTACTTACCAGATATAAGAATAAAAGGTAAATGTTGCAATGGAACCTTAGAACGTTTTGAAAGGAGTGAATCATCAAGAGGAGAGAAAATAAGGCTAATGTGTGGAGTGAAAGAAATCAATTTTTGAGTTTAATTAAAAGATTTACCGATTTTTTTTATTTTTTATTTTTGACAATATCTATTAATTCGGGAACATGTATTTTTTTTTTGAAAACTTTCGTCATTGGTAGGATTTGAGCTACTGACCTAGGAGTCATTTGCCAAAGTCTCAAACTCACCCATCTACCAGCTGAGCTACGCCCCCTATTGGCAGAGATTAACTAATTGAGTTTACGGTGAGTACTTAAAAAAGAGAGGAAGGAACGGTGAGTTTTGGGATTAAAAAAATTAATTGTGAAACAAATTATAGCACGGTGTGTATAAAACTATCTAGGAGGAGGGGGTGAATAGATTTTAAATGATTTTACCCAATTTTTGCATACATGTCAATTTTACGAAAATGTCCCTACTAGTCACAATAGTATAACAAGTGTAATATGATGCGGAATGTAAATAACACTTGATATTTACGTGGAAACCCTCACGGGAAAAACCATGGGCTGTTATGTGCGCTACACACGAACCTCGAATCCACTAATTGAGATGATTACAACCTAATCCCGGTTTAATGATCTAACCCCGATCAATAATCATCACAACTACCTAATCCCGGTATAAGTGGACCTAGTCCAATTGCTTGCGAATTAAGTAACCTAATCCCGGTCACAAAACAAGACTTAATTCTCTAAGAAGAGATAATACAACCTAAGTGAATATTATGAAATATCCAAAAATGCAATTAGAGCTAGGTTACTCTATATGCTTATCTAGGATAATGATTTTGCAATAAATTCAATCCTAGATATTAAAAGCTAGATGACATGTCAAATAACTTAGCTAAACATAGATTATGAAAACCTAGATAGCTATCAAAATACAACACTCAATCATGTCAACACAACAATCTCTATTTTGTATTTAGAATATAATCTAAGAACATACAAATAATATAAGAGATATCGATGATAAATAAAACACTAATTATATATGATAATAGTGAAGAACTTACCAAAGAATATGTGTTGACCAAAACTCATGCAAGCAAGCATCCTAACTAAGCTAGAAAATGCTAGATGATATTTTGATGCATATGAGAATGGTTTTTGAGTGTTAAAAATGTGTTCTTGATTTGATTTTCTCTCAAATGTCTCTCTTTGAAGTTTAGGGTTCTTAGAGTTAAAGAACATTAATTTAGAAAATGAGAAAGTGTGATATTTATAGACATCAAGAACAGGGCATGTGAAAAGATAAGTTTGCCCCTGAAAACACACGATCGACGGTTTCATTCGGCGGCCAGGCCGCTGTTCACAACCGCCGAATGGCTCCCGAGAAAGGCAGGGGAACAACGGCGGTTTCAATCAGCGGTTTCGAAACCGTCGAACCAACCGCAGAATCAAACCCAAGATAAAAATCAATCAAGTATGAAACGGCGGTTTCGGTCGGCGGCCAGGCCGCTGATCAAACCGCCGATTCACCAAAAATGGTGAAACTAAAGGAGATGCCAAGGGCATTCTCCGTAGGCAGTCTTCGCGCTAAACCAAGCACACATTTGTGCAAGCGCGGACGTTTCCCAACATATTCTGGAAACAAATTACAAGACACAAAAACACACAACAAGATATAACATATAAGTGCAAGTGTGAAATGTGACATATGAAGAGTATGCACACAAATGCAAGAAAGCTAAGTGTGTGTGTGCAATCTAAATCTCTTCAAAGACAACTAAGCATTAGAGATTATACCTTTGGCGTGCTTGTCCCTTGAGGTCTTGAAAGGGTCTTTAAGCATGATCCTCAATCACCTAAACTACCCTTACAAACAAACCCCAACATGTGGTTTGTCCACGAAATAAGCCAATCAATAAAATGGGAATCCTTACAAATTGTATTTTCTCAATATTTAATAATATTAATTTAATAAGTCATATATACATTGTATAGTAATTTAGGACTCCACGTCTTATCTATATAATCTATATGACTATATCTATATCTATAATCTATCTATATTTATATAATGGGCTGCCCTTGGGTGTAACGTTACATGATGCAACGAAATATTTTTGACTGTGATCATGTCTTCTTTGGTACAACCACATCAGTTAATATGTGATTGTATATTCTAACATGCGATCACAATAATTTAATTGTGTGATCACATGCAATTCATATGCGATAACATTATATATATTTATGATCACATTTAATCATATGTGATCACATACTATTTTTTAAAATTGTATGGTGTCATGTTGCACTCAAGAATGAGCCTTATATAATACCTTATAATGGAACCCAACTGCATTAAATTCTATTAATTATTTATATTTATATAATCTTCTATAATGGAAGAACAACATGTCTTTTTTTTTTTTTTTTTGATTAAGTTGTATAATTAAAATAAAATAAAATAAAAAGAAAACAAAAGAAAAGAAAAAGAAAAGCAAAAGCAAAGTGGCGCGTAGGCCCTAAAGCAATAATCTAAAAAGGTAAGCAGACCTCAATAGAAGGTAAGGAAACATGAACCTAAAAAGGTATAAAATTAAACATTCCTTTCTGCCTCAAACGGTGTGACCCAATTTGAAATAGCAACACGATGTAATTTTGCATGGGTCGATGAAGTCGCAGAATCAGGGCGAATCTTAATCTAAGCAGAGGCGCTTAGAACTTCTCTTACTCAATTGAGACTTGAAATTAGATAAAGTCTTGAAAGTTGGTTTCACTCTTCTATTCGATTTTGTCAAGATGGGAATCCAATTATTGTCGGGATCAATTAGATCCTGAGCTTCCGTATACTTATCATCCTTCCGAGAAGTTCTTTAACGAGTTGGAGTTAGAGGTTCCAACATCAACTGAAGTGTTGTCCTTAAACGAATGTCAGTCTTGCAAATCAGACTCCATGGGGCTAGTATTAGAGTTCAAAATAGGGTTGGAATTATAGAGAATAATAGGACTAGTATGTTGCCTCGTAGAAGCATCATCATTCATATTAAATGAAATCGTATTAAAGGCCTTGGTAGCATCCATAGTTTTAACAAGATTAGAGTTAGAAGAACCAACCTCCACAACTTCGAGCTCGCTTGGGGAGAAAGCAACAATCTTGGGGGAAGACAAAATATTAAAAGCTTTCAAACTAGTCTTCTCAAAACCACTAGAAACCTTCCCAATAGCCGAAGAATCAACTTGAACCTCCTCCACGAGTTTATCATCATTGTTGACCTCATGAGCATCCTTATGCAAAGAAAGCTTAGAGATGTCATTAAGAGTATCAAACACATTTTTAAGAGGGACTGCATAAGTGGTTTTAGAGATAGGACGATAGACCATCCTAGATTTGAATCTTCCACGCCTTTCGAAATTATTGTTTTCCTTCAAAACAACCTACTCATTGTTTTCATTGAAGCATCTATGACTTTATCGGATCGATTATCGCGGAGAGACTTGTTTTGATTGTTCCAGCGACAAGCGAAAGGCAAGTGACCTATAGAGGAACACGTTGTATAGAAAAAGGGAAGGTTTTCATATTCAACCTGAATAAAGTAGCTCAGTCCCTCCCGTTCAATAAAAGAGAAGTAGGGAGATCGCTAGAGAGATCTACATCAATCAGCACCCTTGCAAAGTGGCCGAGCTCACCCTCCATTGTGGTCCTATCAAATTTTAATGGAATGCCAATTAAACGAGCCAAATCTAAGAGTATCTTAGGATGCCAATACTCTCAGCACAAATCATGAAAGTGGACCTAAATTTGAGAATTAGTAGTTTTTTGTAGTTTCAGGTTAAAGTCTTGAACCCAAGGCTGGAGACAAAGAATACCCGGTTTTAAGATCATTGGTCCCATGCCCCAAATCTTTGATTTATCTTCATCAGAGTTCAGGAGAATTTGAGAGTATCCCCAACCAATTACAATCCGACCTTTAGTTCATCATGTCATCAACCTATCTAATAGAAGTGGAAGTAAAATGAAATTAAAGTTCTACATATGTATATATACATTGAACTCTTTCAAATTAATGATTCACTTATTTAATATGTTAATATTAATGATCCATCCGTTTAATTGAAATAAAATGAAAGGTCATCCCTCTATCTATACATTGAACCCATTCGAATTAATAATCCACCTATTTTATTAAATAGATTCATGATAACTCTTTATTTTCCAATTTATTTTTTTTTATAAATTTTAACTCTCAAAGACCAAACCGTCACATTTCCATTTATTTATTTATTTATTTTTATTTTTGGATGAAAGACATCACACTTACAAGTTGAATGAGAGGATCCTCTCATATTTGTCAAGGAGAGCAATTGCTGCGCACATCCTTGACATGCATGATCTTGAGATTGGTAAAGACTAATCCCCAAAATGTGGTGCTGCTGGTCACTGGGGCGAGCCGTAGACTCGGACGTCCTGGGTTTGATCTCTAGCAACCACGTTTCTCTTGAGGCCACTAGAGGTTTACTCGGCTGTTAACTTCAGGGTCTTGTGGGATTAGTCGAGGTGCGTGCAAGCTGGCTCGGACACCCACGGATACCAAAAGAAGAGATTGGTAAAGACTCGAGCCATCTTTTTTTAGTGGACCTATTAGTTTATTTGCTTATGCGAAGGCTTGGGTAATTTATTTTGTTGCTTTACTTTATATGCAGGTCTGTTTTCCATGTTCTTACTTTTGTAAAACAAAATGGTAGGAATAACAAAATGGTATCGCCATTGGGCCTCTTACCAATGTGGTGTGACTCTCTAAAGGGAGACTCCACCACCACAGTTCAACGCCCGGCACTGTGTATATATATACACCCATTATTTCCTTGTCCCATCTCATGTGTGGGTGTCCTCTCCCCTCTTGTGGGAGTAGTTGTCCGGACTGTGCTAGTAGTGTCCTATCCTCGTAGGGTCCCGATAGTTGTTGTACATTCCAAAAAAAATAAACAAATGGTATCAACAAGGATTGTTCGTGTCGATTAGTATATTTTAAGCTTCAACCATTATCATGAATTATCAATAGATAACAAAGGGATCAAGTATGAACAGTTTATTTCTTCTCTATTTTTTAATCAATGTATCGTATTTTATATTCATCATGGTCTATCCTCACAACAACTGTTCATTTGCAACGGTCTCTGACATTCGAAGGAGTGACAATACTTCTATTTCTTTCAGGTTGAGATGTGCTTTTTATTTTTCATTTTTCTTTTTTACATGCAATTTGCAATTGAAATCAAAGGTCAGCTGTTTCATCATTCATTCTTAAAGATGTTACTTTTATTTAATTATTGAAACCATTAAATTGAAATTAAATATATATTCTTCATAATTAAATACAATTATCAAAAGTTAATTATTATTGTAATTGAATATTGCTAAGTTAATAATTGCACGATAGTTCAAAGGTTGACAATCCATTGATATTCAAAAATGTGTTTCACTCAAACAATTAAATAATATCGGTCAATTTTATATACATTTAAACTATTCATGGAAGAATCTTTTGTCAATTGGTTTGCGATGACTCTTCTTTGATTCTTCTCATCTAATTTTTTTTTTTTTTAATGATCAGAAATGTATATATGTTTCTAGGTTTGTCCCGGGGAGGTTGATTTCGGACAATATGATAGTCGGGTTCGAGTGTTTACATAGAATCAAAAAAAAAAAAAAAAAAAAGTCATATTGTTGAATTTTCATTAATTTATAGAAATTAATGGTCTGAAAAATATATATTTGTAGGAAAAGTTTAAGAGTTAATGTATCATCAAGTTTCGAACCCTATTTCGACCATTTGTTAGCACAAACTTAATTTTCTCTTCGGATTTAAAGAAACCTACTTGGAGGAGGGTTGTTGATGAAAAAGGTAAATTCAAAACCGGTTGCATGTCAGAAGGTGACCGTCCACAGTCCACTGCACCCGTTACAGTTAGTTCTATTGCGGCTGTTTGGTGTTTGATTTCTGAGATTATAATGTACGTTGTTAACTTTTGTGTAAAAGATTATGATATTCTGGAAATTTCAACTCACTGTGTTAGTTAATTCTATTTATTTATTGTTGATTAATTTTGGGATTTGTATTGATTTATGTGATACCTATTTAATTGTTTTAATTGGCTTTCTTTTTGTATGAATACTTTACAAACTTTTATTTATGAGTAATATTTGTATTAATATATTTTGTTTTTCATAAATATGATTTTCAATTTATATTTTACAATGTCCGCACATTATGCGGGCTACAAACTAGTGTAAATGAACAACAAAATTGCATATTAATTTATTAATTCAAATCATACTAACAAATGAATTAGGGTGCTTTTGGTACGCGGGACGGGACAGGACAACGTGGGACAGTTTCTTCTTGTCCCACGTTTGGCGCGACTTTGGCATTGGACAGGATGGGACAAGATGGGACAAAACTCACCAAATTCTATCCCACCTAGGACCCTAGGTTAGACTTGTCCCATGCATGGGACAAGTCTCAAAAAGACCTTTTTACCCTTAAATCTTAAAAAATCACAAACTTGTGCAATATTATATATATACAGAAATTCTATTATCAGTTCGAACTGACAAAAGTTGTGTCAGTTCCTTACATGTGAGCCATTGGATTTAAATACTTTGACTTTGCTGTATGCACTTGTCAGTCAAAGTATTTAAATCCAGTGGCCCACATGCAAGGAATTGATATAACTTTTATCAATTCGAACTGATAATATAAAGATTGTATATATATATATATATATATATATATATATCAGTTTATATAGTAATAGAAATTCTATTATCAGTTTGAACTGATATAACTGATAAAAGTTATATCAGTTTCTTGTATGTGGGCCACTGGATTTAAATACTTTGACTGACAAGTGCATACAGCCAAGTCAAAGTATTTAAAATCAATGGCCCACATGCAAGGAACTGATATAATTTTTGTCAATTCGAACTGATAATAGAATTTTTGATAATAATATATATTATTATAATATATATTATTATAATATATATGATAATATATAATATATAATATATGTTATTATTATTATATATATATATACACATAATATATATTAATATATATTTTATTATTATATATAATAATAATATAACATATTAATATTATTACATATATAATAATATATATACGATATTATATATATAATTATATATATATATATATATATATAATATAATATAATAATATTTAATATTATATATATATATATCTTATATAAATATTATATATAATAATATTTAATATATATATATATATATATCTTATATAAATATTATATATAATAATATTTAATATATATATATATATATATATATATATGATCAGTCTTTCTATTATCAGTTCGAATTGACAAAAGTTATATCAGTTCCTTGTATGTGGGCCACTGGATTTAAATACTTTGTCTGACAAGTGCATACAGTCAAGTCAAAGTATTTAAATCCAGTGGTCCACGAACTGATATAACTTTTGTCAATTTGAACTGATAATAGAATTTTTGTATATATAATATATTAAATATTATTATATATGAGGGGCACTCTGGTCATTTGTCCCGTCCTGTCCCGTTCATATCAAACGCATAACAGTACAGTTAACAGTTCTGTCCCAGATATTCCAAACACAATATGGAACAACTGTCTCGCCCTGTCCTACAAGTCGAATTGTAAAACAGTGCCCACATACCCTTAGCTCTAACTCTACCCGTCAAACATATTTTATTTTCCCAACAATATTTTAGGCCTTTTTTGATGGTCACATATCCCTCAGAAATAGTATTGTCAACATTTTAAGCAATTGTGACAACACTTAGGATATTTCCGACAACCAAATAGCCCTTGGAATCACTATAAGAAAAAAGGGCTATTGGGACGCTTTTTTTTCGTCCCTGTAGACCTATTCGAACGAAAAAAATTCGTCCCAAATTACATCACGAAAATTGAAATTTGTCCCTAAAGACTACCTATAGGGACGAAATAATATAGGGACGAAATTTTGTTCATCCCAATTGATAATATATAGAGATGAAATTATTCGTACACATAGACAACTTGTAGAGACAAAATTTGTATTTTTATCCCCTTTGACAACCTGTAGGGACGAAATATTTCATCCCTTTAAATAATGTTTTGTCCCTTTAGATATCCTATAGGGATGAAATAAAAAAAAAAATTTAAAAATAAAAAATGAAAATTGGTTTGTTGCCTTCAAATGACACCCCACCCACCAGCTCCATCTCATCACACAATTAATTGGATGTTCTCATGGCGTGTTGAAACGAAAACACATGAGTGAGACAAGCCTTATCCACCTTGCTGCTTTGTATTCGCTAATAAAAGCATAGTTTTTATATATAAACTCTACTTGTTATTAAATTTTTATTGATTATTTTTCAATCCAAATTTAATTTGTAGATTGATTCCACTAATTTAAATTTTATTTTTATATGATAAACAAATTGATATTAAAAAAAACGTTTATTATAACATTTAATTAAACTATTTTGTTAAAATCATACATTGTCAGATTAAAGGGTCAATCGTTAATTGTACTCGGAATTAGACATAACCCCGGTTTCGGTTCTCGTTCTCGATTCAAAACCAGCGGTTTCGATTTTCGATTCGGAGCTAGCAGTTTCGGTTTTCAATTCAAAACCAGCGGTTCCGATTCCGGTTCCGACGGTTTAGTTCCTTTTTGTTAAAATAATAGAAAACCTCTCAAGACTAATAGTTGTTGATCCTTATGAAGAACTTATTAGGAAAAAAAAAAATTCATTTTGATAGAGAATCACTTTGGATGAACAAAATGATCCATACTGCTTCATTTTTTAATTTATATGGTAATTTTATTATTAATCTATCTTTCAGGAAAAACTTTAAAAAAAAATTCAAGAATTTTCAACAAAATTAATTAATTATTATAATTTTAAATAAAAAGAAAACCTATTGGGACGAAACAAAATTTGTCCCAATAGACAGTCTATTGGGACAAATGATGTATTTCATCCCAATAGACGTTATATTGGGACCAAAAAAAGAAGAAAAAAATCATCCATAAAGGTCTTACCACTTTGGACAAATTTGTTCTGAAAGACAATCTATTGGAACAAATAATTTATTTTGTCCCAATAAAATGTTTATTGGAACAAATTTTATTTCGTCCCTAAAAGTCTTATTAGATTTGTACTTTTTAGGGACAAAAACTTTAATTCGTCCAAAGAGGTATTCCATTGGGGCAAATTTGTTCGTCCCTAAAGGTTTTATCAGGTTTGCATTTTTTAGGGACGAATAATTTTTTCGTCCCAATAGACATTCTATTGGGATGAAAAAAAATCGTCCCTATAAGTTTTCATCCGTATAAGTCAAATTTGTTGTAGTGAATTAAGGATTTCGTGGGAATATTCTAGGCCATTTCCAATGGCTACATAGCCCTTGGAATTTTAGGACCAAATTGATATTGGCACTACCTTTGCCTGCCAAATATATTTTATTCTCCCGACAATATTTTAAGCCATTTCCGACTGCAATATAGCCTCGGAAATAGTCTAGTCAACATTCTATATTTTCATGCAAATAGCATGGACAATATTGATGGCACAGTCTTCTATTTGCGACGGTGTTTGGCCGTGCGAAATTATTTATGATTTTTTGCATCATTCCGATGGTGCTGAAAAAGCTGTCGGAAAAGGGGTATTACTGACGGTAGTTATGTCAGTCAGAAATAGTTTGTTAGAGCATCTATAATGGTAAGACCTAAAAACAAGATCCATTTGTTATCACGTCATCAAAAATGGATCTTTTTTTTATAAAATGGGCCTTCCCATTTGGGTCCTATTTATTTGGGTCTTTTTTCCCCACAATGGGGCTAAATTGAAAAAGAGAAATTGGATCCATTATTTTTACTTTTTTCCAAACAATCATTACTCTTTTTAAAAATATTATATATATATATATATATGGGGCAGGATCCATGGACCCAATTTTTTACACAAGTTTTGACACAATTTTGTATCCCTTGGATTAGTAATGTTTGAATGGCCTGGATTAATCCACTTGTAAATGCTTCTTAAATGAATTTATTAGTTCCCTCTCTCATCTCTCATCAATTAATTCTTTTAATTTATTTTCACATTCTCTCCACTTTATCAATCGTTTCTTTCCTGCCTTGTTACATTCCATGACCTTATTCTCTCTAATCACTTTTTTTCTCATTCCATGACTTTACATTCCATGCCTCATAGCAGTGTTCTTGTAGAATCTTTGCTATTTTGAAACCAAGGGTTTACTGCCTAAATTGGCAAGAGAAATGGAGAGGTAAACATCATCTTACCCAAGTCCACTTGTGCAGGTCTAATAGCTTCCACAGATTCAAGAAGGCGGAATCATGTGAACCCAACCTAAACCAAATATAATAAGAAGGTAGTAACCATTTTTATAGGGTCAGCTTCTTAATATTTAGGGGCCATGATTTGTGTTTTAACTCATTTTTTACAAAAGACATGAATACAACAAGTGAAGTACATAATCAACCCAACAACTACAATAAACAACAAGCAAATCAACCATATATAAATTAAATCAAAACCAAAGTTAAATAAAACTTCATAAATTTGATTCATAAATAGTTGTTGTAAGTGAACTTATCTAAAACAGAGCTTATCAAACACTACAAAAATAAGGTAACACTCCAAATATATATGTCATATACTGAGTACCTTTTAAACTATTATACAAAAATATGCTGCAATTTCACCCAACAAATATCAAATAATGCTCTACAAACAAATAGATGCCTACTAATGGTAAATTGCTTTCGTAAGCTATTTTAAAATCATTTTCTTCATAGACTATACTGTTCTGTATATTCGTAGGCCACCAGAAAACATGGTCCTTTTAGCATATCATACAACTAGAGACTTAAGAGTATAGTCAAGAAAATTATTGAATGTATTTTAGTTTCAAAATCGATTTTAAGAAAATATTTTGTTGGTTCTTTCATTCTGCATAGTGATAATTAGAGAGAATAATGGCATTGAATGTAAAAGGCAAGAAATAAACAATTGATGGAGTAGAGAGAAGGTGAAAATAAATTAAAAGCATTAATTGATGAGAGATAAGAGAGGAAACTAATAAATTCATTTAAGAAGAGTTTACAAGTGGATTAATCTAGGCCATTTAAACAATACTAATCCAAGGGACACAAAGTTGTGTCAAAACTTGTGTAAAAAATTGGGGCCATAGATCCTACCCCTATATATATATATACAAATTTTCTATTGTTAGTTCGTTCTGACAATAAATATATCAGGACGAAGAATGTGGACCACTAGATTTACATACTTTGACTCAAAGTGTATGCACTTATCAAAACTTCTCCATAATCTATGGTCCACATTTTTCGTCATGATATATTTATTGTCAAGACAAATTGATAATAGAAAGACTGTATATATATTAATAAATACATTATATAATATATTTTAAATATCAACACTATTAATAATTATTTAACAGATTATAATTAATTTAAAATAAAACAATTTATTAATTTAAAATTAGCACAACCGAATTTCAAACTTTTTTTTACTCTCTTTTCTCTTTAAAATATTGTTCTTCTCGTCGAAACGATTCCAACGGTATATTACTGGTGAAAATTGGATATCGTTTGCCCCCTCAAAAGTCGTATTCAAGTTCACGTCTTCAAGCTGAAAATCTTTACACGCGGAAATGTCAACATCTTTACACGATAGAAATCTTTACATACTGAAATGTCAACATCTTTACATGATGGAAATTTTTACACGCTGAAATATCAACATCTTTACATGCTAAATGTATCTTTACACAATTTTAGCGTGTAATAATCTTGGAAACCTCCATTTTTTTCTATTTTTCAATCTCTCTTCAAATTTTCAATTTTCTAAAATAAAAATAAAACTTTTTTTTTTTTTTCAGACCTCCATTTTTTTTAAAATAACAATTAAAATTATTCATATTTGTTCATTATATATATAATTATTTAAATTTAAAATTTATTATAAAATTATAATTTTTTTTATAAAGTATATTAAAAGCAATTAAATATTTAAATTTATTAAATTTTAATATTTAAATTTAATAAAATATATAAATATAAACACACACACACACACACACATATATATATAGAGAGAGAGAGAGAGAAAATTGCAAGAAATGATCAAAAAATTTATTGCTTTATTGTTTTTAGCCATAAGTTTATTTTTTATTATACTTGTCCTGAATTGCCAAAGATGCCCTCTATTTTGTTTTACATGCCCCAAAATTTCCCACCTAAAATTTCTCTCTTTACTCGATACCATCCAATTTGTCTTCCTAAGTTTTCAAAATTAGATACTCTCTCTCTCAGATAACATTTCAAGTTGAAGCCAGAAACCCACCCCCATTTCGTTGACCTCCATCCCCATTTCGTCTCTTCCACCGTCATTTTGTCCACTACCAACATTTCATTTCAAAATCCTTTCTTCTCTCTTCAACCCAAATACAGATCTTCTCTTTTTTTTTTCTTCATCGACTCACTGCACGCCTCCACTGAACCTCGCTTACCTCTCCCTTTCTACAATCGCAACTCATACAGACCCGTTTTCTCAACGAAGCTCCAAATCTAAGACAATTGTTTTCTCGTTCTGGTGGGGATTTGGATTTGTTATCTGAGGAGGCAATTGTTATCAGGGGATTCTCAAAGTTGTTGATTGTTTTCGCTTCTTTCTTGCGTTATCTTCCAATCAACAACTTTGACATTTGAATCTTCAAACCCTCAAAGAAGAAAGGAAGAAAACAGAGAGACATCATTCATAGTCATGGGTTCCGTCGAAGAAGAGAGATCGCTCTTGGAAAAAGGACTCACACAGGTTCTTATATAAATTCATGGCTTTCCTATATGCTTCAAAACTTCCTTTTCTATTTGTAAAAATTTAGGTTTGCTGGGAAACTAAAAATATTCAATAATTATCATGTTATAACCTTATGGAATTCATTTATTGATTGACAAAATTTAGTTAATTTAGTTTGGTTCATTGCTAATTGTATATAGATATATTTATTTTGGTTTTGTATATAATTTAAATCAACGAGTTGTTGGGTTTGTATTCGATTTACTGGAAGATAATTAGCATTTTATCTTTGACAAAATCTGCTAGATTCAGGGGAGGTTTAGAGGTTTTTAAATATTTGGGGTGTTGAAAGTTGTGATATTTATGAATTATGAGAATTGGACTCTAGTTTGGTTGAAAAGTTTGGATTTTTGGTTTGTTTGAGTGGTGGTGGGGGTTCTGTTTTTGTTGGTTTAAGTGATTTAGAGATTGTGATTTGTGGACTTTTAAGCTGCAGATATTGTAGCTTAGGAGGGGAATGAGTATCCATGGCAAGCAGTTACTGGACTCTTTTATGCATTGACTTGGTGGTTTCAGAGTAGGAGTTATGTAGGTTGTGGATTGAGAGAAGGGCTTGTGGATAATATCACGTATTCCCTATTCTGGGTGTTAGTCTTGGCAACTACATTTTTATTTAGTTACTTCTTGCAGATCAAACCCTTGATTCAACCTACAAAAGAAATGATGCAGTTTAGGAACATAAAGTATGAGTGGTTTCATTTCATCAGTGCCAGCAACAGATTTGTTGTTGGGTTGCTGTGGGCCTGTGGCTGCTTGTAGTTCTGATTTATTTGATGGATTTGTAGCTTTGGTATTCAATTTACTTATCCTCTGTGGGTGCAGAGTGGGGTTGTTCCAGCATTTTGGCGAGATTCGAACTATGCAGCAGTTGTGATAGAAGCTTATGATAGCTTGAAGTACTTGATTCTTCCTATCCTTAAAGTTAACACTGAAGAGCATTCCATTATGACGGTCTTGTTTCATATCCTTAATCTTTTATCAATGTTTGGTTTAACACTTTATTTATTTATTTATTTATTTTTTTTTTTTTTTTACTTTCTGTCTTTGACAAGTATTCCCTTCCATCTCTTGTATCAAATGTAATTTGCTAGCCAACTGAACTTGGAATACCATTTCAACAACCAAAATAAAGTTGAAGTTTATGGAGGGGGTTCAAAGATGTACTGTAACTTAGTTCTGCTGGGTTCAAATATGTATCCAGTCACAACTGACCACGTAAACTGGTAGTCGAGTACAAGTACAAGAAATGTGGAGGAGAAGGTCACAATGTAGCAAGTTGTCATTGATATGTTTTGTCAGCATCATTGTCATCTTTCTTGGGTAAAATGTAAACTCAATTTGTCTCTCATTTTGTTTAGATAAATCCTAGAATTTCTACACGCCAAAACAACTACAAGAACTATTAGTTTTCAAATTACATGACAGTTAGCAAATTTTGAAGTTATATGCCAGTTTTCAACTACAAGAACTTTTGAAGTTACATGACAGTTAGCAAATTTGAAAGTTATATGCTAGTTTGCAAATTTTAAGGTTACATGCCGGTAGTTTTCAAAGTTACATGCCAATTAGTTTTCAAAATTACATGCCAATTAGTTTTCAAGTTATATGCTAGCTATCGAGTTACATGTCAGTTACTTTCAATGTTTTTATTCTTATTTAACAAGATTGGTTGTTCTACCGTTTACTTGGCAATCGCAGGCTAGAAGACCAAGAAAAAAGAGATCCGCATGCTGGAAGACCAAGAAAAAAGAGGTCCGCAGGCTGGAAGAACTAGAAGAAATATAGAAGTTTTATGTTTTGTTGTTGCATAGCTTTTGCGATATAAAATTTGTTCATATTCCTAGAGCTTGTAACAGTGTAGCACATCTGCAGCTAGATTTGCAGTTGGTCTGGTTAGCTGGCTAGTGATGTTGGCCAATAAGGATTTTTCTTCTTGTAATCTTTATGTTGTTTAATGAAAGAAGAAGGCCACAATTCACAGAAATGTTCGTTGGCATCGAAAGTTGGTGGTACAACTTAAGTAATAGCAATGATGTTTTATATGTATTTCGTATTGTAGACTTTATTCAGTTAGATTCCAGTATTGAATGAATTTATTTCAGTGATCAAATTTCAGTATTGTTACATGCCATTTTAATTATAAGTTATTGCCATTTGAATTTTATGTTACATACTAGTTTAATTTTAAGTTACATGTCAGCTGGTTGTGAAGTTACATACCAGTTGAATTTTAAGTTACATGCCAGATCAAATTGAAGTTACATGCTAGTGTCGATTCTTAAGTTACATGCTAGATCAAATTGAAGTTACATGCCAGTTGGTTATGAAGTTACATGTCAGTTGATCTTCAAGTTACATGTCAATTGATTTTCAAGTTACATGCTTGTTGCGTTCTAAGTTACATGTCGATTGTATTCGAACTCATATATCAATTTCATTCCAAGTTACATGTCAAGTTTGTTTCAAGTTTATTAAATTGAAAATTACATGCCAATTAATTCCCAATTGGTTTGAGAGTATAGTATTATAATGTTGATAAAACTTAAAACTGAACTTTTCATTTTCCAAATTGAACTTACATGCCAGTCATTCCAAGTTACATGCTAGTTGACAGTTGTATTTGAAGTTACATGCCAGTTGTAAGAAAGTGAAACGAATAGAAGAATAATTATTTGTAAATGAATCTCTTATTGCACTTGTCAGCAGTTGCAAATTATAAATAAAACCACAAAATAATGTCATTATTCCTTACAGGCCTCTGTTATAGCTACATTATGTTTCATAAAATGAACAAATATACAGTTTCAAGTCAAATGCCATTATTCCCTACTATTAGCAGCTTCATTTCCACTTCCCTATTATTTTGTGTGAATTTCACCATTTTTCCACCAACGGAGAAGTGAAACTCATTCTCTCCGGTCACACCGGGAAAAATATACATGGATTTTTTAATTCACAAATCCCTCGGTTTGATGAGGAAATCCTCATAATTTATATTTTCCATCTACAAAGTCAAATAAAAAACGCATTAGCGTCTATGAAAGTTACATACCAGTAAAAACAGTTACATGCCAGTACAAAAAAGATACATGCCAATACAAACAAGTTACATGCCAAGACATTCAAGTTACATGTTAGTTACATGCTTTGAAAACCCAATTCAAGTCACATAAGAGTAACACAAACTATGAATACAACAGAACCTATTCTAAACGCATGCCTAGAAAATCTATACTAACAAGTTACATGCTAGTTACATGCTTGGAAAAACGCACAAGTGAATACATTATTAAACTGAGGCAATTTTACCCAATAAACAACCTTGAACATCCCTTGGAATTTATAACTTCAACTTGACCACCACCACCACCACCCATTATCACCTCCATTATATATCTTCCATCCAATAATCACCACCACCACCAAATTGAATCAATTATTCGATTCTTAATCCTTTTGGCATCAAATATGGCAAATATAACAAGAGAATCAAACAGTGTCTAATTGCATATAATAAATATTATCATCAAGTTTAACTAATGAGAAACTATCAAGTGTAAGGTTTCATCAAAGTCTGACCACTATTATAGGAATTGGATATTCACATTCCTAATTAAAAATTAGATTCAATAATGCAATTAGCCATCGAAACCAAATCTCTCAACAACAAAGCAAAATTAGTTATATATATAATTATACTTTGAGAAAGCCCTAATTTACTTTATATATAGTTATACTAAAATCTAACATCCAAGAAAATTACACTATTTCAAAAAAAAAATGTACTTCATGAAAAAAGCTTCACAAGAACATTCACTTTTTTTTTTTGAAACTATAATTTATTCAACCAAAAAACCCCAAAGGCAAGGGAAACAACCAGAAACAGGAAGCAAGGGGCACAAAACAACGCACATAACCCCAAAGCCAAAAACAAGCAGCAACACTCCACAAAACACAACAGCAGCAACCAAAGAAATCAGCCCACAGCAGCAACCAAAGAAATCAGCCCTGATTTCTCTACAACAAAGGCCAAAGAGATCAGCCCTGATTTCACAGCTGCCATAACAAAAAGAGGAAGAAGAAAACACAAAAAAGAAAAAAACAAAGTAGACCAACACTTCAAATCGCCACCCAATCAACATACAAAAGCTAGATAAAGAACAAACAAAAGCTAAATCAAAATCAAAATCAAATTCATCAATGCAAGGTATTGAAAAGATAACTGACCAAGTTAGATTTCACTTTCGCTTGATTGAAATGACGAAAACGAAGTGAGAATATGTGAAACCCTAATTTTTCATTAAAGGACAACAAGAAACGCAATCCAAATGAAAACACTCTCTTAGCGAATCAGAAAAAAGATGGGTAGAGAAACAAAGTGAAATAGAGAATCAAAAATGAAAAGGTTATGGGATTCTTGTGAGGAGTCGGTTGACGGCGAGCAGCAGAGACGGCGACCGGCAGCGACGGCGACGGCGATGGCCACGACGATTGGAGGCCACGACGATCTCTCTCTTCCCTTCTCTCTCTTTTTTCTTTTTTACTTTCGATCGTTTTACTGGGATGGTTTCAACCCTAACATGTTAGTAAATGCTGCCTCGTTTTACCACCCACCCACTGACAACTTGTTTTTTTTTTTTTTTTTTTTTAAATTTCAAATTTAAGGGTATTTCTGTCCAAAAGTGGTTAAAAGTGACGAAAACAATAAAAAATAAACTTATGGCTAAAAACAATAAAAGCATAAATTTTTTGGCTCTTTATGATTTCACCCCTATATATGTATGTATATATATATATATATATATATATATATATATATATATATAAGCCCAAATGATTGAGAGTGTTGGGAATCCAAAAGAGTGGCGGTATTTGCACCCCTCAGAAACTGTATGTACACCCAAAATTAGTATTTTTTTTTAAATCCAATATTACCCTTGATCAAAATTACTTAAAGGACTAAATAGTTTGTAAGTACTAAGTACAAACCCCAATAACTATTAATTGATTGTATATTAATCCTTTGTAAAAAAAGAAAACGAAAAAGAAAAAAGATATTTCCTGTTTGATATTCACATATATAATAAAAATAATTCTATTTGCTCAATCCCTAACTTCTATTTTAGATACTAATTTCAATCCTCAAAGGCCACAACAATCTCCAAAGACCACAACAACTAGTGTCATCAATATCTATATAACTTCATTATCAGGTCTCTCCTTTTTTTTTTTGGTTGAACTGTCAGTTTATAGAGCCACTCAGGCAAAGAGAACAAAGAGGAACAAACCCAAAAGAAACAGGGCAACAGTAAGACCAAAACAAAACCCGAAACAGGCCAGAAAAGCTGAAAATCGAGAACCCACTTTTGTTTTGTTTTAAATTTTGATTTTCTTTATTATGGTTTATGGGTTTTGAATTTACATTATTTTTATTAGATAGTGATTAGATCTTTTGTTTATTGCTTTTGATTCAAAACCTGGGGGTCTTTGTTTCTGGTGATAATATATATATATATATATATATATATATATATATATATATTGAAAAGAGAAATTATTTATTTGAATAAAAAGATATAAAATAATAATAAAGTTATTAGATTGTGGGGGTGTACTTACACAAATATAATACAATGAAAATAAATAAAGGGTATTTTTGGTATTAAGTGGGGTTTATTTACAAATCAAAGATCTTTAAAATATTTTAGGGGTGTGGTTACGAAAATGGGTGTACATACAGTTTTTGAGGGGTGCTAATATCGCCACTCAACCCAAAATGCCCAAAATGAGTTCCAAATTTGGAACCCAATATAGGTCTTGTGTTGTGGGTCCCACGGATGACTCTTATTATTTGGGTCCAATCTTGCCCCATTGTGCCCGCCTACTAGCTCCACTTAAAAGTGGATCCACATAAATGGGTCTCAAAAGAGCCCCACTATGGATGCTCTTAGTAATATCAATTTTTTTGCAGTGCCACTTGGAGTGGTTATGTTAAAGAATAATACTATATAATAAAAAAAACATAATCCAAATGAGTTGCTATCATCACACAAATCATAAGGTGATGTGGTGAATGATATGGTAAGGACAAATCACTTGGGTTGATTTTTGGGCTAAGTTTTTTGGATTTTGGATTATCTAGTATTATCGATATGTTAAAGTGATTTAATGTTTTTTTTCAAATTTGTCATCTTTGATTTTAGTGACACTTAGAGGGTGAACTTCAAGTAGTGTAAAACATTAGATGTAGAATTTGTTCCCCTCGATTATTCACCAACCGCAACTGTTAATCCCAACCAAATCATGCATGAGAGGCTAAAATGAGCATGAAAAGTTCAAAGAGAGAATGTCCACAGAAGCCGAATTGGCAGGCTAACAAACCAACAATTTCTGCTAAAAATAATAAGCTTGTTGAGCTATATAACCCACCATGTCTCCAATGATTTTTCTCAGCCTGAAAATCACCTTTTCGAATCCAAAACAAGTGCATCCATTCAATCTACCACCTCCAAAGACTCGCCGGATCTTCCCTAATCAAAATCTATATATAATGGGAGGCTGCGTGAGTGTACCCAAGGAGTTCCTCAACCGTCCTGAGGAGCAGGAGCAGAAGCCCGAGGCTGCAGAGACCGTTGCTACTACAGCTGCTGCTCCCGAGGAGAAAACCGATGGAGGTGATACTGAGAAGGTAGATAAGGAAGCACCTTTGGTGGAACTTTCGGAACCCGAAAAGAAGGCTGACGTTGCTGCTGCTGATCAAACCGCAGCACAAGTGAGTACCGAGACCAAGGTTGAGGCTGCTGCTGCTGCTGAGCCAGCTAAGGAGGTCGAAACCAACTCGGACAAAGATAAAATTGATGCACCTCTCATTACTGTTTGATCAATAAATCCTAATGTATCATCATCGCATATATATATGTATGAAAACCCAAAGAGAGTTGCATTGGTGTGGTGAGGTGAGATCTGTCCATTCTTTTTCTTTATGTGTTATTACATTGTTTATTTTTGTGTAATAGCAACATCTGCTGCAACAATTGAACATCATTTTATCTATTTATTTATATATCAAGAATATAAGCTTTCTTTGAATGATTCATTTTAAGTTTCTGCATACATCTCCTTGTTCAAATGAATATATGACCAGACTCAGCTTTCTGTTAGGCCATTCAACAAAGATTCATCATACAAAGATAAAAGATTTCTATATATTAGCACAGAATAAAACACCTTAGAAACGCCGATTTAATTTACTTTTCGATACGATGAAGAATGAAAAGGCAACATATACACTAACGTTGGGAAATATTCTGGTTAAAGATTTAAGTTGTTTTGGCAACAGAAACAGGGTTGGCCTCCTTGGAAGTTACTTGTTCAGAGTTGTTGTTGTTGTTGTTGTTGTCATCATCCTTGACAGCGAAAACGACAAGAATTATAAGCAATGGATAACTGATTGTAGTGAGACCCCAATTCACAATCAATTGGGACATCAATGGAACTTTGTGTGTATCCACTTGCCAAGCCACTGCAGCCCCTGCACTTTGCACTCCCTTGTAGAATCCACTGTACCTGAGAATTTTCACATCAAACACAAACATTTCATTACTACTAATTCATTAGTGTTTGATTGATGATATACAATTTTAAATTACCTGCTGAGGGTCTCGGAATCGTCTGCCAAAGATCCAATGACCCAATAAACCATGCTTTGAAACATAGCATCCAGCAATCCATAACTGAAATACAAAACGAATGGACCCGCGAAACCAGAACCAGAGTCCTTGAAATCCAACTTTTCCGGCAGCTTACTGTGTGAATAGTTGAGCTGGTTGGCAAATCCACCTGCCCAGATACCGGAGCCAAGCAGAGCAACCACAGCAATCCCAAACAATCCTCTTGTTCTTCTGCTACTGAAACTGAAATCTAACAAGTAACCAATCCCAATTGAACCCACCATCTGTGCACCCCAATAGAACACATTGTTCAAACCTCTTGTTCTCAGATTGAATTGGAGTCCATTCACGTTATTGAATTGGTAACTGTAGAAAAAATTGCTTGCCCAAGAAGCAGGGACTATTAGAAGCATTTTCCAGTTGAGAAACAGCTTCAAAATCTCAGTCACCTCTGTCGACACTTTAGAGTACTTGATGTTGCTGCACCTAGTTCCGTCGTCACGGACTACCTTATTCGGCGGCAAGATGGCCAAGGACAGTAGGGCTCCGGCGAACATGAAGCACATGAACCCGATGTAGGTGGCGTCGTTGACGGAAGCGGCGTCGCTGCGGTGGTAATTGAGAAAAAAAGGGATGAGACCTCCGATCACACCGCCCATGTTGAATATACTCCAGAACAGAGAAATATACGAGCCCTTCCGGTTGGGCGGAGGGTAGGAGGTCATGATGGCCCCCTCCGCCGCCCAGAGAAGTCCGGCGCCGATACCCAGAATGGCTCCAGCGGCGATGGCGAAAGACTGGTGTTTGTAGTGGTTGTAGTAGAGAAAAGAGCCGGCGTAGAGGACGTAAGTGCTGCAAGCGGAGATAAGGGTAATTTTAGGACCTAAAATATTGTAGATTCCGCCGCCGAGAATGCCGAAGACGGCGAAGGTGGTGTAGAGGGCGGTGTTGGCGTTGTTAGCGGCGGTGTGGTCGACTTGACCACCACCACCCATACCAGAGAGAGCGTTGAACATTCCAGGACAGCAAAAACAGACGAGACCAACCAAGCAGATTTGAACAAGAGGAGAGTTGTAGCGAAATCTGGATTTGGAGACAGCGACTGTGGTTGAATTTGATTCCTCGTCTCTGCCATCAACAGTAACACCCATGATTGATGATTTGATGATTTGGGGATCAGGAATTCAATACTCTTTCTTATATAGAATGTAAATTAATTGCGGAGAAAAAGAGTGCAGATTTTCTTTCTTTATTTTTATTATTATTTAAATAATCAAACTCACATACTGTATAATGCATGAAGTAATGACCGGAAACTCTTTTGTTGCACCTTTATGTTATATTCTTATTATAGCTTTATACAAAATCCAAAGACTTTAGAATTAGTCACACCATTACAAAGACTTTAGAATTGTTTTTAGTGGTAAATACACCACTAACCCTTGTAATTTAATATAAATGCAATTAGATTGTAAATATGTATCTATACGAGTTACGAAACTTCTTTATTTTTAAATTAAATTAATAAAAATTAAAAACTAAATTACTCTTAGTTATTAAAATTTGAAATGATGATAATAAAACAGTAAAAGTTAGTAAAAAAATTTAAAATTTATTTAAAAAATTATTACAAATTTTATATTTTAAAATAGTCAAACAAATTTATTTTAAGAAAATTTAAAATATTTTTTAATTTAATTTCAAAATAGTAAAACTAAATTAAATTTAAAAATTTTAAATAATTTTAAATATTTCTATTTTAAAATTATTTTTTTAATTTATATTCCATTGAAAGAATTATCTTTAATTAATTTAATTTAATTTTTATTTTTTAATATTAATAAATAAGGGAAAATTGATTTTTTTTATTTTTTATTATTCATTCATTTTTAAATGTATAGAGTAATAAAGGTCTAAATTGATAAATACAAATATATATATAGTTATATATAGTCTTTCTATTATCAGTTCGAACTGATAAAAGTTATGTTGGTTCCTTGCATGTGGGCCACTGGATTTATATACTTTGACTGACAAATGCATACAGTCAAGTCAAAGTATTTAAATCCAGTGGCTCACATGCAAGGAACTGATATAACTTTTGTCATTCGAACTGATAATAGAATTTCTGTATATATATATATATATATATATAGTCTTTCTATTGTCAGTTCGAACTGATATAAAATATACTGATATAAAATATATCAGTTCCCATGTGGGACATTGGATTTAAAAGATATTTTGACAAGTGCATGCAATCAAGTCAAAGTATTAAATTTAATGGCCCACATACAAGGAACTGATATATATCTTATATTAGTTCGAACTGGTAATAGAAAAACTGTATATATATATATATGTATATATATATATTTGAAACTAAAATAAATACCTATTTAATTGTATTTATATTAAACTTTAAGACAAAACAATTCTTTGTCTTTACAATGGTGGGCCATCCGTGTCACAGTTTCGTAACTCGTTTGGTTGAGAAGTGGAGGACTTTTCAAAATGGATTTCGTAATCATGATGAATCAATGAAATGATAAAGTCAAATATGGAATCTTATATCGGTTCAAACCGATAACAGGAAGAATATATATTTATATTTTTTTTGAAACTAAAATAAATACCTATTTAACTGTATTTATATTAAACTTGAAGACAAAACAATTCTGTCTTTGCAATGATGGGCCATCCAAATCACAGTTTCGTAACTCGTTTGGTTGAGAAGTGAAAGACTTTTCAAATGGATATAAAGTCAAATGATGACGGATATGGAATCTTAAAATGGAAACGAACCCACCGTTTTAATCTTCTTCTTGACTTCACTAGTCGTCGCCGGCCAGCCGGCTGGCAGCTCTGCAACTTTAATGTTGACATTGGAGATAAACAAAGACATCAACCATTTATAACCATAATCTATAATTTTCTAATATTTTACTAATTATTGAAACACTAGTTTCTTTTTGGCAGAGCTGCAATGTCAGGTTTTGTTTTGTACTTTTGTTAAAGGACAAGGTTGAATTGAAACCCCAATACCCCATCCCTGAAAAGCCATATGTATCCATCTCCTGCTCTGCTACAACATGACAGTGAACATGATAATATTGGACTCAATTATAAAGCTGATTGACTTCAACTTTCCCTTTTTCCTCAAGGACATTTGCATAATTCCATGTAAAACGAATTAAGCATCCTTCTATCCAATGTTGAGGTCTTTCACAACCTTTGATCTTTCCTTTTTTTGAAGAATTTTGAAATTTATAACTAGAGTTAAAAGCAAGTACTCACAAAACTGGCACAGACCAGTAACATAATTTGTTTCGCTTTTGTGAAAGGGTTAAGTGGTATCAACTCTATTCTCCTTTCTTGGGGCTCTGAAGTGAAAATCCGCGTTCATGATTAAGACCTGTATTGTCTATTCTAGGCGTCAGGCTCTCTTCCACAGATTCTTCGGAGGGAATTTCAGCTTTTGCATCTCCTATTAAATCAGAGGAAGAAAGTTCATGTGAACCACGGTTGGGCACGTTGCTGACTAGGCTTTTGTACATAGTGAGAGCTTGAGCTATCATGTTGGCAGGATTGGAAGCCGAACTAGGAAGCAACATTGTGGTACCCTAACAAAACAATGGAAAGGACAAGCATTATGTTTAAATATGAGTAAATCAGTCATGCATGGTATTTATACTTGGAAGTTCTTTTCTTTACCTCCTTGGCTATATTACTAAAGGCTTGAATATATTGCTCAGCAACTCTCAAACTTGCTGCCTGCAAATAACACCATACTCTTGAGATTTTTATGCAAATTATATAAATAACCAAGAAAGATCATTCCTATGAATACACAAAATACTACGGTCTTAATAGCAAATCACTGTTGCAATTGCAAATGCTATACCACAAAACTAACATCCCCAGTCAGATCTCAAAGACAGTAATGCCTCCAGAATAAGCACTTAAGCAATACTTCCAATTTAATTTTGTTTAATCTATTGTTATTGGGGAGGGTGGGTATTTTACTGATGCAAATTAAATAAATTAAGCAATAAATAACATTTTCATTTATTTAGACTGAGCTAGAGAGCTTGTTGTTTACAAGTGAACCTTCTAGAAGTGCATATTTAGATAAGGCACCATATAAATAAATGTGGAAAGTATGCACCCACATAATATAAGTTAAGAAAAATATTGTTTTAGACAGATCTAAACCCTTAACAAGGCTGAAATGAAAGGGTCATCATAACCTCACGGACTAGAAATCAAATGCTAACTAACAATATGTATGTTATCACAAACAACATATAGAAACCTTTGATTGATCCCATAAAGGTTCATGTATATATCCAGAGTTTCTATTACTGTATTAATCAGGAGGTCAAAAATGAAATCAAGTTTACAAGAATTTCAAGGGAACTGAAAGACCTCACCTCTAATCCCCCATTTTCCTTTAGGGCTTGCGATACCATGGCAAGACCTTTGGCAGTTGCCTGTGATCTAGCAAGGATAGCTTCTGCTTCACCTGGTAAAGTAGCATAGGAAAACTTAAGATATCAAGAGGAGAAGAGATGACCTTGTACCAGCGTGTGAACATTCCATGGTATTTCTAAGTTCAAATTTGGGTTGACTAGACTCTAGAGTTGAATAATTGAGGTCAAGAAAAATGGCAGTCTAGAAAATTAACAGAAATGAAGTACCTCCAACAATTGATAGTAGCGGAAGACTAATAGGGTGTAAAAGAGAACATGAACAAGCAGCTTAGAAATATTTTGGTTATTCCTACATGCAACTTCCCACATTCAACTGGATATAACCAGTGTCATACTAAAAAGTGGCTTACAAAAATACACAGAATAATTTACTCATGGATCGGCGAATCCATTGCCAGAGGCAATAGTGCTATCACTTTTGGGATTCATAAGCAGATAGTGCAGTAAAGTTATATAACCAACCTAGTGCTCTGTTAACTTGATCCATCTTTGATGCTTCTGATTCCAAGATCACGCCCATTTTCCTACCATCTGCGATATTAATGTTGGCTTGCCTTTCTCCTGTTAACAAGCAAAAATCACATAAGACTAGCTGACTGATTATTCAAGACAACACTCAAACAAGAAGTTTGCTAGAAACCTGCAGTATCAGCTATTGCAACACCCCTAAATGTTAAGCAGCTTATATTACAAATGAATCGGAATATCAAAAATAACCACATTACCCTCAGATTCCAGAATTTGAGCTCTCTTCTTACGCTCAGCTTCTGCTTGCATCTCCATAGCTGCCCTCACTCCCCGAGGCGGAGATATATCCCCTGGATCAAAACAACCAACAAACTATTAAAGAAAAAAAAAATCATGCATTTTAAAAAAAAAAATATTTTTCTTAAAAAAGAAAACCCACTTATTTCATAACGGAGGCACTGAAGACCCCAGTCTTTAGCAGCCACATTGATGGACTCCTGCAAAAAAAAATCCCATTTCAAAACAATCACTACCCATTTCTCTAAACAGAAGCATTAACTATTCCAACGTAGAGTAAGCTAAAATGAGGCTACTTTTAGCTGATGATTTCTTCTCTAAACTTCTGTCTACAATCTACATATATAGCATGTGATTGAGCTATTAAAAGCAGAGAGAGTTGAGGTTTTTGTTACCACAATCTTCTCATTGAGAGTGTCGCGTTCCTCGAAAGTCTTGTCAAGCGTAATCTTTCCAAGCTCGCTACGCATAGTAGTCTGTGCAAGCTGAATAACAGCATAAATTGGGTTCTCAACACCGTAAGATGCCAGCTTGGGGTCGACAATCTTGACATAAAGAACCCCATCAATCAAAATGCTGACATTGTCCTTGGTGATAGCGGACTGATCCGGAATAGGAATCGCTTCCTCCTTGAGAGAGTGCACGTACGCGATTCGATCCACAAGCGGAATCAGGAAATGGATGCCAGAAGGCAGTGTTTTGACGTACTTGCCGAAGCGTTCAATAACGAAGGCCTTCTTCTCGGGCACGATGCGGATTCCCCAATTGACCGGCGGCATTATCTCGTAGTTGGCGGAGGGGTCTCGGGCGCTGGAGCGGAGGTGGCGGACGGCGGTGGTGAGGAGAGGCGGAGCATGGTGAAGTGGAGGTATCTGATTGGATTTGGTAGTGGAGGAGAGCAAGTGTCGTCGGAGAATCACCGAATTGGCCCTCCACATGTTGTTCATTTTGGGGGGTTTTTTCTCTCTGTCTATCTGTCTCTCTGTCTCTGAAGAATTGATTGAAATCGGAAAAAGACCAAACAAAGCCCTAGATAAACCTGTTCCCTCTATGTTTTTGATGTTTGTTCACTACTCACAATCGAATCCCCTTCTCCAAGAAAACTAAAAACCTGTAAATGGGCCTAGGCCCATTACACTATGCATGGGTTGGTCCATATTAAATGGGCTTTTGACCCCTTTACAATTAAATCTCTTTTATTCACCCTTATACACACAATTATAAATTGAGTGACGATATTTGCACCCCTTAAAAATCGTATGTACACTCCAAATTAGTATGTTTTTAAAAATCAAATAATACCCTTGAGTAAAATTACTAAGAGGACTAATTGCTTGTTAGTACACCCACCAATAATTATTAATTGGTTTCCTATTTTAATCCTTTGTATTTTTTTTTCCTATTAATGGTTTGATATTATTAACATATATCATAAAAACTTTTTCCATTTTAATAAACCCTTGGTTCTCTTTTAAATATATTTTCAATATCTTTTAAGGAAATACAAATTGATTGCTAGGTATGGAAATGAATTAAAATCATGAGACAAATTTGGGTGTGAAAAAGTTAAGTTTTAAATTAATTTTTATTAGAAGAAGAAAATCTTTATGTATATAAACAGACTTTTAAATTAACCATATTCTCTATTTATTTATTTTTATTTCTTTCAAACAAACTTTACACTTTTTTTTTTTCTCAATATTATATGTTCTTTCTTGTTAAAAAAAAAATTATATGTTCTTCAATTTCATGAATACCTATCTTTTTTTTTAAAAAAAATATATTTAACACATATATACTTCCACATCAATTGGGATATGACACAAATTTTGCATTCCTACAACTCTCTCAAACAGAAAGTGGTTCTCCAATAAAATAAAATAATCTTAAAATGGATTTTTAACGAAAAATGGAGTTTGATTTTGAAAAAAACCAAGAAGAGAAAAAAAAATAGGGAAGAGAAAGAATAGTAAGAGAATTAAAGGTAACAAAATTTTTTGAAATAATAATTAAGTTGATTAAATAATATAATAATAGTCATAGGTGGTGTGTATTTACAAAAATACAATAAGTATAATTAAAGAAAGGGTATTTTTGGTATTAAGTGGGGTTTATTTACAAATTAATGATTTTTTAAAAATTTTGATGGGTGTGATTACGAAAGGGGTGTAGATATAGTTTTTGAAGGGTGCCATTATCGCCACTCTTATAAATTATTAGGTGCCACCAATGAAAAAACGTGACCAAACCCTACTATATATAGATGGTCGATCTACAATTGTTGTGGATCGGGTCGGATTCGATCTAGGCCCAAGCAACTTGGTCTAACCTTGGTCGAACTGAATATGTCGAGTACTCAATCTGCAAAAAAGATGAAAACAAATAGAAACGAAAAAGAAAAAAAAAATGGTGGTAACTGATTTTAGCCTTAGATTCGCTTGGGCTGAGCGTGAAAGTAAAGAAGATCGTAAAATGAGAGTAAATCTATTCCAGTGACCGGAGTTTGTATTTTAGCAGAGTTTTGGCACACAAGATCTTTAGAGACTGGAGGAAAATCTGAATCCCCTTTCAGTGAGGATGAGGTTCTATTTATAACTTTCAAAGAGCTGTCAGTCGTGGGTCGCTGAGATTCCAATCCCTGAAATCTTGGCTAGAATTTTCGAGATCAGGTGATCCTTGACTCGTTCAAATAGCTTATGTTGTTATCAAATAGTTGGTTGAGTTGAGTGCTGATCAAATCAAACCAGGATTCAGCTGAGGCTTTTCGAGTCGACCCGAATTGGTTGGGCCTAGACCGGGTCCAACACGAAATTGGTTGCATATATGGGCCTAAGAGAATATTTTTGGCTATCAGAGTTTGTCCTCCACTCTCTAAAGAGGAAGTCTCCAAATTTAGAGAGTGTGAACTTTGTCGAGTCGAACATGGGTTCGACAAGGTGTCGAGCAAGCCAACATTTACGGAACTTGATCCTTGGTTTATGCTTCAACGAAGCATCGAGTGCTTCATATGTTAGGATTATGCTCAATAGCAAGAGTGTAATATTGTAATTGACAATCTTTTTCATATTAATAAAGTGATTTCTGGTTAAACAAATCTTATAGTATTTATAGTTTAATATTATAATTGTCAAAGTAAATAATCATAAGGTCTAAAGACTATGAGAAAAGAAGAATTATTCGTACATCTGGATATGTATGAGAAAGACACAATTCTTTAGTTAGTCTTGAATAATGTTCACAACTTAAGTTAAAGGTTGGGCACCTTTATCTTGTTAAAGTTGTAGAATTCTTTTGCTAGCATTTGAGTGGGATCAAATGAGATATGATGAGTCTAAAATCATCGGAGTGTCTTCGAGTAAAAGAATCTAGTGCACTGGGTGCATTGAACTAGATCACAATGAAAAGCTTTATTTAGAACCGTCAATAGATAATAGTCTTTTCATTATCAGGACAATCGGAGAGTCTATCTTAATCCTGAGATAAATGATGGACTTATGGTTGCAAGTGATATCATTTGAGTTATCAATGAGTACGATTATATAGCATAGTCTATCATCGATAGTTTGGTGATATTCATTTGTTAATTGATAGAGGACTTCATTTATAGATATGGACATCGTGGCTCCATTTATTAAATGAGAGTATAATATCATCATATGGATGTTTTGAGGTAATTGGATATTAAATCTCAACGTTGAGTTTTCGATAGTGACTATTGAAAACATGGCTTCTAGACAAGTCAAAATATCCAAGTTCAAAACGTGGTCATATGAGTAAATATGGTAACTTGGAGAGTTATAGACGGTCTATGAACTCTTGGCGATTACTGATATTAATCACGAGGATATACTATCTCCAATATGATTGTCTAGGGTATGAATGAGGAACATCTTTTTATTCTATCTTTATTTAAGAGTTCAATTTTAGATCTTTAGTGGAATGAGTTAAAATTAACGGATCAGACCTAAGTGAATCATTTGTTGATTGTGATTAGGTTATGTCTATTGAAGCTTAAATTTAGATAGCCTGCCAAGATCCCCAATCCACACGGACTTGTATGGATAACTTGATATATTCTACCGGACCAATTTATGGGTCCATCTAGAATTGCATTTAATATATTAAGAATATAATTTGCACATTATTTGTTTAATGGGCTGATCAATTATATTAATATATTAATGAAAGGCATGTGGGCTTGTTTCTTTTAGTAAGAATGGGTCTGGTTCACATGTGGGCTTTTTATTTAAAGTCCAATGGATTAAATAAAATAAGAAAATAATATTTGGCCCATATATATAATGTGGGGCGGCAAGGCTAAATTTTTAGTCAAAAATATTATTTTATTTTATTGTTTGATTAAATGAGAATTAATTAATTTATTAATTAATTATTTAATTAAGAAACAAAATCTTTTTCTGATCAGGAAATATATTTCCTAGAGTTATACTAAAGGTAAAAGACTTATTTGGTAAGAAAATAAATAATAAGTTTTATTTATTTAATCAAATAGGAAAGTCTTTTATTAAGTCAATAAAAAGAATAAAAACACTTATGAGTTGAATTAGGGTTAGGATTCTAAAGTTGATAGAAATTAGGGTAAAGCACAAATCCTTTTTTGTAGAGGATTTTCGGCCAACCCTAGTTGCATCACAAGGAGATTTCGGCAACCCTAATTAAAATAGAAGTAGAATTCGGCCACCCTATATAAGACACCATATGGGGTTCGGCCACCCTCTCTTGATTACTGGATCAATTTCTTCTTCTCATACTCATAGAAAAGTGTTTGATTATTCGGCGAAGACAAAAAAAAGAGAGAAGAGATTATTCTTTTGATAGTACACTAATTGCTTATTCATCAATAGGCTTGTGTGTACAACATCGAATTAGGTTCACGCGAGTTTCGATCATTGGATTGAGAACTCAAAAGTGACCGGAATAATCTTTGTAGTCTTTTGGTTGTTTTGTGACTAACAATAAGAAAAAGAAAGTTTGTTTGTCCATTCTCAGGTACACAATTCAAAGAAAAGGGAGACCACGCTCCTAGGTGATTCACGTTCGTGCTAGGATTGAAGATCTTGCGGATAACCATCGACGTAAGTCAATCGGATCACGCGACAAAAGGTATTCTTCTTTTTGTTGGTTTATATGTATGTTTAATTAATTTAAAGGGTTAAGGTTCATCAAAGGAAAATTTTTTAAAAACATACTAAATCGATTTTAGTCTCACTTCCGCTGCGTTGACCAGTATTTTTCCCTACATCATATATGTTGAGAATGGAAACTCAACTGATAAGACTGAATCGGTTCATTTCCCTAGGGCTGACGTAACGTCTCGTTTTTGGCACACTTTCAATTGAGTTGAATTTCAAATTAACCACGGCAATTTCCTTAGTTAATTGGTAAATGCAGCGGTTACGACACTTGGCGACCATGGTTAAAAGTTGCGATTAAGGTCTTGGTTTATAAATCAAACTCCTCCACTTCTTCATGACTCTTCATTCACTTGAGCAAAACCTTTGAATTTCTTTTTCGCTAGACCAAGTTTGTTTTCTTTTTTTAGCGATTTCGATTCAAATCTCTTTCAAGGTAAGCAAAAGCTCTTTTGTTCTCGTATATTTGCACCTGTATGAGACTTATTTTCACTAATAGGGAATAAACAGAGTAGTTTAGGGATTTTTTTAGAAATTTTTCAAGAAATCAACTTGAGTTCTTCTTTGTTCTTCACATGAACCTTTAGATTAGGTCTATTTAAGTGATGTTTTGTGGGATTAAATAGTTTTGAGGATGTCGCATCGCTATAGGACCTAGATTGGTAGTCGCTTGACTTTGGTTAGATGAGGCTTTACTGGATCGATCTGATCCTGTTGACTCCTTTAGGTTTTTATTACTTGCAGAAATCCTTAGATTCTGGCTGTGATAATCCAGGGAGCATGTTCACAGATGACGATATGGATTGTTTGAGAGCGACGTACGATATCCCTGAGTCTGATACAATTTAAAGGAAAAGTGTAAAACATCATCTTTATCAAGATATAAATGGGTAATGGAGGTTTTAAATGGCCATCATATCCTATGTCATGAGCAATTTAGGATGGAAACATCGGTATTCATAAAACTATGTGATATATTGCATCGATCTTATGGCTTAGAAAAAGGCAAGGACGTTTCATTACATGAGTCAGTGGCTATTTTTTTTTGTTGGTATTAGGGCATGCATGTGGAAATAGAATGGCTCAAGAAAGATTTCAACATTCAGGAGAAACTATATCTAGATGGTTTGGAATAGATTTTGATGTTGTTTGTCGCATGAATGTTGACTTTTTGAAACCATCTGACCCATATTTCAAGGGAATTCCTAGAAAAATAAAAGATGATAATAGATATTGGCCTTACTTTAAAGATTGTATAGGTGTAATTGATGAACACATGTACCGGTTGTGATGCATGTATCAAAGCAGATACCATACATTGGTAGAAAATGATCTCCTACTCAAAATATAATGGTCGTATGTGATTTCAATATGTGCTTCACTTTTGCATGGGTTGGATGGGAAGATGATGCTCATGATACACATATTTCTTTTAGAAGCACTGCCTAGAGAAAATTTACATTTCCCTCGTCCACTTAGAGGTATGTCATAAAATATATTTTACATATATTGTTGTATAAATGTATTATATATTGAGTTAATAAAATGTTCATTTATATATAATGAAATGTTCATTTATATGTGTAGGCAAGTATTATTTGGAAGATGTAGGCTATCCTCAAATGAAAGGTTATTTAGGACCAAACCAAGGTGAGCGATATGTCGATATCATCTCTCGGATTTTCGACATGGAAGGTAGCCTACTAGAAAAAAAGAAATATTTAATTATGCACATTCTTCTTTGAGATGCACTATTGAAAGGACATTTGGTGTTCGGAAAAATAGATGGAAAATATTACACCACATGCCTAGATTTCCATTTACTAAACAAGTGAAAATTATGATTACTTCAATGGTTCTTCATAATTTTATAAGAGTTAATGCTGATATAGATTTAAAGTTTAAGTTATATGATGACGATGAGGATAAACTACCAAGTAATGATAAAGAATAGAATGCTACTCAAGATGTTTATGAGGAGCGACATCCTAATGGTGAAATGGACAAAGAACGTGATAGTATTGCGACTCTTCTCATGCTTTGATGATAATTTATTTAATTTTGAATTTTTTGCATTTGTATGAGATATTGATCATTTTGTTTTTGTTTAATCTTTGACAATGCTTTAACGTTGTTGAAAATTTTATATTTTCTAGTTATTATGTTAATCTTTTAAGTTTATATGGTGAAAGTTTTGAATTTTATTATTATTGTGCAATATAAAATGTAGTTAATATGTAGAAAATCTTTATGTTTAATTTATTATGGGTGCTACAATAGGCTGAAATTCTTAATAAAACGACGATAGAATGTAGTAAAACCATAAAAACTACTAACCTCATGAATTGTTTTTGGGGGTTGCCATTCTTTAATAGCTTGCACCTTTCGTTCATCAGTTTCAATGCCCTATTCACTAATAACAAAACCCATCAAAATAAGTTGTTAGTTAAGAATTCACATTTCTTGATATTCAAGTAGAGTTTGTTTTTTCACAACACTTATAAAACTGCTCGGAGATGGTTGAAATGTTTAGAAACATTTTTGCTATAAATCAAGATGTCGTCAAAGTAGACAATAACAAACCTCCCAATAAACGGCTTCAAGATCTTATTCATCATCCGTGTAAAGGTATTATGAGCATTACAAAGGTCAAAAGGCATCACAAGCCACTTATAAAGTCCTTCAAGAGTCTTAAAAGTTGTCTTCCATTCATCTCTAACGCGGATTCTAATTTGATGATACTCGTTCTGAAGGTCCAACTTTGTAAACACATTCGATCCTTCAATTTTGTCCAACATGTCTCCAAACGGTGGATAGGGAAAGGATAATTCACTGTTATTTTATTAATATAGCTTGATTATCAAAAGACATTCGCCAACTATCGTCTTTCTTTGGCGCCAACAAAGCCAGGACAACGCAAGGACTCAAACTAGCTCGAATGAGCTTCTTCTCAAGCAAATCATCAACGATACCTTACATTATCTCATGTTCTATTCAACTTATTTGTAATGGGGAAGGTTTGTTAAAGTAGCTCCTGGGACAAAATCAATGTGGTGTTGAATATCCCTTATGGGAGGTGTTGGGGTTTTTGCCCTAAAGCTTGTAATATGTAAATGACGATTAATTATAAATAAAAGAAGTAGTCATTTTCATTATATTTATGTCTCATACTTTTGTATCATATGTGTTAAACATCCAAGATTGCCGGATGAAATCTCTAACTGACTATATGAGTCTCATATGCAGAGGAATTCAGTTAGAGACGTGCAATCTAAAGAGTCCGTAGAGAGCAAATGAAGTTGGGTACTTTATTTATGGTTAATCTACAGTTGTAGTTCATTCCATAATATACAGTGGTTTTATCCTAGACTACTCATATGGTGATATAAGAATAGAGGCATCTTATATGATGTGATCATATAGGACTGGGCCACAATCTATATGAATCTCTCTCCAATATCTGTTACATTGAGAGATTCATATATATCGACAAATGATGGCTGTATATGGGTGATCTTAATCTTGAGGATCTTACTGACTCCTTCAAGTTAGATCATGGTTTTTGATTTACCATGGGTGAGATCAGAATAGCATTCTCGATCAATATCTTCGTATATTGGAATCGTGGTTTGGCTTGTAGCTAGGAATGTCTGTACATAATATTGGAATCTACTTCTTCATATGAGAAGTAGAGAAGTAGAGAAATAGTTCCCTTAAGGGTTGATTCGGGCCTTGAATAATTAAGAACGCTCTCCTTCTTCCGTAAAGGAATGAGGGATATAATTGTTCAATAGAGAATCAATAGTACTTAATGGAAAATATATAATTGGAGGGGTATAACGGACTTTATGATGCAGCTCTAATTATGAACTACTTGTAGAGGATCATACCTTATGTAATAGTTATATCGATGGACACTGAATTTAGGCTTATGTAAAAGCATCTACAGTTAAGAGAGTGCAGCCTCGGGTTTTTAATGGAGTAACTCCAAGGTTAATAATCATGAAATATTAATTAAAGAATTTGTAAGTTCCTCATTTTTAATTGGCTAATTTTGTTGACAAACCACAATTGGGGTTTAATTATATAAGAGTAGTTTAGGGCGTCATTGTTCATGATTGAGTTTATTGGATTCCAAGCCCTTAAGCTCAAGTGCTCATTGAAAGTATATCACTTATGCTTAACCTTTTTGAAGAGACTAGTTGCACACACACACTTGCATTTGTGTTCATTACTTTTTGTGTGCACTCTTTTCACTCTTCACTCTTCACACTTGCACCAATTGTTTGTTTATTTTTTGCATGTGTTGGAAGTTGTCCTTTCCATCTGTGGATCAACGATCATGATCGACGGTTGGGGACCGTCGAATGAACCACCATTTGAAACCAGTAGATTCTGGTTCCTTTCAGTGGTTAGTGATCGACGGTAGGGAACCATCGATTTACGTTAGGTCTGGTGCAAATTTAGCGGTTAGTGATCGGCGATTAGGAATCGCCGATTTGTGTCAAGTCTGGTGCAAATTCGGGGGTTAACAATTCGACGGTTACCAACCGCCGAATCGTCTGAGACCTGGACTTTTTTGTCTTTTCACCTAGCCTTTTCTTACTCTCTATAAATACACCATTATATCATTCTCTTTTCTCCAGCTCTTGAACATTAAGAACCTTAAAGAGACAAAGAGATACTTGAGAGAAAAAGCATCAAGATTGCTTCTTTAATTCTCTAAACTCAGTTCCATGTATATCAAACATCATCTAAGCATCAGCTAGCTTCATCTAGGATGTGCTCTTGCATGGGTCTTCTTTGACACACATGACTTGGTAAGTTGATCACTATTTTCATCCATTTTAGTGTTCTTACTTAGCAAGAAATCTCATTTTTAACTTGTATACATCTAGATCATACTTTATATACAAGATTGAGATTTTTGTGTTGATTGATTGAGTTTTTGTATTGTGATAGCTATTGCATCTAGGATTGTTTTTAATCTTATATAGCTAAGTTTTATATGACATGTAACCACATGATATTTAGGATTGATTGACATGTTCATGCATGATTTGACAAGCATTAAATGTGTTAACCTAGCATTTATGTATTTGATATTCACATAGGTAGTGTTCTCTTCATTGTGATTAAAACCTTGTGACTAAGTAGCTTAGTGCACAACCAAGTAGGTCTAGAATCACTATTAAAGGCATGTTGGGTAAAGTGGAAGGGTTAGTGACCAAGAATGGTTGGGGTCAACTTAGGTTGTAAACTTTCATTCAAGTAGTGGATTTGAGGATCATGTGTGGCTGGCATATTAGCCCGTGAGTTTTTCCCAGTCGTGGGTTTCTCACGTAAATCAATCAACGTGCAATTTATTATTTTCCGCACATAGATTTAATTAATTGTATTTTGTTTAGTTTGGGTGTTTTATTGAATATTGACTAATCAAGAAAAATTGGCAATTAACTTGATTAAAACCTATTCACACACCCCCCCCCCCCCCCCCCCCCCCCCCCCCCTCTAGGTATATTTAGACTTGCATAATTAGTTTCAATTGATATCAGAGTGGGTTCCTAGATATATTTAGGAGATCCTTGCTTTTGGTGTGTCTTGCATTTTGTGTGTTTTTGATTGATACATACGTTTACATTCATCTCATTCATACATAAACAATATGAGTGTGAACGGTGGTGGAAATGAGGGTGCTTCAAGCACAAGACCCCCCTTGCTCGCCAGGATAAATTATGCCTCTTGGAAAGGCAAGATGGAGTCGTATATTTGCCAAATACATGACCGTGCATAGATGGCAATAGAAGATGGCTACACTCCACCAACCATGACCCCTATGGGAGGAGAAGAGGATATCCCCAAGCCGAAGGCTTAATGGAGTACTTAAGAGTTCGAGGCCTCCAAATGGAACAACAAGGCGATGCATACCATCCTATGTGCTATGGACAACAATTAATACAAATTGATTCAAACCACTAAGATTGAGAAGGAGGTGTGGGACATCCTAGAAATGGCACATGAAGGAACCGAAGTGGTTAAGGACTCCAAACTCAATTTGAGACCATTAGGATGGAGGAGAATGAGTGCTTCAATAACTTCGGGGTGAATTTGATGGACATAGTGAACCAAAGTCATCAATTTGGTGACCCCTACTCGAATAAAAGGATCAAACAAAAGATTATGAGACCCCTTCCCGAGAGATTTAAGTCCAAAGTGACGTCTTTAGAAGAGAATAGTGATTACAAGAATATGAAGCCGAGTGAGGAGATTGGAAGGCTTCTAGCTTGGGTTTTGTTTGCTCTTCCTATTGAGAGCTTTTACATGGCGTTTTTTATTTTGGATTTTTTTTTTTTTCATTTAACTTTTTACCTTTATATGAGATATTGATCATTTTCCTTTTGTTTAATCGTTGACAATGCTTCAACTTTGTTGAAAATTTAATATTTTTTGGTTATTTTTTTAATCTTTTAAGTTTATAAGGTGAAAGTTTTGTATTTTATTATTATTGTGCAATAGAAAATGTAGTTAACATGTAGAAAATCTTTTAAGTTCAATTTTTTTTAAGAGTGAGTAAATAATATGTCCTTTTTAGTAATTTAATATCCCAGTAGACTTTTTGAGATTTTACAACCAAACAGTTTACTACTATAAAAGTGCTTTTTTAATTACCAACCAAACAATTATATTTTGTTAGGATTCCCGTTGTTTTTAATTGGCTTATTTCGTGATCAAACCACATGTGGGGATGCTTTGTAAGGGTAGCTTAGATGTTGTTGTTATTGCTTAGGCCCTTTTGAAGACCTCACTATTGACAAGCACCAAAGGTAAATTCTATGTGCTTACTTATCTTGAAGAGATAGTTGCACACACTCACTTAGCATACTTGTTCATGTGTGCATTCTCTTCACATGTCACTTTACACACTAGCACTTTGATGTTGTATCTTGTTGTGTGTTTTTGTGTCTTGTAATTCGTTTCCCGATAGTGTTCGGAAACGTCCGCACACGCACTAGAATGTGCTTGGTTTTGCGCGAAGACCGCCTATGGAGATGCACTTGGCATCTCCTTGGTTTTCACCTTTGTTGGTGATCGGCGGTCGTGATCGGCGGCCTGGCCGCCGAATGAAACCGCCGTTTGAATTCGGCGGTTGAATCGGCGGTTGGATGGCCGCCGATTTGAAACGCCGTTTCAGACCTGATTGATTTTAATTCTCGGGTTTAATTCGGCGGTGTAAACGGCGGTCACGAAACCGCCGAATGGAACCGCCGTTTCTCCCCTGTTTCTCCGGGAGCAATTCGGCGGTTGTAATCGGCGGCCACCGACCGCCGATTGAAACCGCCGATTGGCGCGTTTCTTTGAAACTTACTTAAACGACCTCACTTTGGCTTGGCACCCTATATATATGCCATTTTGTCTTTAGGTCAATAAAGAGAGTTCATATTCAGATTTCATACTTAGGATATTTTTCAAAGAGAAGAAAAATTCCAAGAACTCATTTTTAATTACTCAAACACTTTTTCCATGATCATCAATCATCATCTAGCATCATCTTAAATCATCTAGATGACATCTTGCATGGATTCTTCATCATACTTTGCTTGGTAAGCTTTTCACTAATATCTTACATATTTTGTGTTTCTCTTATCTAGCAATCTCAATTTAATTACTTGTATGTGATTTTATATTTGTTGAATACAAGATTGAGATTAGTATGATGTATGTTTGAGAAGTTGTATTGTGCTAGCATATTAGGTTTTGTACTTGATATTGATTAGCTTAACTATTTGACATGTCATTTAGTTTTGATATCTAGGATTGCTCTTAATTGCATATTGTTATAGGTAAAAATAGTCATGATAGACACGTCATCACCATGGAAGGCCAGGTCAGCAGAGGTCAAGATAAGTCAATCTATGAAGTATGAACCCTCACGATAACTTACTCGGAAAAGAGGATAAGTAGTCCGACCACAAACAAAGATGATCAACTTGAGCAGCAGATCGGATTCGGGCACACTCGGGAACATTCGGGCAAACTCACTCGGGAAACAATAAAAAAGTCGCCAACACTTGCAATCAGCAGCCAGCAGGTCCACGATAAGCAACGATGTGGACCGTAAGAGGTAAAAAAGGAAACAAGCAGTTCTCCCATGAATAAAGGAGAAAGAATCCCATTCAGAATTGAATGCAGCCGAAAAAGGGAAGTGCAATCTAAATAGGACTAGGAAACCGCTTGAGACTTGGGGGCCACAACATTAAACCCTAGCGGTCATCTTAAAACCCTAGATACAACATGTATAAATACCCCTTTTATTGATAAACAGGGGTACGAGAGAAGTAAAAGAAGAGAGAGAGAGAATCGTAGCGAAAAGCTTGTAATCATTCTTTATCATTCTTCATCTTGTAATCGTGATTCATAGTGGATTTGGCTTTGTTGCTAGAGGCAACGATCCCGTGGATGTTTCTCCAATCTTTTGGAGTTTTACCACGTAAATCACCTGTTATTTCTTTACAATCTTTGACCATACTCAAACATAAACTGCAGTAATTCGAAAACGAACCATTGACTTGGTGATCACCAAAAATCACCGTCAACACATATTAATCATCTTAGATAAGCATATAGGGTTTCCCTTGCTCTATGTTGTATTTTGGATATTTTCATATATTCACTTAGGGTTGTATTCTCTTCAAGAGAAGCTAAGTCTTGTGTGTAGCAATCGGGATTAGGTTGCTTAGATCGCAAGCAAAATCGGACTAGGTTCACTCATACCGGGATTAGGTAGGTGTGTGATTACTTCCGGGATTAGGTTGTAATCGTTTGCACATTTAGTGGATTCGAGGTTCGAGTGTGGCTTACTTACATAGCCCGTGGTTTTTCCCGTGAGGGTTTCCACGTAAAAATCAAGTGTCAATTTAATTTCCGCACCATATTACACTTGCTTGTTTATTTTATCTTGAGGGTAATTTCGTAATTTTGACTAACACGAAAAATTGGGTAAAAAGCGTAAAATCTATTCACCCCCCCTCTAGATAGTTTTATACACACCGTGCTATAATTAGTTTCAATTGGTATCAGAGCGGGTTCCTAGACATACATAGGTGATCCTTGCTTATTTTGGTGTGTTTTGCATTTTGTGTGATTTTTGATCATTCATACACTTGCATTCATTTCATTCATTCATAAACACTATGAGTGGAAACGGTGGAAATGGTGGTGGCAACGAAGGAGCTTCTAGCACAAGGCCTCCACTTCTTACCGGGTTGAACTATTCCCAATGGAAAGGGAAGATGGAATCCTACATATGCCAAATTCATGACCGTGCATGGATGGCGGTGGAAGACGGATATGATCTCCCTCTGATGACTCCCACGGGTGGAGGAGAAGATGTTTTGAAGCCAAAGGCGCAATGGAACGCGCAAGAGTTTGAGGCTTCAAAGTGGAATAGGAAGGCGATGCATGCCATCTTGTGTGCTATGGACGAAAATCAATACAAGTTGATTCAAAATACTAGGATAGCTAAGGAAGCATGGGACATCCTAGAGATTGCACATGAGGGAACCGAAGTGGTGAAGGACTCTAAGCTTCAAGTCCTCCAAACTCAATTCGAGATGCTCAAGATGGAGGAGAATGAGTGCTTCAACGACTTCGAGATCAAGTTGATGGATATAGTCAACCAAAGCCATCAACTTGGTGATCCATATTCGGATAGGAGAATCAAGCAAAAGATTATGAGATCTCTACCCGATAGGTTTGAATCGAAGGTGACGGCTTTAGAAGAAAATAGTGGTTATAAGGATATGAAGCCGAGTGAGGTGATTGGGAGACTTTTAGCTTATGAGTCTAGGAAGGGGCCTATCTCCACACCCACTAAAAAGCAAAAAGGAATTGCTTTAAAAACCTCCAAGGATGAAAAGGAGGAAAAGAAGGTTGACTTAGATGAAGACCTTGCCTTGTTTGTAAAAAGGTTCAACAAGGTTATGAAGTTTAGAAGAAAGAGCTTTGGGTCAAAAGGTCAAGATTTGAAGAAAAAGGGCTCTTTCAAGAAGTTTGAACCTAGGCAAGAGAGGACCGAAAGGAAAGGGGTCCGATGTTTCGAGTGTGGTGGCATAGGTCATTTTGCCCCCGATTGTGCAAATCATGTTGAGAAGAAAAAGGGGAAAGTGATGGCCGCCACTTAGAGTGGAAGTAGTGATGACTCCTATGAGGGAGATGAGTCTTCGGATGATGAAGAGCTCATGGCTAATCTCCTAGCTTTTGCCTCCTCCCATAAAAGCAAAAGTGCTAGTGAGAGAGAGGAAATGAGTCAAGAGGAAAATGACTCAAGTGAAGTAGAAAGTGATTCCTCTTCTAACTCCATGAATGGATTTATGGAGAAAAAGGAGTTTGCTAAATATCATGCCGAGTTTAATGATTTAGCAATCAAGAGCACAAGAAAGATCAAGATGTTGAGGGAAGAAAATCTTGAGCTTGCATCTCATAATGACCACTTAAGTGAACAAGTGAAAAAATTCAAGAAGATGGAAGATAAGCTAAAAGAGGAGTTAGTCTTATCTAGGAGGAATGAGGATAGTCTAAAGAGGGAGCTTGAAGAAGTTAGAGAATCTATGACTAGGATGGATTCTAGCACCAAAAAGCTTGACCATATGCTTGGTGTTGGAAAGAGTCCATGTGACAAGAGGGGTCTTGGGTATGAAGATGGCAAGAAGATCTCAACCTCTAACAAGACCGTATTTGTCAAGAGCTTGAAGAAAGAAGAAACTTCATTTGTGCAACCTCCTAAGAAAAGTTAGAAATAGGACAAAGTTCAAATGCTCAAGTGAAGATGGGGCCAAGAAGGCAACCTCAAGCTCAACCCCCTAGGGTTCCTCAAGCCAACATTCCTCCTCAAATGGCTCACAAAGGAAAGAGGCCTATCATGCAACCTCAAGCTTGGAAGCAACCTAGACCGGTTCAACAACGAAGACGCATTGAACCCTTTCATCCACAAAGACAAGGACAAGGTATGATTCCTTATTTTACTCCTATTTGTCACTTTTGTGGATTTGTTGGTCATATTAGACCACAATGCTTTCGCTATATAAAAATGTGCAAAACTAGAAGCATGATAGAGAAGAAAAAGAAAAGAGCCATGATGCATGTTCCTAGGAATGATAATATTAATTTGCATGATCCTAGGAATAGTGGAGCACATGTACCAAAGACCACTACGAAAGCTAAAATTGTTGCTAAGTGGATTAGAAAGAATGAAAATGTTTGCCATGTTGCACAAATAGCCTTGAAGGCAAATTCTTCTAATTTTTGGTATTTGGATAGTGGGTGCTCTAGGCACATGACGGGAAACAAGAGTTTCTTCGAGACTCTTGTTATGGAGGAAGGTGGATATGTCACTTTTGGTGATGGATCCAAAAAGAAGGTTGTAGGGAAAGGATCCATTTCCGTTCCCAGTTTACCCTCCTTATCCGATGCTTTATTTGTTGATAGCTTGAAAGCCAATTTAATAAGCATTTCACATCTAAGTGATGAAGGATATTCCGTCTTGTTTAATAAAAATGATTGCTCAATTCTAAAGCCCGATGGACAAACCTTGTTGAAAGGTATGAGATCTAGCGACAATTGTTATTGTCTTGAAGCTAGAATAGTCTCAAACAATGTGTCCATGAATGAGCAAGTTGAGTTGTGGCATGAAAGACTTGGCCACATGAACTTTAGGGATTTAAGAACCCTTGGAAAGTTCGAGTGTGTGCGTGGCCTCCCTAAGCTTGGGAAGAAAGCCAATGGTATTTGTGGACCTTGCCAACAAGGAAAACAAACCAAAAGCATGCACAAAAAGGGCAAGTATCTCTCCACCAAGGAGCCTCTTGAGCTTCTCCACATGGACCTCATGGGTCCCATGCAAACCGAAAGTTTGGGTGGAAAGAGATACATTTTTGTTTGTGTTGATGATTTCTCTAGATTTACATGGACATATTTTCTTAGAGAAAAATCCGAAACTTTTGATAAGTTTAAAATGCTTTGTACTAAATTGCAAAATGAAATGAATTCTAACATTAGAAGCATTAAACGGATTAGAAGTGACCATGGGAGGGAGTTTGAGAATGCCTCTTTTGAAAGCTATTGTGATAGCTTAGGCATCTCCCATGAGTTTTTCGCTCCTAGGACACCTCAACAAAATGGAGTTGTTGAGAGGAAGAATAGGGTCCTCCAAGAGATGGCCCGTGTGATGTTGCTTAGCAACAATGTCCCTAGGAACCTATGGGCCGAAGCCATCAACACGGCTTGCTATATAGGAAATAGAGTGTTCCTAAGGCCCGGTACTAGAAACACCTCCTATGAGTTATGGAAAGGCAAGAGGCCAAATGTTAGCTACTTCCACACATTTGGGAGTAAATGCTACATTTTAAATGACCATGATCAACTTGGCAAGTTTGATGCTAAGAGTGATGAGGGTATCTTTATTGGCTATGCCTTAAATAGTAGAGCCTACAGAGTTTTCAACTTGAAGACTCAAACCGTCATGGAATCATCGAATGTTGTAATTGATGATACAAGGCTCAAGACTAATGATCATGAGGAGGAGGATGTTTTAGAGGATGACTCTCCTTTGGAGAGGGTTGTGGTGACTCCCAATGTTGGGACATCTAATGAAGTCACACAACCTAGTACTAGAGTTCCTAACTTGGACTCTAATGAACCCGCTCCATGGGTTAGAAGACTCCATAACAAAGAGGATGTTATTGGAGATGTTAATGAGGGTGTTAGAACTAGGCGTCAAATAGCTAATCTAATTAGCTTTACATGCTACACCTCTCAAATAGAACCCAAAAAGGTTGAAGAAGCCTTAAATGATGAATTTTGGGTTCTTGCCATGCAAGAAGAGCTAAACCAATTCGAAAGGAATGAGGTTTGGACTCTAGTTCCTAGGCCTAAGACCACTAATGTCATAGGCACCAAATGGATATTTAGGAACAAATCCGATGAGGATGGCAACATAGTGCGGAACAAGGCTAGACTTGTAGCACAAGGGTACTCTCAAATTGAGGGTATCGACTTTGAGGAGACTTTTGCTCCCGTTGCCCGCTTAGAGTCCATTAGGCTTCTCTTGTCCATCTCTTGTGTGCACAAGTTCAAATTGCACCAAATGGACGTCAAGAGTGCCTTCCTCAATGGCTTCTTGCAAGAGGAAGTGTTTGTAGAACAACCCAAGGGGTTTGTGGATGCTCACCACCCCAACCATGTCTATCGCCTCAAAAAGGCTCTATATGGGTTGAAACAAGCACCGAGGGCTTGGTATGAGCGCCTCACTCAATTTCTTGTTGACAATAACTACACAAGAGGTAGTGTTGACAAGACACTATTCATTAAGAGAGACAATGATGAGCTTTTCATAGCTCAAATATATGTTGATGACATAGTGTTTGGCTCCACCAACAACACCAAAGTCCAACAATTTGTTGATGTCATGTCTCTTGAATTTGAGATGAGTCTTGTTGGTGAGCTAAGTTACTTCATAGGTTTGCAAATTAGGCAAATGAATGATGGGATTTTCATAACCCAAGCCAAATATGCTAAGAACCTAGTGAAGAAGTTTGGTTTAGAGAATGCCAAACGTTGTGATACACCCATGAGTACCACTTTGAAGCTAAGCAAGGATGCTAGTGGTAAAAGTGTGGAACAAACTCTATATCGTGGCATGATAGGTAGCTTGCTTTATTTGACCGCAAGTAGGCCCGATATATCTTCTAGTGTGGGTGTGTGTGCTAGGTACCAAGCGGATCCTAAGGAGTCCCACCTCTCTTCCGTGAAGAGGATCATTCGCTATGTGAATGGGACATCCAACTATGGGATTTGGTACTCATTTGACACTAATGCTAGTCTAGTTGGCTTTAGTGATGCGGATTGGGCAGGAAATTGTGATGATAGGAAGAGCACATCGGGCGGTTGCTTCTTTCTAGGCAACAACTTGGTGTCTTGGTTTTGCAAGAAGCAAAACTCGATTTCCTTGTCCACGGCCGAGGCCGAGTACATAGCCGCAGGGAGTGGATGCACACAACTCCTATGGATGAAGCAAATGCTAGTAGACTACGGATTCAATCAAGGTACTCTCACTCTCTTTTGTGATAACATGAGTGCTATTAATATTTCCAAGAATCCGGTACAACATTCTAGAACTAAGCATATTGACATCCGCCATCACTTCATTAGAGAGCTTGTTGAAAATAAATGCATAGTACTTGAACATGTAGGTACTAATGATCAACTTGCGGACCTATTTACTAAACCCTTAGATGCTACTCGATTTAAAACTCTTAGTAGATCTATTGGGATATGTCTTGTGGAGTGATGTTCTATGATTGACCCCATATGGGGAACTCAAGCAAAGAGAGCTATTTTGCATTCTTGTAACTTGCAAAAAATTTGAAATAACTTATGCCTCTTCTTTTGATTGCTTGAGTAAGCTTGGTTGTACATATGTATATATGTTTTCAATTATATAAGTGTGAACCTTGCTTGTCTACAATCCATGTCATATTTATGTTCAAACATGCATTTTTGGACTAGGAGATTTACATAGGAAGTATGATGTGAATGACCTATAGTTATCTCCATGACATGATGTTTCTTAAATAACATGCTAATGATAAATGAAAAAGCATGAAATTCATACAACATGCTCACATGAAAAGAATGAATTGATGATTGCATATTCTTAAAATGCAAAACTTGTGTGAAAGCTTATGAGACTCTAAATGAATAAAGGATCTTGTATCCGTTCAAAAGAATTTACATTCCAAATGTCTCTCTTTCTTTATTAGTTGAACATGGTTACTATCATACGGATATCTTATCCGGAAAAATCAAATAGGGTGCAAAGTCGCTCATGCCATGTTTCGCTTATAAAGTTGGATATAGTTGCTCATAAACTGAAATTAATAATCTCTATATCCGTGCTTCTCCCATGACATTGGTGAAATTGGTTTGAATTCTTATTTGAAACCTTTGTCATTTGCTTTGCCAAATACCATTGTATTTTGGACTTGAATGCTATATGTCTTGTATGCAAAGCATGTTGGATTCACACATTTTACCAAATAAATCTCCTTGTTTCTCTCAAATTAATTGAAGTGCATAAAGTGACTTATATGTATATGCATATCTTGCATGCTTCTATCTCTCGTTGCTATGAGTGACCCGGTTGGGGACTACTCCTTTGCCTATATCATGACAAAAAGGGGGAGTAGGAAATGGTAAGGGGAGTTGCAAAATATAGAAGCTTTTGTGCATTTTGGGGAGAACATACATTGAGGGGGAGTAACCCTTTGAGGGGGAGCATTGCATTTATCATTCATTGCATACATTTGCTAATGTTGTGCCTAAATTCTAAAAATGCAAATGCTTGGTATTGTTCTCACATGATTAATCTCACACTTTACTTGTATTGGAAATGCTAGAAACTTTATTTTCAGGGCTTGATTGTTCTACAAGAGATTGAAGACTTGAAGTTTTTACTTTCTTATCTCTTTGTAATGTAGTTAATCATTGTAGTCCCGTAATTTCTAATTCTATGTGAGGAATCAATGTGAGTGGTGGTTTTGTCACGAAATAGCCAAAGGGGGAGATTGTTAGGATTCCCGTTGTTTTTAATTGGCTTATTTCGTGATCAAACCACATGTGGGGATGCTTTGTAAGGGTAGCTTAGATGTTGTTGTTATTGCTTAGGCCCTTTTGAAGACCTCACTATTGACAAGCACCAAAGGTAAATTCTATGTGCTTACTTATCTTGAAGAGATAGTTGCACACACTCACTTAGCATACACTCACGTAAAAATCAAGTGTCAATTTAATTTCCGCACCATATTACACTTGCTTGTTTATTTTATCTTGAGGGTAATTTCGTAATTTTGACTAACACGAAAAATTGGGTAAAAAGCGTAAAATCTATTCACCCCCTCTCTAAATAGTTTTATACACACCGTGCTATAATTAGTTTCATATATTTTTTTTTTTTCAAAAGCTCTATTTCAATTAGATCTATTACAAGTAGACCTTTTACGAATAGAAGATTTTCAAAAGCTCAACCAAACATACCCTTAATTGAAATGGATATTAATGTCCAAAGCCTATGAAATAGAAGTCAAATCTAACCATTAATTCCAAAGCTCTCTCACGAACACATGTATGATTTTATTATATTATATATAATTAAAATAAAAAAAGAAGGTATAGCGTTAATTAGAATGACACAAGTCAACCATTGGTAAAACAATATGATTATATATGATTAAATTAGGGACAAAGGACAAGGATTCTCTCCTCTCCTCACCTCACCTCACTTAGGGGGGTGTATTCAATTAGGATTATTGAAGACATTTAAAGACATTATAAATCCCGGTGTATTCAATTAGGACATTTAAAGACTTTAAAAAAGTCTGTATGAATCCAGTGATATTCAATTAGGATTTCTATGGACTTTTAAAGAATCCTTCCAAATCTGGGTGTATTGAATTGGGACTTTAAAAATGTCTACAAGAATCAAGGTGTATTCAATTAGGACTAGATTTTAAAGGATTTTCTTAGGTCTTGGATTTTGGTGGACTTGATGGTGAGAGATATAAATATCAAATGCCATAACATGTTCGGCCTTCTCCATAAAGATTTTGGTGGACTTCTCTCTCTCTCTCTCTCTCTCTCTCTCAAAACAGAAACGAAAACCACTAATATGTAAAAATTTAAAAAAAAACACCGATGCATGATGTCTGTCGGAGGCTCCACCTTTTTGTCTCGTTGAGAATAATATAGAGTTTCACAAGTAACTATGCCAGTTGCTCAAAAGAGACCTTAACTTCAATGCAAGCTCCCAATGCTGCAGCAAGTCTGGCAGCTAATTGATGCTTACACTGCAAGGGAGGAAAAACGAAAGAATCAAGATCTAAGAGCCGTAAAAGAGCTATTGCACATCTAATATAATCCATAACAAACAAAAGAACCTTACACAAAGCTGCTCTCCCATGTTCACAATATCATAGAAGAACGAATAACAAGCACAATAATGTTCAGCAAAACAGAAATACTCCTCCTTCCTCCGTGATTCTCCGATAACCTAGCCACAAGCCACACCAATTAAGCAAGAAACCCCATTGTAACACATTTTAGAGATAATCTAAGCAAGACTATTCCCCAAATTTGACTTGGCATGAATTGTCAAATTTACAGACTGAATTTCGATTATGGTGTTAAATTATTTATCAGCATTACACTGTCAAATTAACAATAAGTTACCAAAACCAAAAGCTCGATCTTCAATCAAATCTAAACTATACAAATTCCGTAAAGACAAACAAAATTAATAGCAACGAAATGAAATTGACCTGAAAGATGGACCACTCAGAGGGCTCGCCGGAGATCCCCTTGACACCTCTTTGATCAACTATCCTAGTAGCTCGCTCGAAATTTTTTCCAAACAGGAAATGCAAGCTGCATTTGATTAATTATCAGCAACAAACGAAATATCTTCACTACTTGACCAAAAATTTATATAAATTCATCAAAAAAGGTAATGTTACGAGTAAGTGAACTCACATTGAGAGCTATTAGTCTATCACTGTAAGTAAAATCAGCTCTGGCAAAGTCAATTTTAGATACTCACAATGAAATTTAAAACAAACAAAAAACAAAATAAATATATAAATGGACCTGAACGAGTTGACTTGATGCTTCTCCACACTGACTCAGCAACCAAACTGCTTGCACTCATTTTGTTAATTTTTTAACCTAAGAAAAAGCCCAAATTCATTGTTACTAGTATTAAGTTGGGATTTTTTTCAAGTAATAATTTTTTTTTTTTTTTTTTGAATGAATATATTGGTTGTGTGTATAGATTGTGTTATTGAGCCATATAGTGGTATAATTCTCCATTTATAATAAAAGTCAGAGATAACAAATCCATGAAAGTCCATGGATGTCTAAATAAATCCATAAAAGTCTGAGATAGATGTCTAAACAAATCCATAAAAGTCTGAGATGGATGTCTAAACAAATCAATGAAAATCCATGTGGATTTATAAAAGTCCGTACAAATCCATGAAAATCTGTCACTTAAAAAATGTATTTAAATGTCCTCAAGAATCTTAATTGAATACACCCTCCTTAATCTTATGATACATAAGCATTGCAATGAATGAATGTTGAGGATGTGATTGACACTTTATGAACAACCAATCATATGCTTTAAAAATGTGAGGAAAATGTAAGGATGAGGTGAGGTGAGAAGAGGATCCTTGTCTTTAAATTAGAATACGAAGGCATTTATTTTTTAAACAAAAGTAAAATAAAAGCAAGCATAAAATAAAAACATTAAAATAAAAGCATATGGCAGCTCCTCATAAGAAGTAGCTATTTTTACAATATATAATAATAATAATATGATTATATTATTATATTAGAATATGAAAAAAAATTTTAAAAAAATTAAAAAAATTTAAAAACATTTTTTATTGCCACATGGCCACTCCTCATAAGAAGTGGCTATTTTTATATTATATAATAATAATAATATGATTATATTATTATATTAGAATATGAAAATAAAAACATTTTTAATTACCACATATCTCAACCACATTAAAAGTAGGAAAAAGTATATTATTATTAAATAAAAATTAATAAAAAATTAATAACAAAATGTGAAAATAAAAAACATTTTTAATTGTCACGTGTCACAACCACATCAAAAGTATGAAAAACTATATTATTATTATATTATACATGATATATTAAAAAATAAAAAAATTAATAACATTTATTATTACTATATGTCAGAAACACATCAAAAGTAGAAAAAAAAATCTATTATTATTATATTATATATATTTTTAAAATAAAAAAAATTGATAACATTTATGATTGCCTATATTATAAAATAATAATAATAATAGAATATGAAATAAAAACATTTTTAATTGACACATATCGCAACCACATCAAAATTAGGAAAAAGTATATTATTATTATCTTATTTAATAAAATAAAATAAAATAAACAACAGAATATGAAATTAAAAACATTTTTAATTTCAAAATGCTGTAACCACAACAAAAGTAGGAAAAAGTATAATATTATTATATAATATATGATATATTAAAATAATAATAATAATAATAATAATAATAATAATATTTATAATTACCACGTGTCACAACCATATCAAAAGTAGAAAATAAAAAATTAATAACATAATATGAAAATAAAAACATTTTTAATTGACACGTGTCACAACCATATCAAAAGTAGGAAAAAGTATAATAATATTATTATTATATTATGTATGATATATTAAAAAAAATAAAAAATTAATAACATGTATATTTGCAACATGTCACAACCATATCAAAAGTAGAAAAAAAAAAGTCTATTATTATTACATGATGATATATGATATATTTGAAACAACTAAATTTTTTTTTTAAAATAATAATAACAGTTATGATTGCCACGTGACAATATCAAAAGTAGGAAAAGAACTATTATTATTAATATAATAATAATAATAATAATAATAATAACAAAAACATAAAAACGTTGATATCAACTTTGTGAATAGGAAACCAAATCTAAAAGGATAATACTTGGGTACTGACTGGTCAATACATAAGATATTGACCCACCAATGGGGTGTAGGCATGTGGCATTTTTTCTTTCACTTTTTATATTGAGCTAATTACGCCAAACTCCCCTGAGGTTTCCTCTTTTACACATGGAAACAACTTTATCTATAATTAACACTCGACTGCCCTCCTGTTAGTTGACTACCCTCAAAATTAACGTTTGACCTTATGAAGAAGGGTAATTTTGTTTTTTCGACTATGTTGTATTGTACATGTCATGTCAATCAAAAGCATTAAATACATGTCACATTTATTTTGAATTTAAATTTTAAATTAAAAAAAGTGAAAAAGAAAAAAGAAATACATTAAAGTAAACGAAGAGGTATATAGAACTGCAACAATGGTTCATTTCTGGAAAAAAGAAAAAACACTCTCTACCTTCAAAAAATCAGAACTTTTCTCTCACTAAAACCTTCTCGTTGAAGAAGTTGAAGCGCGAAGCTGCTCATCATTCTCATCGCCAACGAGTTGTCTCATCGATGCCTGACTAGTGAGTCAATGGTGCGAGCATCAAACCGATGAAAAAGGTCAGAAAAAGGATTGTTGTTGCCGTGACGTTGGCGGAGAGACGTTTATGGGTGATGGTGGATTTCTTTGGCGGAGGAAGAGGAGGATGTGGTTGGTTTTCATGGGTGTGATTTACTCTTTGATGATGTTGACGGAGTCCATTACTGATTTATTGATTTTGGGATTGGAGAAGAAATGTTGAGGTTTTGATAATGATTTTCTTTTTATATATTTTATAAAAAAAATTAATTAGTAACTCTGTTTTTGTATAATTTAATAGGGGTGTGATTTACTTTGTTGTAACCCTATGTTATTTTGATTATTCTGAAAATGTGGAGTTTTATCAAGTATGTTGTGTGCAGCGAAGCAAGTTTGAACTTCCATGATTTAGTTTTTGTTTTCTTATTGTTGTTAGTGTTGTTTATGAGAGGTTTCAAGTTCGGTAAAAAAGACGGTGGACTGCATTTTTGATTTTGTTTCTCAAACGAACTCAATCGATGTTATATATATATATATATATATATATATATAGTCTTTCTATTGTCAATTCGTCATGACAAAAAATATATTATGACGAAGAATGTGGACCATAGATTGTAGAGAAGTTTTGAAAAGTGCATACACTTTGAGTCAAAGTATGTAATCACATTCTTCGTCCTGATATATTTATTGTCAGAACGAACTGATAATAGAAAATCTGTATATATATATTAAGTTTTGATTTCCAACGTCCATGGTTGAGATGGACGGTGGATATCAATCTTATTATTTTTTAATATAAAATTAGATTTGTTGTTAAATTAATTTAATATTTGATATATTTTTTTTAACAATCCCAGATTTTTTTTTTTTTTTTTTTAATTATCATTTCCTTAATGGTATTTCTGTCCGAAGAAAAATGTTACCAGTTACCACCAACACCTGCAATTAGTTTTAGCTTTTATAAATAAAAAATTATTTTCTTTTTTATCTTTTATCGAGGTTATAAAAGTAAATAAACATTGTGATGTCAAGTCAGGGGTATTTTAGACTTTTGCATAGTTTGACATGGTCCTAACGAGAGGGGAGCTGAGTGTCAATTATAAATAAAGATGTTTCCATGTGTGAAAGAGGAAACCTCAGGGGAGTTTGGTGTAATTAACTCTTTTATATTTATATTTTTGTATTCCTTCAAAATGGGTCACATGCCAACACCTCATTGGTGGAGTCAATACCCTAAGCATTGTCCAATCTAAAATCAATATCGACTCATAGATCGAGAAAGTATCAAATAGCAGGAAAAAAGAAAACACACCAATTTATATAAGAAGTAATTACATCAAACTCCCCTGAGGTTTGCTCTTTTACACGCAGAAACAGCTTTATCGAAAATTGACACTCGCCTCCCTTACAGTTAGTCAATGACGGTTGAAAGTAACTGTTGACCGTCTAAGACCCTTCAAAAGACGAAACTACCCCTGATAACTTAATTCAATAATATTTTTTTAAAAAAAAACATTATAGCAAAATATTATTTTTTTTTTTGACAAAAATAAAGAATATTTTTTTTAGAGATTAGGAAACCAGATCACTTTTCTTAGAGTACGTCTGGGAGAGTTTCTTAAGTAGATCTTTTTACAGTAGATCTTTTAGAAGTAGATCTTTTAGAGGTAGAGTTTTTAAATAAAAGTCGTTGGTCGTTTGGTTGTCAATTAAAAGAGGGCTTTTTTAATGATAGAATTACCAAAATACTCTAGCAAATATTAAATTATAGGGTTATATTGGAGATTTTAGTGTTATTAAAAAAAGTCCAAAGGATCTACTTGGAAAAGCTTTAAATTTGGGCTTCTCCAAATAGACGTAAAACAACTTTTTTAATCATCTAAAAGCTCTACTGGGTGACAACCAAACGATACAAAAAAAATTGAAAAAGCTCTTTTAGTCTGTAGACAAGCTCTCCCAAATGGACACTTATTCTTTCTCAAGAGAAAAAATTGAATTCAAAAAATTTTCTTCTTCAATCATCATTAACGAGTAACAACATCAATTAAACAAAAAAAAAAAAAAAAAATTAAAAATAAACATTTTTTTTTTTTTTTTGGGATCAACATAATTCTTTGATTAAAGAAAACAGCTTTCTTTTTGGAGCTGGGTTCGAGACTTATCCTTCTTTCTTCTCAATCATCATCAATTAACAAAATTTTTATTAAAAAAACAAATTTATTCTTAAGAAATTGATGGAGATCCAATCAAATTCCCCAAAAAAAAAAAAAAAATTCACAAATCAATCCCAAAAACAAAATCCACAAATCTCCCCCTCCAACAATTCCAACAATTCATATCTTCTTCAATAAATTAAAAACAAAAGAAAATAATCTGAAAAAATAAAACCAGATTCAAACGAGATCAAATCGTTAACATCAAGAACAATTCAAAGACAAGAAAAAGAACAACCTTTGAATTCCTAAACTCCCAAAAGCTGTACAAGAATGATACTATCTTTTTTCATTTTCGAGTTCGAAAATCCAAAACCAATTTCAAAGTCAATGAGAACACACTAGCTTAATTTTTGTCTTGAAATAAAAATGTAGAACAAAAATTAACATAAAACGACCACAAACCCAACTCTTTCAACAGTTCCAATCAAATCCAATGAACAATAGGAAAAGCTAATTTATTTTCAATTATTTTCTTTTTTTTTCTCTTCCACAACTTTCTCGACATCAAAACAGAGAAGATATAAAGCAGAGGAAGAAAAGGAAGAAGAAGAAGAATATTAATGGTGATCTGTACATTTGCTATCACTTCCTCAAGAAAAATTTGTTTTCTCTTTCTCTCTCACATACATAGCAGAAACCTATCGAGCCCAGATCGCAGAGAAGAAAAAAAAAACCTTTGAGCGAATCGGAAGACCCATCTACAATGGAGAGGCGCTCCATCTGAGATGGAACGAAAGAGAGAGAGGGAGAGCGAGATGGAACAAAAGAGAGAAGTGGGAAGAAAGGAAAGAGGAAGAAGACACGGCGGCTGGGATGTCCTCGGCACTTGTAAGGGTGGTGGTTGGTGGATTTCGACGGGTTAAGGCAGCGGCTAGGGTTTGGTGTTTGAGTTGTGGTGGCTAGGGTTAGGGTTTGTTGGAGCCTTGGAGGTGATGGTGGAGAAGAGATGATGATTGAAGGGATTTTTTTTTTCTTTTTTAATTAAAGTACCTTTAAACTAATAATATTACATGATATTCAAATTTAAATTATAAAAGATTAAAGACGAAATTACCCTTACTTTTGAGTGTCAAACTTGGTCAACAGTTAAATTTGACCAAGTTTGACTAACAGCAGGGGAGGCGAATGTCAATTTTCAATAAAGTTGTTTTCATGTGTAAAAAAGCAAACCTCAAGGAAGTTTGGTGTAATTACTTCTTTATATAATCCTCAAATTAAGAAGGAATGTTAATTGATTTTATTAATTTATCAGTGAATTTGACATGCTTTCAAGTAGATCTATTGAATTCCCCAACAAATAATGTTGATTGGACGTTGTTGATGTTTTCAACCGCACATCTATATAGATTTCTCCAATAATTGATTGCTATCCACTCTTCACCTTATATATCTGAAATAATATATAATAATAATAATAATAATATATTAAAAAAAATTAAAATAACATTTATCCCAACTAGGGATGGGCGTGGGGGCCCAATGGGGCGGGGGAGGGTACCCCCACCCCCACCCCCATTCCTCAAACCTCCCCCCACCCCCTCACCCAAAATCCATTTGGGGGGACCAATGGGGGGGACGTTTTGGGAGGAGGTTCCCCCACCCCCACCCCCACCCCCAAAACCCAATTCCCCCATTTCATTTTCTTTTCAATTCTAAATGTCAAATTTTCAATCCAAAAAGTAATAAAAACATAATAAAAATACAATAAAAATTCTAAAATACAATGCATAATAATTGCATAATACAATTTGTTCTTGGCAATCCAAAATACAGTAAAAATAATTGCAAAATACAATATGTTCTTGTCAATCCAAAATACAATACAAGACACAAAATTTAGGTAGTTAGGACTTAGGTGGGTTGAGTTAGAGACGTTGCCCTAGTTTAAATTTACTAGGGTTAATTACTTAAGTTTAGATTTACTAGTGCCACTAACCAGTAGTAACCACTAACTAACTAGTGAGTAGTGAGTAGTGAGTCACTGACTCATGTAGTCAATAGTCATGTAACTCCTGTTAATTTCAATAATTTAATATTATAATTTATAAAAAAAATTTAATTGTTAAAATTTTTATATAAAAATAAAAATAAAAATAATATATATATATATATATATATATATATATTATTTTGGGGATCCCAATGGGGTTTTGGGTTTGGAGGGAGGTACCCGCACCCGCACCCGCACCCCCACCCCCAAAATCCATTTGGGGGTAAAATTTGCCCCCAAAACCCCATGGGGCCCCATGGGGAAACGCCCATCCCTAATCCCAACAATGTAGCAGCAATTCAACAACAACAGCGGTGACAGTTGCAACAATGAATCAAGAATTTTGCAATAACAACAACAACAGAGAAAATGAATACAAAATCTTGTGGGGATTTCCATGGCAGCTAAATAGAGGAGGAGATCATAGGAACTTGGCTGGTGATCTTGATTCATCGGGAATAGAGACTCATCTTAGCATGGACTTCTCAATTGAAAACAGTGAAAAAAAATATGTTAACATCTGTAAGGAAAACAGACAAGACATAGGATTTTTCTTCGTTTAATTTATATTAGACTAACTGCGCGTTTGGTATCATTTTTAAAATGGTGATTTTGAAACTTATTTTTAAAAATGAAAATCATGTTTTAAAAATGTATTGTGTTTAGTGGTATTTTTTAAAAGATGTTTTTTGAAACAAAAAACGATGTAAATGTGTTTGGTTGTTGTTTGTAAAATGAGTAAGTAATTGTTTGGAGGGAAAAGTTGTAATTTGTTTTGAAATGATGTTTTGAAAATGGTGAAAAACAATAAATAGTTTTTTCAACTTTTTAGGGTACGTCCTGTATACGTTTTTCATTTGTTATTTGTCGAAATTAAAAACGAAAATGAAAACAGTGTGTTTTGTTTCAGTTTCGAAATCCAAAAACGCGTATGGTGGCAAATACCGAAAGCTGTATTCTGAAAATAAAAACGGAAAAAAACGCGTTTGATAGGTTAACCGAAAAATATTAAAAATTCCACAACTGTATATAACAATACAAAACAATTATGATATTTGCAACGACATTTTACCCATAATCTACCGGATGCAAAGTTGTGATAGATTTTTTACAATTCTTTAAATGTCACATATACCACCGACTAAAAATTACACGAAAAACAGTTGCAGTGCTTGAACTCAGGCCAAACCTATGTCAGACTTTAAATCGAATGTTATAGTGAAAAAATTGACACCCTATAGATTCTGAAAATCAAATTGTAAAGGCATAAACCCAAAGATCCCTAAATCGCACATTACTCACATATAAGATTCGATTTGGAATTTCAATTCTTTTTCACTCATAGATATAATGAAAACAAGAACTTAACATAGATACATATAAACAAACACATGGCAGACTATCTCCCTGCGATTTGCAAAATCTCAAAAAACAAATCCAAATCAAAATCAAATGATCACCCATCAAGCGAAACAATTAAAAAGAAAAATTTTAAAATTGGGGCAAACCCAGATGCGAAATAGAAATGTTACAAAGCAATCATCATCAATGGTGAAGATGTACTTATTCTTGGAGACTATGTAACCGAAGCAGCGACAAGCAGAGTCCTTGAAGGAAATGCAGGAGGCCTTGGGGTCGAGAATGCGGTTGATGTCGTTACGATTTTAGAGCTCGTAATCAAATCCTACGAGGACTTTGATGGTTTTGGAAGAATCATTGTCTGCTCTTGGAGGAGTAGATCGGTGACACCAAGGCCGGAGGAGGATCTCACCTTCTCCGGTGTTGGCTGCGCTCCACCAAGTTTTTTGTCATGGAAGAGAAGCAGAGATGAAGAAGGAGACGAATTGGATGTCTGAAAAAAAAAATGAAAAACAAGGAAAGTATGTTTAACGTGTTTTCCATGTTTTTCAATTTTAATATTGGTTATATTTTTCACTTCTGTTTTTTATTTTTTAAAAACAAAATGAAAAACGGTAGGCCTATCTTGCAGTTGTTTTTCAACCCGTTTGCATTTTTGTTTTCCAAAAATAATTTTGAATTTGCGTTCGTTAACCGTTTTTCATTTCGTTTTTGTCATTTTATTTTTAAAAAACAAAAACAAAATGAAAAACAAAATCAGTGTTGAAAGTAAAAAATTTGAAAAACATATTAGACATGTTTTCTTTGTTTTTCAAAAAAATTAACAATAATTTTTTTTTTCTTTTTTCTCTTGAACATAAAAGTTCTTCTTCTTCATCAGGTCTTCTCTTCGTCTCCTACTTATCTTCTTTCTTCATCTTCTTCTCTCTTCTTCTCCTCTTCCTCCTCCTCCTCCTCCTCTTTCTTCCTATTTTCCATGAAAGCAAGGCCGGAAAGCAAGGCTGGATCTATTGCTCGAAGGCCGGAGGAGGTGAGATCCTCTTCCAGCAACGCCGATCAGGTCAAATCGGCTTCGCCGAAGGAGGATCTCACCTCATCCAGCATTGCAGCTAGCGTCGACTCTATTATTTAAAAAAAAATTGCTTTTTTTTTTTTTTTTTTCCTTTTGTTTTGGATGCGCAGATCGGTCTGCTCTAAAGGGCAGTTCGGAAGTGCTCATTTGACAGCCATGGAATTAAGTGTCTCAGCATCAATGGTTTCATCTTCCAAGTTAATCACTTCTATTTTCTCTCTGATGCATTGCAGTGCAGCTTTAGTACATAGAGCATCAAGATCGGCACCAACATACCCATAAGTATCTTTTGAAATCCTTTCTCCAGATCAACATGTAGAGCAGAGTACCAAGTTTAAACAACAAAAAACATGACATAAAAACAAGAAACTTCAAACCAAAACATGGACTATTGTAAGTTTGCGTAACACCCTAACAAATTCACCACAACATCTGCTAATCATCTCTAGGCCAGAACTCATAACCAAGTTTTTTAATTTTTTTTTTTCTTTTGCTTTGGATGAGCAGATGAGATAGTTTTTTTTTTTAAAAAAAGATTTTATATTTAATAATTTTTTAAAAGAGTATTTAATAAAAAAATAATATTTATTTAATAAAAAGTAGTATAATTATGATATTACAATTTTTTATTTAATATTTTCGGTTAATCTACTAGATGCGTTTTTTCCGTTTTCATTTTCATAATACAGTTTCCGGTATATAACTATATGTTACCAGACGTGTTTTCAAAATTCGAAACCGAATCCAAAAACACTGCTTTCATTTTCATTTTTCTTTTCGAAAAACAGCAAATGAAAAATGCTTATAAGACGAACCCTTAAAAAACGCGAATTCCAAATCGTTTTCAAAAAACAAAAAGGAAAACATGGTAAAAACACTTACCGAACAGCACCTTAGTTATACATTTCAAAAAGAGTTTTTTTTTTTTTTTTTTTTTTTTTCATAAACAATTTTGTAAAACGTGTGACCAAACAACATTAAAATTGTTTTTTATTTTGAAAATAGAAAACCATTTGATTTTAATGTTTTCAGAAGCTGAAAACACTGAAAACGCGTCTGGTAGAATTAATTAAAAACACTATTATGGGAAAATATTAATGGGTAGTTAATGTATTGGTAATATATATAGGTAAATAGAGCTATTATTGTCTTATTTTTATAATTTCAAAAATTAAAAATGATTTTTCAATCCAGAAATTAAAAACGATGATTTTTTTTTAAAAATCGAAAAAATACAACAATTATTAATTAAATATGGGGCCCTCAAGAGAATTGGAAACAAAACAGTGAAAACATCTATTTATTGTTCTCACTTTTGTGATGCATTTAGCAATTTACATGGTAAATGGTAAACAAGAAACATGATTTCACACGGTCCCTTGCCATAGTGGTGGGCCTTCCTTTGGGAACCCCCCACCACCAAGGTTCAAGACCTAGTGTGTGCATAGAATTATGTAAATTTTCCTTGGCCCATTTAAAAACATGGGTGTTGTCCCACTTTGTGTGGGTGGTTGTCCTTCCTTCGTGTGGGTTCTCTCTTACCGTCCGTGGGAGCTTCAGTTTGGGCTGTGTTTGGAAGTTGATTCTCGATGGGTCCCAGTTGTTCTTGTAATCATGTCATCATGTTCTGGATCATAAAATTTAGCTCTTTCTCAATTCTTACATCTTTATGACTTTATTTATTCTTTGAATAATTTTAGTAAATAAATAAAATATAATTTAATCTATTTCTTACATTTTATTTCATTACTCATTGACTAAAATAAATAAGAAAATAAGAAATAAATTTTTAACTTTAATTTATTTTAAACTTAAAAATTAAAATACATAAGTTAAAATTATAAATAAAATTTTCACTTAAAATATTAAAAAATAAATAAATTTTTAACTCAAAAAAATAAATAAAATAGGAAAAAAAAAAGATGGACAAACAATTGAAAAGATTTTTTTTTTTTTTGAAAAGAAACAATTTAAAAACAAAGTAACAAACAATTGATTTTTTTTTTTTTTTTTTTTTTTGAACAGATGGCCTGTTAAGGCCCACAAGATAGGGCCCACAGGCCAGGCCAAGCCCCTTATAGCCTTAATAGGCTGAGCCGTGGCATGGCCCGTTCAAGAGTCGGGCCTTTTGGTCCGACCTATTAAGGGGCTCGGCACACCCTGTGCCAAGCCAGGCTAGGCTGGGTCGCATGTTTTGCCCCCACTAGATTTGTTATATCTTTCAATGATGATAAATGTCTAATCCAAGATTTGTTACATCTGACTTGTTTACTTGGTTCGCTTGAAAGCTATAGAGTATAGACAAATCAATATCCACCAAATTAGATGATATCTTGGGCATTAGCACACAACTTGAAAATCATTTTCCGCCGGTTAAAAAGCAATAATCCTCTTTTGATTTGAATTTACAGAGGCATTCGACACGGATGAAGCATACGAATCATGTGATAAGGAAGAAGCTTCAACAGATAGATTTGAGCTGAAGATCTAGATTTTAAAAAAATCTTGGGTCGAAATCGATCGTCAAAGAGACACTGAAGCACCTCCCCTACCAAAGCAAAAGTCTTCAATTGAATCAACTCAAAATAAGGCAGAGTCTTTGTTGGGGGAGATCTAGATTGTAGAGGCCTCCTTCACGATCTAGGTATTTCTCAATCGTGGAAGATCCATGAACTCAATTATGGTAGGTGGATTTTTTATTATTTATTTTTAATAATATTATTACTATTATTTCAGAGTTTTGTTATATAAAATGATTTTTTATTTTAGGTTTAGTTCTTGATTTATTTACACAAATTGAAAAGACCAAAATACCCATTGGCTGTTAAATTTGACTAATGGAAAGTTAATGGAGGGACCAATTTGGTATTTGTGAAAACGTTAGGGACCAATTTGGTCACTTATGTAAATGTCACAAACTACTTTGAATTTTTAAAAAAGTTCATGACCTATTTGGTAATTGCCCTAATAACAAAGAAAGATGAATTGTAATTAATGGTTAATGGTTATTAAATATGTCTATTATATGAGAAAATCTTTGGTGGGACGATCTTATTGTCCTATTGGACGGTCTCACCACTTGCCAATTTTATGGAAAGGGTAGTGTTGCTGCTGTTCATTTTTCTCAAAATGATTGAAATTGGAAAGAATACCCTTGATGTTTTTGAGTTTTTCCCTCTGTGCTACTAAAAACCTGTAAATGGCCTTAGGCCTATTACACTATGCATGTTTGGGCCCGACCATATTTAATAGACTTTCCGAGCCTTTTTCAATCAAATCTTTTTTATTCACCTTGATGAAGACTTGATACGATTCAAGTTCGAACCGTGAAACCGGAACCGGAATCTGAACCCGGGGAGGCCGATTCCGGTTCCGGTTCCACATTTCACGAAATTACCCAGTTCAAATCGGATTGGAACCGGTGGTTCCGATTCCGATTCGAACCGGTGGTTCCTTTTTTTTTTTAAACCCTATGACATATGTTATATCTCTCACTGTCTTCAAAGTCCAGACCACGTCTTCACTACTTTAGTGTTCAGTCACCTCTCTCTCTCTCTCATCAGTCTCATATGAGGTTCTCTCTCATTCGAAGATTTGATCGGCGACCGCTTCTTCATCCCTTCGCTGACGATCAACCAACGCTGGACGGTCACCCTTTTCTTCTTTTTCTTTTTCTTCTTCACAAGTTCACGATCTCTGATTCTCTATGCTTTTTTGTATTTGTTTTTGGGTGTTTGTTTGCTAAGAAAGTTGAGGGAAGTAATGGATTAGGGGGTTGGTTTTGGGATCAAATTGGGGGCAATTGGAAGTTAGGGATTTTCAATTTAGGTTTTCAATTGGGGATTGTGAGTTGAAGTGGAAGATTGAGGAAAATGATGGATTAAGGGGTTCATTTTGGGATCAAATTGGGAGCAATTGGAAGTTAGGGATTTTCAATTTGGGTTTTTAATTGGGGATTGTGAGTTGAAGTGGAAGAACCAACAATGGTGATGGTCTGCAAGTCTGGTTTGGTAGACTGGTACTCTGGTGGTGGAGTTATGGAGAAGATGATAATTTGATGATCACGTGACTAGAAAAAAAAAAAAGGTTCAGAACCGTAGGTTCCTTCGGAACCGGAACCGGAACCGGAACCGAAACCGAATTGGAACCGTGTCAGGTCTGCCTTAATGCACACAATTATAAATAAATTAGGGGTAGTTGCATAAATGGTCATCCTTGATTTTCAAAAACCAAATATAGCCCCTAGTTGAAAATTTGTGTTTTTGGTCTTTTTATAATTGATTTTACCAAATTGCCCTTTAAAATTGTTTTTTACCATTTACCTAATTTAATACGACATTACCAAATTACCCTTCATATAACTTTACCATTTTTTTTTAAATGACGAAAGAAAAGAGAAGAAATGGTTCCAAACCAAAGCCATTCCGGAGAGAAAAATAAGAAAGCAGTGTCATTCGAGGTGGGTTTGGCTTTGTTTGTAACAGAGAGTAATCCGATGATCTCAAACTGAGAGGTGAAAATGATCTTGGTCAATTCCGATTCCTTGGTATATGCATCTACCATTCTATGTAATGTTGTTAAGGATTTGCTTTATTTTGTCACCACTTTCAGCTAATGAAATATGAAGACATAAATATTTGAGGATTGAAAAGTAACTGGAGATGACAATCGAGAGATTAATATGGATTCGGAGGATCGATGATCGGATTTTAAAATCATTCCGCGCAGCTTGAATTCTCAACGAACTTCGCAACGATGTCATGGTCTGGTGAGATGAAGAAAAGCTCCACGAAATCTGGTTTGGCGAGAGGTTGAAGATGAAGTTGAGTCATGGGGTGCATTACGAAAGACACTGGAATGCATTTAACACCTAATCTTTGTCCTTATTGTTGGGGTGTATTTAGATGTAGGCTAGGATGCTTTTAGAGGCCCAATTAACCAGCTACTCCAAAACTCACCGTTTCACTTAATCAAGTGGCGTGGGGTGCTGGCGATTTACATTTAGTCCCCTTTACTCTTCCAAAATCACAAACGCTTTAATAGTTTCTCAGTATTTATAATTTTGTCCCTTCTTTCCCCAAAAATACACAGCCTTTTCGAAACTCCAAATTCATGTAAAAAAACTTTTTTTCACCATTAAAAAACCTATTTTACCTAAGAAACAAATACAAAATAATAGGAAATGGGAGAGTCGCGCCAAATGGATCCCTCACAGTCGAAGCTAATTCGCAAGTTGGTGTTTACTCCATACACTTAATGTCCTTAGGAGTTGTGGACTTGGTCTCCCGGACTCGCTTTTAGATGCTGGATCCAACACCAAAGGATAGCCACCTCATGCGGGAACCCTCCTGCGATGTAGGAAAACTAATTAAAAACTTCGAAAAAATAAAATTTAATCAGAAGCACAAGGATCATACTCAAAAGATTAATACCCAGGCCCAGAAGATTGATTTCCGGGCTCAAAACATTAAGAACCGGGCCTAAAATCAAATATCCTCATTGAGAGTTTAATTAAATTAGGAGACATTATCCAAAATAAGGGCATGACATACCAATATCTAAACAAGGATCAATTCTTCCCATTTTTTGTTTGATATTTAAACCTAATGAAATAGGCATAGTCTTGTTGTCTTTAATTCTTTTTACTTGAAAAGTAAAAAACATGTTGGATCTTTACATTGAGATTTCCATTGAACTCTGGTTTATTTTTCATTTGATCCAGAAAACGGAACAAAAATAGCAAACATTAAACCAAAAGAAATTAAAGATGTTGCTTTTGGTTTTAGGCGTAGATTTGTGAGCAGAAATCCTAGTACGTTTTTTTCTACTTTGTTGTTTGAAGTTTGATTTCCATTACTAAAAAAATAAAATTCGAAGAAGTTTTAGGTGAAAAAAAGAAGAAGAATTGATCAATAAATTGATTAGGTTTGGCAAGTTAACATACCGAACGTGTTTTTAGTGTTTTTATTTCTATAATACAGCTTTCAGCATATTCTAATAGACGCGTTTTCGGATTTTGAAATTGAAACCAAAAACATCGTTTTTATTTTCGTTTTTCTTTTCGAAAAATGACAAATAAAAAACGCTTATAGAATACCCCCTTATTTACACAATTAAAAACCCGATTTTATCACATAAACGAGCACGAAAAAATAAGAAATGGGAACCTAGATTATGTATATTAATGGTACAATCATTATACCTAGGGTATTTGATTTTAGGCCCGATTCTTAATATTTTGAGCCTAGGAATAAATCTTTTTGGCCCGGATATTAATCTTTTGAGCTCAAGAATCAATATTTTAGGCCCAGTTCTTAATCTCTTGAGCCCGGGAACAAATCTTTTAGGCCCGATTCTTAATCTTTTGAGCTCGGTAATCAATCTTTTGGATCCGGATATTAATCTTTTGTGCCATAGATTCTAAATATGCATCGACAATTTTTTATATTATTTTTATTTTTATTTTTTTATCATTATAGAGGATCACACTTGTTTAGATATTTATATGTCATTCCCTTATTTTTTTTTAAAATGTCTCCTAATTTAATTAAACTCTCAATGGGGGTATAATCTTTTAGGCCCAGCTCTTAATCTTTTAAGATTGGGAATCAATCTTTTGGGCCCAAGTGTTAATCTTTTGAGCCTAGAAATCAATTTTTTAGGCCCTATTATTAATCTTTTGAGCATGAGAATCAATCTTTTAGGCCCAGATCTTAATTTGTTTAAGCTCGAGAATGAATCTTTTTGGCCCGGGAATCAATCTTTTGCTCCCAGGAATTTGCGTCCGATATTCTGTATATGCATAAACCAGAATGAATCGAGAAAAAAGATTGAGATACTAATCTTTTGGGCCCGGTATTCTGTATATGCATTGACAAAGTTTTATTTATTTATTTATTTATTTATATATTGTAATGGATCATGCTTTTTCAGATATTAGTATGCCATACCCTTATTTTGGATAATGTAACATAATTTAATTAAACTCTCAATGTAGGTATTTGATTTTAAACCCAGTTCTTAATCTCTTGAGCCTGAATATTAATCTTTTGAGCCCGAGATTCTATATATGCATCAACCAAGTTTTTATTTATTTATTGTTGTAGTGGATCATGCTTGTTTAGATATTGGTATGTCATGCCTTTATTTTAGATAATGTCTCCTAAATTAAATAAACTTTCAATGGGGTATTTGATTTTAGGTCTGGTTCTTAATGTTTGAGCCAGAGAATCAATCTTTTGGGCCTGGGTATTAATCTTTTGAGCCCAGGTTTTGTATGCGTATTAACCAAGCTTTCCTTTATTATTATTGTAGTGGATCACGCTTGTTTGGGTATTGGTATGTCATGCCTTTATTTTGGATAACGTCTCCTATATTAAATAAGCTTTCAATGGGGTATTTGATATTAGGTCCGGTTCTTAATGTTTTGAGTCTGGGTTTGTATCTTTTGGGCTCAAGTATTAATCTTTTGAGTCTGATCCTTGTGTTTTTGATTAAATTTTATTTTTCCGACATTTTTAATTATTTTTCCTACATCGCAAGAGAATTCCCGCATGATGTGGCTATCCTTTGGTGTTGAATCTCGCATCCAAAAGCGAGTCCAGGAGACCAAGGCCACAACTCCTAAGGATATTAAGTGTATGAAGTGAATGCCTGTAGGGAAAATACATGCGGTGGAAGCGAAAAATTGATTTGTATAGTTTAAAGAATTTCCTTTAAAAGAAGAACCTTAACCCTTGACTAATTAATGTATAACAAAAGGTATCGTACCTTTTTCCACGTGACGATTGATGTTGCGCCGATTGTAATCCGCAAGATCTTCCAATCCAATCCAATCACGAACGTGAATTACCTAGGAGTGTTGACTCCCTTTCTTTGAATTGTGTATCCGAGGATGGATAACAAAAAACTTTTTCTTTTGTTAGTCACAATAATCTTCCAAGAGAAAACGAAGAACGTTCAGTCACTTGTGAGTTCTAAATCTTTTGATCGAAACTCGCGTGAACTTAATTCGAAGTTATGTACAAAGCCTTTTGATGTAAAAGCTACTAGTGCACTATCGAAATAAAATGTTTCTTCTCTCTTTTTCCTCTTGGCCGAAAATCACACACTATGTCTTAGCGTTGGATTTATTTTTCTAAATAAATAAAAATTCTCTCTTCCAAAAACTAGGGTGGCCGAATTCTTTGATGTGGAATATATATGGTGGTCGAATCCTTCCCTAAAAAGATTAGGGCTAGCCGAAATCTACTCCTAAATCTTTTAGGGTTGGCCAAAATCCTCTCCTAAAGAGGATTCATCCATGTAGCCAAAATCCTCCCCAAAAGAGGATCTGTGTTTCACCAAAATTCCTATCAACTTTAGAATCCAAACTCTAATCCAACTCTTTAGTGTATTATCCAATAATATATTGAATATAAGTTAAATTGTGACTTAATCAAATACTTCCTAATTTGACTAGATAAATAAATTTCTTTTATTTATCTACTTATCAAATAAAGTCTTTGATTCTTATTATACTACCAACAATAGTATAACACTAAGAAACCTATTTCCTAGTTAGAAAAAGATTTTGATTTTTAAATAAATAAATAATTAATTAATCAACTTCCATTTAATTAATTAATAAAATAATATAATATAATAGGCTAATACACTAGCCTTGCCGCCCAAGTACATAACATTGGCCATTTATTATTTTTTCCATTTTATTAAATCTATTGGACCTTAATAAAAAGCCCACATGTGAACTACACCCATTCTTACTAAAAGAACCAAGTCCACATGTCTTAATACAATTCTAGATGGACCCATAATTAGTCCGGTAGAATATATCAAGTGATTCATGCAAGTTGTGTGGATTGGCGATCTTGGCGGGCTATCTAAATTTAAGCTTCAATATACACAACCCAATCACAATCAACAAATGATTCACTTAGGTTCGATCTATTAATTTTAGCTTATTCCACTAAAGAACTAAAATTGAACTCTTAAATAAAGATAGAACAAGTAAATGTTTCTCATTCATACCCTAGACAATCTTATTGGAGATAGTGTATCTTTGTGAAAAATATCAATAATCGCCAAAAGCTCATAGATCGTTTATAGCTCTCCTAGTTACCATAGTTACTCATATGACCACATTTTGAACTTGGATATTTTGACTTGTCCAGAAGCTATATTTCAATAGACACTATTGAAAACTTAACATTAAGATTTAATATCCAATACCTCAAAATATCCATATGATGATATTTTACTCTCATTTAATAAATGGAGCCACGATGTCCATATCTATAAATGAAGTCCTCTATCGATTAGCAAATGAATACAAGCAAATTATCGATGATAGACTATGCTATATAATCTTACTCATTAATAACTCAAATGATAACACTTGTAACCATAAGTCCATCATTTATCTCAGGATTAAGATAGACTCTCTGATTGTCTTCATAATGAAAACTTTTATCTATTGACGGTTTCTAGATAAAGTATTTTATTGTGATCCTATTCAATGCACCTAGTGCACTAGATTCTTTTACTCAAAGACACTTTGATGATTTTAGACTCATTATAACACATTTGATGTCCATATCTATAAATGAAGTCTTCTATCGATTAGCAAATGAATATAACCAAACTATCGAGGATAGACTATGCTGTATAATCGTACTCATTGATAGCTCAAATGATAACACTTGTAACCATAAGTCTATCATTTTTCTCAAGATTAAGATAGACTCTTCGATTGTCCTCATAATGAAAACTTTTATCCATTGATGGTTTCTAGATAAAGTATTTCATTGTGATCCTATTTAATGCACTTAGTGCACTAGATTCTTTTACTCAAAGACACTTTGATGATTTTAGACTCTTCATAACACATTTGATCCCACTCAAATGCTAGCAAAAGAATCTACAACTTTAACAAGGTAAAGGCACCCAACCTTTATCTTAAGTTGTGAACATTATTCAAGACTAACTAAAGAATTGTGTCAACCTCATACATATCTAGATGTACGAACAATTCTTTATTTCTCATAGTCTTTTGACCTTATGATTATTTACTTTTGACAATTATAATAATTAAACTATAAATGCTATAAGATTTGTTAAAACAGAAATCACTTTATTAATATGAAAATATTGTGTAAAACAATATTACACTCTTGCTATTGAGCATAATCCTTGTAAGTGCCTCACTTTTGATTGGCGTATTTCGTTAGCAAAATCACAATGGGGTTCTATATGTAAGGGTAGCTTAGAATGGAAGGAAACCTCATTATGTGATTAAGAGCTTCAAGGAAGGTAATTTGCTTGACTTAACTCTATTTTGAAGAGATTTAGAATGCACACACTCATATGTCATTTATCTACTTGATTTGAATTCCTTGTGTGCATTTCTTGTTTGATTCCTACTTAGCATGCACTCTTCACACTTGCATAAAATTGCATCTTGCTAGGTTTTAGGTTGTAAAGCCAAGGGGCTTTTTGCGCCCCTATTCGGCGGTTCATGACCGTATAATAGGTCGCCGTTTTTCGGCGCCCTTGGTTCGGCGTTAAGGGGCCACAAAAACCAGACCGCAAAAAGGGACCAGAAAGTCAGGTCTTTTTCGGCGCCCTTGGTTCGGCGGTCAGTGGCCGCCGATTTAGGCTGCCGTTTTTTTAGCACCCTTGGTTCGGTGTTAAGGGGCCGTAAAAACCAGGCCGCCGAAAGGGACCAGAAAGTCAGGTCTCATTTCGGCGCCCTTGTTCGGCGGCCAAGGGCGCAGAAACAGGCCGCATAATCCAAAGTCTCACTCGTCTGTTGGTATTCGGCGCCCTCATTCTACGGACACCGACCGCATAATCAAGGGCGCAGATCTGCTTTTTTCTGATCTTCTTTTCAAAACGACATCACTTCATTTGGATCTTATATATATGTGTCTTGTGTGCCTTGGCTCGTTTTTTAGAGCAAAAATTACTCATTTGAGAGCTTCTTGAGCATCTTCCACTTCAAGGTATCAAGACTCCATCTTTAAGGTTCCAAAACACAAACACCCTTTATCTTGCATCTTTCATACATCATCTAGCATGATTCTAGGTTGATTTCATTTAGGGTTGTTAGTTTTGCTCACATGACTTGTATCTAAAACATCATTCTCATATCTATATGTTCTTGCTTTACAAGATAGCTTTTTTATCACTTGAATTGATTCAAGATTGCATCTTTATGACTTGACTTAGTTTCAAGATTGTTTAATTGTGGTTTGTGAGTTGTTTTATGATAGATAATGCATATAGGATTTTGGTTGCTTATTTAGTGTTGTTATATGCATGTCATCTAGTGATATGATATCTAGGAATGTCTAACATGTTCATCCATGCCTAGATAAGCTTGAATGTCTAACCTTGTATTTTTAGCATCTTGAGTATTTCACATATTCATCTTAGGTTGTGCTATCTCTTCACTTTAGAGACAAGTCTTGTATTTACCTCTTAGGTAGTTTGCAAGCAAGGGACTAGAGTCACTATTAAAGGCCCGCGGGTAGCAAAGACGGATTAGTAATTTTAGGTGTGATGTGGTCAACCTAAATTGTAATCGTATTTGCAAATAGTGGATTCGAGGTTCTCGTGTGGTGCACATAACAGCCCGTGGTTTTTCCCCGTGTGGGTTTCCACGTAAATATTGTGTGTCCTTTAATTTTCGCACTTATATGCTTGTTTTTGTTTATTGACTAGATTGGGGCATTTTCGTAAATTTGACTAATCTCGAAAATTGGGTAAAAATGTTTAAAATCTATTCACACCCCCCACCCACAAGATTACTTTAGGACACGTTTATATATATTTTCAATCCTAACAATGCTGACTTGTGAATTAGTTTCGAGTGGCTAACTGTAAGGGATTCTGTTAGCACGACTCTCCCAAAACACCATGTAAGGGTTCCTGCTCAACCCCCAACTTAAATGACTGGAACAGATCAGGAAGAACGATGTGGGGACAATATATTCACGGGCCTGAAAGATGCATTATGAAGCTCGGATACTAATCTTTTGAGCCCAGGATTTTGTAGCTTTTTCTATTATTGTAGTGGATCATGCTTTTTTAGATGTTGGTATGCCAGGCCCTTATTTTGGATAATATCACATAATTTAATTAAACTCTCAATGTGGGTATTTGATTTTAGGCTCGGTTCTTAATCTTTTGAGCCAGGGAATCAATCGTTTAGGCCCGAGTATTAATCTTTTGAGCTCGGGATTTTGTATATGCATTGACCAAGTTTTTTTATTTATTATTGTAGTGGATCATGCTTGTTTAGATATTGGTATGTCATGCCTTTATTTTGGATAATGTCTTCTAAATTAAATAAACTCTCAATGTTGTATTTAATTTTAGGCCTAGTTCTTAATGTTTGAGCCTAGGAATCAATCTTTTGAGCCCTGGTATTAATCTTTTGAGCCTAGGTTTTGTATGCGTATCGACCAAGCTTTTCTTTACTATTATTGCAGTGGATCATGCTTGTTTAGATATTGGTATGTCATGCCTTTATTTTGGATAACGTCTCCTAAATTAAAAAAGCTCTCAATGGGGTATTTGATTTTAGGCTCGGTTCTTAATGTTCTGAGCCCGGTACCAATCTTTTGGGCTGGGTATCCTTGTGTTTTCGATTAATTTTTTTTCTTCGACATTTTTAATTATTTTTTCGACGTTTTTAATTATTTTTCCTACACCGCAGGAGAGTTCCTGCATGATGTGGCTATCCTTTGGTGTTAGATCCCGCATCCAAAAGCCAGTCCGGGAGACCAAGTCCACAACTCCTAAGGATATTAAGTGTATGAACACTGACTTGTGAATTAGCTTCGAGTGGCTAACTGTGAGGGATCCTATTAGCGGGATTGTCCCAAAACACCACGTGAGGGTTCCTGTTGAACCCCCAACTTAAATGACCGGAATGGATTGGGAAGAACGATGCGAGGCTCATATATTCACGAGCCCGAGAGGTGCACTATGAAGCCCGGATACTAATCTTTTGAGCCCAGGATTCTGTATATGCATTGACTAAGCTTTTTATTTATTTATTTATTATTATTGTAGTATATCATGCTTGTTTAGATATTGGTATGTCATACCCGTATTTTAAATAACGTCTCCAAATTTAATTAAACTCTCGATGGGGTTATTTGATTTTAGTCCCGGTTATTAATCTTTTGAGCTCGGGAATCAATATTTTAGGCCTCAGTATTAATCTTTTGAGCTCGGGTTTCATATACGCATCGACCAAGCTTTTCTTTATTATTATTGTAGTGGATCATGCTAGCTTGTTTAGATATTGGTATGTCATGCCCTTATTTTGGATAATGTCTCCTACTTTAATTAAACTCTCAATTTGATTTTAGGCCCGGTTCTTAATGTTTTGAGCCCGTGAATTAATCTTCTAGGCCCGGGTATTAATTTGTTGAGTCTGATCTTTGTGCTTTCGATTAAATTTTATTTTTCAGAAGTTTTTAATTCTTTTTCCTACACCGCAGGAGGGTTCCCGCATGAGGTGGCTATCCTTTGGTGTTGGATCCCACATCTGAAAGTGAGTCCGTGAGACCAAGTCCACAACTCCTAAGGACATCAAGGTTTAGTTTGGCATTGTTGTCGTGTGGGGGAATTGCTTTTGGTTCTGCTATGGGGAGAATCAACTGAGTGTTTGGTAAACTGATTTTTAAAAGTGTTGTGAGAACCGAAAACAATTTCAATGTATTTGGTTAACTGTAAGTAAAACGTGCTTGACTATGCAAAATTACTAGAAAGGACAAAATGAATGTTGAAGATGTTTTGAAAATAAATAATTTGTTTAATTTTTGTTTGACCATAAACATGTTATAAAGTAAAGAATGTTTTATTTTTGTGTGGCCATAAACATGTTATGAAATAAATAAATAATTTGTTTTATTTTTGTGTGACCATAACACATTATTACTTTTTTTATTTATTTTATTTTTATCGATATAACCGTAATACGATATCAATAATCTATTGCATTTTCATTACTGCTTCCTAGGAAGCAGTTTTCTAAAAGTTACAAAAAATAGCTTCTCAAAACTACTGTTGGGGAAGCCAAAAGTGACTAAAAGCATTTCTTTGGAATTTTACCAAACACCCAAGGCCCAGTTCGGAATCACTTTTTCCCTAAAAAACAATTCTAGAAGCATTCCCAAACTGGGCCTTAAGTGTATGGAGTAAACACCAACTTGTGAATTAGCTTCGACTGGCTAATTGTATGGGATCCGTATGGCGCGACTCTCCCATTTCCTATTGTTTCGTATTCGTTTCTCGGGTCAAACCGGTTTTTTAATGGTGTAAATAAGTTTTTTAGGTGAATTTGGAGTTTCGGAAAGGCTGGTGTATTTTTGGAGAAATAAGGGGTAAAATTGTAAATTATGAGAAAATATTGAAGTTTTTATGATTTTGGAAGAGTATAGGGGTCTAATGTAAATCGCCAGCATCCCACACCACTAGATTAAGTGAAATAGTGAGTTTTGGAGTGGCTGATTAATTGGGCCTCTAAAAGCATCCTAGCCAACTTCTAAATGAACCCCAACAATAAGGACAAATATTAGGTGCTAAATGCATTCCATTGGCTTTCTTAATGCACCCCATGGCTCAACTGCATCTTCAACCTCTTGCCAAACCAGATTTCGTGGAGCTTTTCTTCATCTCACCAGACCATGACACCGCTGCGAAGTTTGCTGAGAATTCATATTAGTCTCTCAATTGTCATCTCCAGTTACTTTTCAGTCCTTAAATATTTATGTCTTCATATTTCATTAGCTGAAAGTGGCGATGGAATAAGGCAAATCCGGGGCCCCTCCTCAGCAACATTAAATAGTGGTCTTTCGCTTATACCAAATAAAAAAATAGAAAATCATATAGTACCAAGCAAATATCGAGTATTCGAGTATAATCTGATTTAACCAAAATCATTAGGTTAGGTTTGGTTTGAGGAAAAATTCCCTTTCTAGTGAGAAGTTGAAGGAATGGAATGAACAGGGTGGAATGGATTGTAAGTGTGGAAGGGTAGTTTAGTCCCTTAGAAATTTTGATGGGCAATTTGGTCATTTCATAAGATTTAAGCATAAAGGGTGTTTTAGTCTTTGAGGGGCTATTTGTGAGAAAGTGAAATCCAAGATTGACCATTAAAACAAAATTTTCCATCATAGGCTATTTTTGGTTTTTGAAAACTGAGGATGACCATTTTGTTCTAGTTCCACAATAAATTATCATGCATGATTCCACACCTAACCTATTATGTACACGATATTGATATTGGTAAGGATGACAAAATTATCTATGCATTCAGATATCTGTAAGGATCTGTTCAATTTAGAATGCAGGTGAATACTATTATATAGAGGATGGATACTATTGTAATATCCATTTTATTTTTGGGGATAGGGATGTATATTGTCTATTCATATACATTCCCATTTGACTCCATTATCAATTTTTATATTTTTAAATAAGAAAAATTGTGTGCAAGATAATATTCGGTGGAATTATCTAAAATATTTAATTTAATGGAAAATTTCTCTTTAAATAATATAAAATATACCATTCTAGATTTTAGTTACAATTTTCTCATGTAAAGTATAAAAATTTACATATTTTTTTCGGATATGGGGATAGACAGAGTGATGAAGAATTTCCCTACCTCAATTTGGGGATTCCCTGAATCTGTACCACATACATACTTAAAATTATGAATGGATATAGGAATAGAGGTATATATGACATATCTCGAACGGATACCAGGTATCCATTTCCAATTCTCGCCATTGCCAATTTGCCATCCCTAGATATATGTGACAAACGATATTCACATGATTTTACCTAACAATTTGAAAATATCCTGCTTAATGTATGGTATCAACAATATGATTGTATAATTTCAAAAAAAAAAAAAAAAACAATATGATTGTATTTGGTTATGACTAAATATGGATAATGGAATAGCAATGATTTCCAAAATAGAAAAATGATTTGGGGTACCCCTTTAACTGTTTTATTATTATCTAACCAAATAACCATGCCTAGCTGTGAAATGATTGTGAATATTTTAAAGTTGCTATCATGTTGTGATAAAAATATAGTACAAAGCAGCTAAGCTTATCAAATTATGTGAATATAAATGTTCTCTTTAATTTGTGTATCAATCTTTCTAGTCAACACAAGTGGAAACAATGTTTGGGTTTACAAACCATAATTATTGTGATAATTCATGATCAGTTGAAAGGAGCACAAGAATATCCAGTAGTGCAAAGTGCAGTGTTGCTGTTGTATGGAAACAGAGCAATGGGTCGACTAGTTGGCAACTGAGGAAGCTCTGTTTTCAAACTCAGTAACTCCACCAATTCCTCCATGGAAGGCCTCCCTTTGCTCTCATTCAGTGTGCAAAGCAACCCAATTTCAATCACTCTAATGGCTTGTTCCATGTTCACCAATGACCCCATCCTCAAATCCACCGCTTTCACTTTCTCATCACTCTCATGCATTCTCCATGCAAACTCCACCAAATCCACCTCTTCATCCAATCTCCTCCTCCTCCCTGAAACCACCTCCAGCACAAATACTCCGAATTCGAAAACATCTGCTTTCTGACTTACGGCTGATTCGAACCGTCTCGACTCGTTCCCTGAAAGCACAAACCCGAAATCTCCTAAAACTGCCCGGAAGCTGACATCAAGAAAGACACTGCTTGTTTTCATGTTCTTGTGTGCAAGTTGCTTCGAGTGGAGGAAACTTAATGCTTCTGCAACATCTTTTATCACCTTCAACCTTCGAGACCAAGGAAGAACCCCTGAACCGAAAAGCCATTTATCGAGACTCCCATTGCTGTAAAACTCATACACAACCATTGTTTGTCGATTCACATGACACCAACCTCTTATAGGGACCAAATTCGGATGTCGAACACGGCTTATATCACCGATTTCTTTAACCAGTCGACGCTTGTCGAGGCCTTGCTGTGAGCTCAAGAACTGACTGGAGAATCGCTTGACTGCCACTTGACAACCATTTGAAAGCTTCCCTCTGTAGTAAACACCTCTGGAATCATTACCCAGAATCTCTAACTCGCTGAAACCTCGAGTTGCCGATGAAATTTCGGAGAGCGTGAAGCGACGAGGCTTGTTTGGAGGCCTTGGTCTCTGCTTCTTCTCTGACCACGCCACAGCCTTCAATTTTCGATTTCTTTGACGCTTGCCGTGACAATAAAATCCTAGAATGGCAGCTAGAGATAGAACGGTCACGGCTATAAATATCAAGAAACCATGAGGAGGCTCTGTTTTGGAGCTTTTATGGGGTGTACTTTGATCATTATTATAAGTTTTCTGGAGCATGACCGTACTCAGGCAAGTTTCGGACGATGGAATGCGTAGAGAGGCTTGGCTTGTAGACGTGAAGTTCCAGGACAGAACGTTGTGGATTTGAGTCACGTTCCCGGTAGAAGCTGAGAAACCTATAAACATGTACTCATTTAAAAAAGGAGAGATGTCTAGAAAACCTGAGAATATAGGTTTTGTTGGGTAGTTTTGTCCGTCTGATCCAAGCCTGATTTCCATCCAGCGCCGTGCACCGTCGTATGAAATCCAGGCTCGGTGCACAGAACCATCTTTGAAGAACACCCCGAAATCAGAAGCGTCAACGGCTTTTGAGGAAACAATGCTCCCCAAATTGATGCCTATATGGTTGTCATTCAAGTCTCCGAATTCAGGATTGTGATGGGTGTCGAATTCGACTGCAACAGCCTTGTAATTTTCCTGACAGGCGTCGTTGAGCATACCAAGCCATGGCCCTGGTCTTCCAACGGTGAACTCGTCAGGGACGATAATGAACGTCAAACCGCTTCCGACAGAAGAAGAAGAATTATTGACATGGGGTGATGAAACATTGCTGAATTGGAAGGAGAATGTGGTTTGAAACGAAGCAGGAGTGTGGGAGATTGGATCAAGAAGCCGAACCGGAGAGGAGTAGATGGCTCTTCCTGCTTGGTGTGTGAGATCAAATTGGGATCCATCAGGAATTTGGATGGTACCCTTTTCTTTGGAGAAGTTGGCACTGCCTAAAAGCTTGACATGATCATGAATGGTTTCTACATAAAAATCATTGAAACACAGATGCTTGCTCACACTAATTACAGGCCCAGTAGTAGTACTAGCTGATGAAATAAGATAAGATGCTAACAAGGTCATCAACAAAAAACAGCCCATTTTTGCAGAGGAATTTTAATCAATGCTGTGAATTATGAGGATGATAAGATGATACCAAGTAGAAGGTCTGGTAGGGCATTAATTACAGGATGTACACGTGGAACGACATCCACCTTCAATTTGGAATTTCAATATGCTCTTTTGGAACCACATGACATCAACAATAATTCATATGGTTGAAGACTTGAAGCTAGTCTTTATTTATTTATATTTTATACTACGATCATATAACATATATATATATGATAAAGATGAGCACTGAAATTTGAACTGAACAATTATCGCGTGCAACAATCAATTGTTTTGGTCTTATCCTTTCATGATGACCCACATTGAATTGTATGTTGTAATGATTGAAAGGCACAAGACAACATCATTAGAGATCGACAAGTGAGAGGTCGTCATAAGAGTCGTGTTATGGTGTCTACACATGAATCCAAGCAAGTTGGGGGAGAAATTGTCCGCCGCACAATTATTTCTGAATCATCTTATTTTCTCTAGTGATATTGATATCGATTAAATGAACACTTTTTAATATCAAACCATCTTGAACGATCAAAACTGTCATCTTAATTTGGTAGTAGTTTTAACTTTTAAGACGATCAAGCTATCATAATTCCAAAATATGGCTAGAAGATTCTCGGACTTTTTATCATCTGGGCCTGGCCACTAATGAGCACAATAATTTTGTGTTTAGTTTCTTCAATTCTGTTCTGTCCATTCTCACAATCTCACTTCCATTCCTTCAAGTATGAATTGATTTCAGAACCATAAAAGATTTCATCAATGAAAGGCCCATCTCTTAGCTTCAAATATTGTTTCCATTTTTCTACTTTTCATCTCATTTTCTTATGCTTGATTTTCAACAAAATGGAGAAAAAATAGTTCTAGTGTTTGAAAAAATTTCAAATTTTGTTAACAAGTAGATTTCATTGAACTTGTCATCCATAAAAAAAATCCATATTGATAAATTTCATCAAGGTTCTTACTTTATGTTAAAATAAATGATCTCTTAGGAGAGAACCACTCAGATTTTATGTTATCATCCTTTTTTTCCTTACCAATTTTGTGTGTATAATTCATATGGTTTGAGTTGAGAAACCTAAACCAGCTAACTGGCCTGAATTGAAAAAACCCAAACAAAATGACGCTCAAACCTATTTTAGTTGGTAGTAGTAGTCTTCGCTTATACTATCACTCTCTAGTATCTCCCTCAACTCTCAATCAGTCTATTACACTAAACCTTCTTTATCACCAAGCTTTTATTTAGTTATTTATTTATCTATCTATTAAACAAGAAACAATGATAAAGTACATACGCAATAACAGGTTTTCCAGAAAACAATTGAAAACACAAATTGGCAATCTCTCAATTACCCATATTTGATATCTCCCACAGAACCCCAAAGCCGAGTCATTGACTCGTCCCCAAAAAGACCTATTAAGAGAAAACCCACCTCGTCCCCAAACCGAGATCTATCGACCATCACCTTTTTAAAAAAAAAAAAATTTATACAATTTTTTACAAAAATCAATCAACCATCACAAACCCAAATATCAATCAACCTTCACAAACCCATCTTCATCAATCTTCAGTTTTCATAAACCTAGATCCCTCCAACATCCAACATATATCATCCGACAAAATCCACAAAGTTTGGGAAGAGAAGCTGATGTTGAGAGAAGCTTTGGGAAGATGGCGAAGATTTGAGAAGCTGATGACGAGGGTAAAGACTGCAAAGATTTGGGAAGATGAAGCTGATGATGAGAGTGAAAAAAAGTCTGGAAAGTATTGTGGGAGAGGGCAAGACAATTTGGGGGTCAAGCTATTTATACATATCACTGAAAACTCTAAAAAATCTATTTTGTCATGAAATCCTAAAAATCTTGATCTCGATCTAATACCAACAGACAATTTGTTGCTTCTTAAAAGTCTAAATCCAATACCACATGACAATATGGACTTTTTAAAAAAATCTTAAAAGTCTTGATCAAATATCACAAAACTTATCTAACTTATTAAAAATTCTTAATACAATACCACAAAACTTTTCCTACCTAAAATTGTAAAATCTTAAACCAATACAGTCCCCCTTAGAGTCATGTCATGCTTAATATTAATAGAATTATAGAGAAGCCTCTCGGTGAGTTTTCCATTTGTGGTAGGTGATAGTGCTCTACTATTAGCAAATTAAAACTCACATAACAATATCGTATTATATATTTGATTACATTATATCATATCACATTTAAACATGTCAAACATTATATAAATAATTTAAGTTGATTTAGTATTAGAGTAAAGATTAGTAATTTGGTTATATATTCAAATCTCATAGTTCTTGCTACATTATTTTAAACCACACGAGTTTTTCAGTTAATGTGTTACTTGAGAGAACCACTCCATAATTATACACCATGCCACAGAGTGTCATAGAGATAAATATGGTAGCTAGCTAACAACTTTTTTCAATATATATATATATATACAGTCTTTCTATTATCAGTTCGAACTGATAAAAGTTATATCAGTTCCTTGTATATGAGCCACTGGATTTAAATACTTTGACTGACAAGTGCATACAGCTAAGTCAAAGTATTTAAATCCAGTGGCCCACATGTAAGGAACTGATATAACTTTTGTCAGTTTGAACTGATAATAGAATTTCTGTATATATATATATAAGATTTTGTAAGATTTAATATTCTTTGGTAGGTGGTGTAAAGTGAGTGAACTTTGTACCCAAATAATTCAGCATGAATATTTAAGGAAAGTTATAAGGATTATAACCGCAAATATCCATAAATTTATAGTGCTGGGATTCTTGTACTGTAAAAGCAAGAAATAATTATTTTGCTTTGGATATTTTTCACAAAATCACCGCAAAAATCTATTAGTCAAACAAGTATTTAAGTCACGTTTGAAATGTTTTTTTTTTTTTTTTTTTTTTTTTTTTTTTTTTTTTTTTTTTTTTAACAACAGAAAAATCTTAATCAGTTAAGATTTGGATATAAAGGCATCAGCAAAGACTTTTTCAATTTAAAAAATCAATTAATTAAATTGCCATAAATATATTGCATTCCATTTCTCCTTGTATATCTGTTCAATTCACAACTTATTAAATATCATGGGAGGTTATGTAAAGTTTAATGGTCTTCTATCCCAAAATAGAATTTCTTTTATTCCTCACAAATAAATGCCCATATAAAACACCATAACTTCATAAAAAACAAAAATTATAATAAATTTATTAGAAACATACGAAGATTAGATATTAGTAGGATTTATAATTAACATAAATTTGGTAATTTATTAAATTTAGTCAAGATTTCTAACCTTTTTTCAATTAATCCGAATTGAACTCAATAAGTGATGATCAGTGGAAAAAAAAAAAACGTGCCTTAATGTTAAAGAGTCCATGCATCGTAGGGTTAGATATATTCTCAAAAATCTAATTTGAAGCTGCAGGAACCAAAAGTATAAAAACTGGTATGGATCATAGGGGATCAATATTGCTATATATAAATCACAAGACAAGAGTAGTTTAAATTTACATATTATTGACAAATAAATAACAGCAAATAGAGCCCAGATCATGATGATCACTGAAGAAAACAAAACCCTGATGTAGTTTTCTAATATATAACAAGAAAGCCCGTGATCGAAAAGCCAAGAGAGCATAGCATATATATACACACAGTGTCTCAGCTCATTGTATAGAAAAGATGGATTCGTTTGAAGTGGTGAAAAAATGGATGGCGTGGTCAGAGGTTTTCATAAGCATGATAATGGTGCAAGTTTTCGCGACGGGGATGCAACTCCTCTCTAAAGTCATTCTCAGTCAAGGAACCTTTATTTTCGCACTGCTCACATATCGCCATGTGGTTGCTGCTCTCTGTGTTTCTCCTTTTGCTTTCTTCTTCGAAAGGTTAATTTCCCTGCTCGATCATCTTCTTCATTTACTTTTATTTTTAAGGCTTTTTGTTTTTTCTTTGTTTTGTTTTTCCAATTAGAAATTTGTTTTCCGTTCATATTTGCAGAGGTCTCTCAAAGAAATATACATGGTCATTACTTTTTTGGCTCTTCATCAATGCCTTAACCGGGTAAGTCACTTTGAATTTCATGTCAATCATAAAAGATAATGTGTTCTTTCTTTTTCTTCTTCATTTTTTTTTTTTTTTTTTTAATTTGATTTTGATTTTGGTTTTGAGGATTGATTTAATCTAATTATCCAAATTATAGTTTCATATACCCATTAATTAATTTTCAATTTTTGTTTAATTATATTCATCAAATTAATTATATTAAAAAGCAATTTTATATACGAAAATTTTAAAATGATTAAATAATACTCTACTGAATTTCTGTTGCAAACGACTCCAATGCCACCGTAAAAGCCGGACATATAATAATGTGTGAGTGAGTGTGAAAAGAGTGTGATAATGCCTTTTCAAAGGGTTTTATTTATAGGGGAAATTACACTGACACCCCTAAGATTTGGTCTAGTTGCAGCAAGATAGTGAAGTAAGGTTATTCTACAAAGAGACCCATCAAAATTAACGGTAGCTAATAGTTCTGTTAGACTGACCAAGTTTGAATTGTCTACCACCTCTTCCACGAACCATAAACCATTCATTCCAGTGATTAACTCCCATCTCTACAACTCACAAAGTTATCAGCAACAATTTCCAGAAATATTCAATTTCTACTACTGCAAACATTCACAAAACCTCTCATTTCCTTCTTTCTCTTCACAACATCAAATCACCTTTTCAAATCTATTAAAACCTGAAAACAAATAGCCCCTAAACTGATTTTACAAACCAATCATCTCTCCAAGGTATTGACCCAACTGTAATAAACAATTTGTCACCAGATTTTTCCATAGCAAACACTGTTTAGAATAAAATTTTATCCAAGATATGCTTAGAATTTTCAACAAAAATAAGAGGTAAGAAATCGAAATTAATTGATATAAACAATTTGCAGATCCATTACACACCCTTGTTCAAACCAAACAATCAAGAGATCTCTGGGTAGGTGATAATAAAACCTTTTTAATTGGCTGAAATTTTCCTTCTGCAATGATTGGAGGCTTGGAGCTTTCAATTGAGTTATGTAATTTGCTCCCTGACCAATTCACCATGAGGTCTCTCGATCTGAATCGAAGACAAGCTGGACCCATGACATAGAAAACTAGGTTTGAATATCAACAAACGGAGTCAATGGAGAGGTGGAGGAGGTGAGGCGGCTACAAACCCCTTTTCCCGATTCCATCATTCATTTCTATTTGTTATAAATATAATAACTTAAAAAGACCATAATGCCCTTACTGTGTTAAATGCTATTGGAACTCTGTTAAGTCCATGGGTCTGTTTGTAGAATAACTATATTTCACTATCTAGGTGGATCTAGGTGCACCTAAGGCCTAAGCCAAACCTCAATGGTGCCAATGCAATTTCCCCTTATTTATATTAGAATACGAAACAGATTTTTATTTTTATTTTTATTTTTATTTATATTTTTATTTATTTTTGATATGTAACAATTCAAATTCGTTTGCACATCACCTTTTAGTGGAAATAGTTGTGCACCTCCCTTCCACACTTAGTGGTTAGGGGTTCAAGTCCCACCATACACATTTTACAAGTATGTGTGGGGAGTTTTCTCCCGATTTGTGGGAGCAGCCCTCTCTCTGGTTGTGAGAGTTGTAGTCTTGTAGAGTCTGATTAATCTCATCGGGGTCCCGGCAGTAGTTGTATTTAAATTCATTTGTAAATCAGATGGTTCTAATTAAATGGTCCATTTTTTGTAATTTGCTTTGATTTTCAAATTAAATATTTTGATTCATTATTAAAAAATAATAATAATAATTAATTTTCATATTTATCTATTACATTAGAGTAACATATACCAAACTTTTTAATTTCATACTACCAGTCAATAATTTATAATTAGCATATCATTCTTTTCCGTTGTCTTATAATTCGTCTCGTATGTTATCGTAATTGAAAAAATTGATATGGAAATTTGACAATTTACATAATCTGAATTAATTTTGAAGCATGACAGGAGCCATGGGACTGTATTATTATGGACTTCGAGACACCACAGCAACATATGCTATCAACTTTCTCAACTTAATTCCAATTTTCACATTTATTTTCAGCATCATTCTTCGGTAATAATATACACTTGTTTTCTCCATATATATAAAAGCATATTTTAAATTTGTATTTAACAAGTCGTTGATATAGTTAACCAAGTGTATTTGTTTTGCAGAATAGAGAAATTAAAATTAGATACTCTAGAGGGTAAATTTAAAACATTGGGAGCCATTTTGTGTGTGGGAGGAGCATTAACAACAAGTCTTTATAAGGGTAAAGATATAATTCATTTTGGTCATCCAAAAATTCATCATAACTCTAGTAGTACTATCACAGTCAACATATCTCAGCGTCATTACTGGACACGTGGCACGTTCATGTTGCTTGGAAGTGTCATGTCTTATGCTAGTTGGTACATGGTGCAGGTATCCATTCCATGCAATGCATGCTCAATTGAATCAAATACATAAAATTTCAGTTGAAAACAATTATTATTGGTGAATGAATTTCTACATCTTTTATTGTCAACAGGTAAAATTGCAGAAAATATTTCCATTCAAATTTACATCAACCATGCTAACATGCATGGTAACATGTTTGCAATCAGCTGTGATAGGATTATGCATAGACACAAGTAAGGCTCCATGGACATTAGGATGGAATCTGCAACTAATTACAATAGTTTACTCGGTAAGGTTTTCGATAAAATTCTCATTTTTAAATTTCATTCAGCTTTTATACTTCAGGTTTAGTCTAATTGCAAGTAGATCCATTTAGTAACGACGTTTCTGAAATGTTTTTTAAGAGATATGATTGGATGCAAGTGTTTATTATGCAGGGAGCGCTGGCCACTGCTGCTACATTCTGTCTAATTACACGGGTGATTCCAAAGCGAGGACCAACTTATCCTCCGATGTTCAATCCACTTGCTCTTATTTTCACTTCCTTTTTTGAAGCTCTCATATTCGGTCAAGCTATTACTCTTGGCAGGTATATATAATATGACTTCGTTCAATCTCTCTCTCCTTTGGTTTTGTTTTTCATTTTACGGTATGAAGTTTATGCTAAATTTGGTTTATGTTTTTCAGCTTGTTGGGTTCATTTTTTATAATAGTTGGACTATATGCATTTTTATGGGCAAAAAAGAAGGAGTACAAAAAGTTCCAGGCTCAGGCTCAGGCCCAGGCTCAAGCTCAAGCTCAGGCAAATGTACAAGTAACAGTTGTCGGTGATGAAGGTTCAAGCAGGGTCAATCCCACTATAATCCCAACTTATTCACTTGAAGATCATAGCTCAACTGTTGCAGACAATGCCAAGCACTAATTGACCATTAATTATTAGATCAAATCAAACCCATTTTTACGGGTTCTTAATTAGTTACCGTTGGAAATTGTTGTATTATTGAATGAGAAAATTTGGTTAAATGTTATGACTTTTCCTAACAATGGTGTCATTTCATAAGAGTTGTACCTTTTTTATAAAGGTGGTATCCTTTCTTAAAAGATATATCTTTCCTTTAAGGACATGTCCATTCGCAAGGTTATGTGTCATTTGGAATGGCTAGAATGGCTACGAGGATGTCTATAAATATTGATGCCATCTAACTATTTTGTAATTAATTTTTTTCATTCTTGTTCTCTCCACATAAAATAAATAGTGTCTAAAGTTTCGAGTACAAAACACTGAATTGCGTTTGACGGTTCTTTAAGTTTGAAGTGTTGCTACATGAAGAACGAAATCTATCCTATGAGACAATTGTTCACAACCTTGAGCACCATTCGTAGAGGGAGCAAAATTGTCTTAGGAAAATTGTGAGTATCACAAGGCTTAATCTGGATTATTTTAATCTTTACTTCTCTACAAACTGTAAGTTTTCTGTGTTCCAATGTACTGTGATTGATTTTTTCTTATAAACTTTAAATACAAGTTATAGCATATGTAACACAGGTGAATAACAATCTTAAGACAATGCCTTTAGTTTGGATACTTATATATCGTTTTGTATTTTGGAAATATAAACACTGTCCATATATATTTAATTTGACAGTATATTTGATTATTACTACATTCAACTACTCTTAACTCTATCTCTATTATATAGAGATTGTTTTTTTTTTTTTTTTTTTTTTTTTTTTTTTTTTTTTGTAGTTACTGTTTAAATTGAAAAATTTATTGATATTTAGTGTTCGTTGTTTCACTGCATTACATTCTACGGATTTCGTATCTGTACATATTAAAATAGTACTTTCTGTATTAAATTGAATTTGTAAACTTGATTTAACAAAATTATGACATTTAATAACATTACTCCTACATTTAATGCGAGTCACGGGAAACATCACCCCACTGTATTAGAAATAAATGTTTTGGAAAATTGACCAAAAACCAACAAAAGGAAGCATTCCAGTGATGGTCCAAGTTAAGGACCTACCAATGCAAAGAAATTCAAAGGCAAATGCCACAACCATGGCAAACAAGGACATTTATCGAAAGATTGTCACAAACCAAAGAATTTCAAGATCAAGGATGCAAATGCAAATGTAACTAAAGTAGATGAAAATATATAAAACGTGTGTCTAAAACAACCTCGGGGGGGTAGGGATGGGTTGTTAATCTGATTAGTTATCAATTTTTCGGATTAATCAATATTACAAAAATTAACCCAAAACAATCAAATATAATCAATGTAATTAAAGTACGGAAAACAATAAATAACACGTTAATTGATTTACGTGAGAAACCCTCAACATGGACAAACTCACGAGTTATTCTGCTACACACGGTCTTCAAATCCACTATATGTAATTATGTTTACAACCCAGGTTGACCTCTAGTCACACCATTCTCAGTCACTAACCCACCACCACTACCCGTATGCATTTTATAGTGATTCTAGACCAAAATGCTCATGCACTACACACTGATAGTCACAAGACTTAACTCTCAATGAAGTGATCAATAACCTATGTGAATATATGACAATATCCAATATGCAAATAATCCTAGGCTACACTAAATGCTTATCTAGAGATTAAATGATGGCAATAAAATCAATCCTAGATATCAATATGTCTAAATGAATGATCATAAAGACTTAACTAGATATAGATATAAAACCTAAAATCTAGTCATTAAAAAAAAAAAAGAAAAAAAAAAAAAGCCAATTAACATAAGTTGTTAATAAACATGGCAAGGACAATAAATGCAATCAAGAAGTCCTAATCAAAATGTCTAAATGCAAAGCATAGAGACTTAGCTAGAGAGCAAAATGGTTATAAATGCTAGCTATCAAAGAAAACCACACTCAACCAACATTCAAAGTCTCAAACATGTTAAAAATAACATTAAGCAAGGAGACATGCATTTAATTAATTAGTAAATGCTAAACCTAGGCAAACATGTCATAAGAATGAAACAAAAGATTCTAAGACATGTAGCAATTATCTAGGCAAAGAAAACAAAAAAACCTATGCTTGGATGATGCTAGGAAGAAGCTAGAGGCTCATGGGAAAGTGTTTGGTTAAGTAAATGTGAGTTCTTGGGAGCTCTCTCTCTTTAGGAGTAATCTCTCTCTAACAATGTGAAATAAGAGCTCTAGGTCAACCAAGAAGAGAAAGCAACATATATATATATATAGACCTCAAAAGGAAGTGACGTCATTTTAACTTGGAAAACAAAAAAACCGTCATTATCGTTGTTCGTGCTGCGGTACGGACAGGGTGTCTGTGCTACGGTACGCCAGGCGTGTGGGCTCTAGGATCTATCGCGATGGGGGACTGCTCAAGAGGCAAGGTGCACCCACCGCGGTATGCATGGTGAAACTTATCAAAGGCGACACTTGACATGCACCACGGTCCAAGCAAGTGCACCAGCAGCGGTACCAAGGGCGGTAAAAGAAAACTTCTCCTTTTCAAATCAACAAGGCACATCTAATCTATATGCATGTTGTGCAAGTGTGAAGTGTGTGAAGAACATGCATAAGAATCAAACAAGAAACACACAAGATTATCTAAGACATGTAAATGCATGAGATGTGTATGTGTGCAATCTAAATCTCTTCAAGAGACAAGTCAAGTGATTTACCTTTCACTCTTGAAGTCACGTAGTTGCTTGAAAGCTTGCCATCGAGGACCTAAGCTACCCATTACAAACGCATCCCAAAATGTGGTTTGTCATGAAATAAGTCAATAAAAAATGAGGAACTTACAGTAGATAATATTTTAGATGGTGTCTTTGATATAAACGTTTTCGATGTTGTCTTTGAGTGTAACTTGGTTGGGAATTCCAAGGAGTGGTGTATTAACACTGGGGTTATGTGCCATATTTGTGTCAACAAATGGATGTTCACAACTTATATACAAGTGGAAAATGGAGAGCAACTATTTATGGGAAACTCTTCAACTTCCAAAGTTGAAGGTCAAGGAAAGGTGGTTCTGTAAATGACATCTAGCAAAGAGGTAACTTTAATAATGTTCTCCATGTGCCTGACATTCGCAAGAATCTCGTGCCTGCATCGTTACTTAGAAAAAATGGTTTTAAGCTGGTTTTTGTCTCGAATAAATTTATACTCACTAAAATGAGATGTATGTGGGAAATGGTTACTTGAGCAACAAGCTCTTTAAGATGAATATAATGATTGTTGTACCCAAATCTATTATTAATAATACTGATAATGTTTTTAGGAGACCCTTATTTGACTGGGAAAGGGAGCAATGAAGGGTCTTTACTAGCCTTCTTGACAATATCAAAATCTGTAGCTCTCAGTAAGACATTCTTACTTGGTCTTTTTGCTCCAATGGTAGGATTTCTGTGAGCTCTTTTCGCAGGTGCCTGGAAAACTCTACGATAGACTGTAATATGGACCATAAGTTTATCTGGAAGATATTTGTCCAGCTAAGATTGAAATGTGTCCATAAGGTTATGCAAAGGTTTGGTTTTAACCTAGGCTCTTATTCACTATGTTCGCTTTGCAATTCTGAGGAGAAATCTGTGATCATTTGTTTCTTCATTGTCATTGGACTGGTGAATTATGGCATCACGGCATGGATTTGTGGGGTGTGAATAGTGTTGTAGACAAGACTTTGAAGTAATGGGCTGGGGGGTGTCCAGGTCTCTACCCGATGGCTAGGTATGGTAGAGCTTGGAACTCTTTATTCTTTACTCTTGTTTGGACTATTTGGGAGGCTAAGAATCAAATGGTTTTCAACAATAAGTAGACCATGATTTCTCAGGCTGTAGATATGGTAAAATTGAGGGTGGTATGGTGGTTCAAGTATCTTGGGAAAGGCTCATCTGATTCGATCAGTTCGATGTTGCTTAATTGAAAGATTGCTGCACTAAGTTGAACTTGCCCAATCATCCTCAATCTTATGTTTGGTGTCTGGTGTCCCCCAACCTTTGGTGTCATGAAGTTCAACGTTGACAGTTTGGCAAGAGGAAGTCTGGGCAACACTGGTATTAGTGGAGTCTTGAGAGATTTCATATGCAAATTTTTAGGATTGTATTCCTTATATGTGGGGGTTACAGATTCCAATTCAGTGTAGATTTTAGCTATTCACAAATCTTATGAGTTATGCATTAACACGGCTGGTCTTATTGGGAAAAAGGTCACTATAGCGAGTGACTCCAAGGTAGTTGTAGGCTAGGTAAATTGCAACGGTGTTGGTAGTTTGAATCATGTTAATCTTATCTATGACATTTGAGGTTGTTTAAGTTTTCTTGGCAACACTTCAGTCATCTTCAACTCGAGATCTTCAAACTCCTTCGCGGATAGTTTGGCTAAAAAAGGCTCAAGTTTGGAAGGGGACATTATTGTGTGAGATGTCTTCTGAGTTCTCTTGTATTTTCGTTGTGTTCTGGTGTTATGGTGCAGCTGGTTTCTTGCTCATTTTTCTGTGATCTTTGTGGCTTCAGGTTTTCGTTTTGTGCTCTATTGTTTTGTCATGTGTCTTCTTTCTGTTGTTGTTCTTTCGTGTGATGTTGTTTGCTTTGTGTGAAGAAGCAGCTTGCTTTCTTGGTTTTTCCTCTATTTTTGTTTTGGTCAGGTGTTGTTTTGCTTTTCTGGGTTTGTTTTGGCCCTTTTTCGACCTTGTGGTTGTCTGTTTGTTGTTTGTTATGTTTGTTTTAGTTATATATGATTTTTGCCGTTCAAAAAATAATAATAATACTAATAATGTTTCTTATGCTTACTTGGTGAGTCTTTTGAAATTTAGCATGGTAGATTAGAACATATTAATTATGATACCCTACGTAGATTAATTAATTTAATTTAATTTCAAATTTTGAATTTGATACTAATCACAAATGTGAGACTTGTGGGGAATCAAAGATGACTAGAACACCCTTTCATTTTATTGAAAGGAGTACTGAACCTCTAGAATTAATAACATACTAATATATGTGACTTAAAATTTGTGTAAACTAGAGATGGCAAAAAGTATTTTATTACTTTTATTGATGATCGTACACAATACTGTTATGTATATTTGCATAGAAGCAAAGATGAGGCAATTGAGATGTTCAAACATTATAAAAATGAAGTTGAGAATAAACTTGGCAAGAAAATAAAGGTAATAAGATGCGATAAAGGTGGTGAATATGAGTCACCTTTTGAGGAGTTTTGTAAAGAACATGGAATTATTCACCAAACTATCACTCCTTATTCACCTCAATCAAATAGTGTTACGAAACGCAAGAACCTTGCTTTAAAAGAAATGATGAATATCTTGTTGTTAAGTTCAGGGTTACCTTAATTATGGGGGGAAGCCTTATGATCGCACTATTTATATATATATACATATATAGCCCGCCTTTTCCTATGTTTTGCGCTCGCTTGTCGGGTAAAACCGGTTATCTAACATGATAAATAAGTGATTTCAGATCATTAAGTCCAAGGTTGGTGTTTAACGATAAAAAGGAAGTTTTGAATGCGGAATAGGAGGAAAAAGAGTCAAAAGTTAAAGAATTTTCAGAGAGTCAGTTGACATCTCAGGCGACATCACTATCTCGCCTCACACCTCGCCTAGATCACTGCTTTAGCTTCTTCAATTATTCGAGAGCGAGGCAACTTTCTAGGCAAATTCATCATCTCGCTTGAAGTCATGAAATCTCCCCAGTGAGCGAAGCGACATTCCAAGAGACTTCAATATCTTGCTCCAATCTCGCTTGGGCCATTGACTTGAGAAGTGTTACATCTCTTAGAGACTGAAACGACATCCTAGGCAACATTCATCATCTCGCCTGACATGTCACCGCACCCCCTAATTCATTTACCATCAACTTTCAGAGAATGAGGCGACTTTCCAAGCGAGTTTGTCATCTCGTCCTAGATCTTGCTTCGGCCTTTCCAGCTTAGTAAGTTGTCCTTGTTTGTGACCTAATCCTCTCCCACTATAAATATATTTCATTATGATTCTCTTTTATCACCCACCACAGCCACTAACCTAGTTTTTACTCTTTTTACATATTTCTCATTACCAACACAAGACACCATCATCATAGATCTAGAAATCACCTTACCATATCTTAAACCTTTTCCATACTCTTACATCATCCATTCTTACAAACCCAACACCATCATTTCCATCCATTTGTGGAGAGTACAAGGAAGGAGAAGAAGGATCCAAGACAAGCATACAAGAGAAGCTCTCATGACCAGTTTGGGTTTTCTCTACAACTTTTCTTCCTCTCTTTATCTTCCATTAATATATAACTAAACCTTCATCTAAGGAATTGATGAAACCAAATTTGATCACTCTTTGTAATTAAGTAGTCTATTTCTATAATCAATTTAACTTAGTCTCATTTACTGTATTAATTGTATCTCTTCTACTTATTCATGATTATTGTGACCTCAATTATGTGGATCAGTGGTTTAGATTATTATCTATGAGACTTGGGTTTATTTGTGATGACCTTTCCATTTAGTACCAAATCACATGCTTGGTAATTGAGAAATTGATACATGCATGACCTTGCTTCTTAATTTGGCTTAAAGTTTTTGTGAAATCTTGGGTTTTTGACTAAGTTTGACACGTGACCTTGTGTGAGCAAGGAAAGAATCCTAGCACTTCATTTTTAAAATCTTGAAAACAAGCCCTAAAGTTAGATTGATAAGCTAATGAGACTATCTTAACAACATTGAGTGTTCTTAGAAGGTTGCATCGACTCCCTAGTACTTCTTATTATATATTCCATCCCTTCTGTGTGTTAAGCTTAGTTTAGTTTTAAGTTACAAGTTTGCAATTAAATTATTTTCAAAGAATCCAATTGTTTTCCAAAATCCAACATTATGCAATTTAACTTTCACACTTAGAGTAGGTTTTCTAAACCAATTAGCTTTAACCAATAGAATTCCTGATCCTTGTGACGAACTTTTATTTAATTGAACAAAATTTACTGCATCACTTACTTTTCGCAAATTACATTCTCAACAGGTGCCTCATAAAAAAAAAATAAAAATAAAAAAAAAATAAAAAAAAAAAAAAAAACTAAAAAGATACCTTATGAATTATGGAAAGGTCGAAAGCATTGCTATAAATTCTTAAAAGTGCGGGGGTGTCTTGCAAAGGTGGTGGTTCCTAACCGAAAAAGTTAAAATAGGACCTAAGGCCATATTGTGTATTCATTGGTTATGCTTATAACAGTAGTGCATATCATTTTCTTGTTCATAAATTTGGGATTCATGATGTGCATGTTAATATGATTGAATCAAGGAATGCTATATTCTTTGAAATCCTCGAAGCAAACGTGTATTGCTTTATCCATAATGGAATCTGAATTTATTGCTTTGGATAAAGTAGAGGAAGAAGCAGAATGGCTTCGCAATTTTTTGAAGGATATTCAAAGTTGATTAAAACTTGTGCCCGCGATATGTATTCATTGTGATATCCAATCGACAATTGGAAGGGCAGGAAGTCATATGTATAACGGTAAATCTCGGCATATTCATCGAAGACCATTGCTCTCGAATGGAATTATTTCCATTGACTATATAAAGTCAAAAGAAAATATTGTGGGTCCACTGACAAAAGGTTTAAGTAGAGAGAAAGTGGAAAGTTCATAAGGGGAATGGGCTTAAAGCCAATAAATAATTAAGAGTCACCATAGTAGCCACCCAATCTAGTTGACTAGAGATCCTAAGATCAATGTTCAAAAGGAAAACCGAACTATTTTGTGACTTAGTAGCACTGAGGAGACATTACTCCTACCCATTTTAATGATGAGACAGTGCACATCATTCGCGAGACTCAGGATAAGTTACACTTTTAATGACTTTTATAACTTGGTATGTACAAGTGGGGTATGTGCTGGATACTCATCATAGAAATCACCTATGTGAGTGGAAGAGGCCGCTTCTATGAGAATTGAAGGATGAATTCTCTGAAACACTCATGAATCGGGTCGTGTTCAAGGCCAAAACGAACACAAACGTGATAACCAACTATGTTAGAAAGGGTACTGTGTGGTTTCTATTGTCTTGGTTTATACAAATGGTTGACAATTCAAAGACATCATGTCCATTGATTAGCTAGTAAATTTGATAGTTTCTCACTTGGGAAAATTCATGGCCAATACACTACAAGAAATTTGACCTTTCGCAACGTGCAAAATGCATTGCGAAAGGTTTCGCAACGCACGCTCGTACGTTGTTGATACACTGTTGCAAAAGTCTGATAACTTTTCACAACGCGCCATGCATGTTGTCTTAGAACATCACAACGTACTAATTGCGTTGTGAAAAAACATATGTTGTCGTAGACATTTAACGCAACACGCTATAGACGTTGTTAAATGTTTAACGCAACGTGCATTGTACGTTGTCTTAGAATATCGACAACGTACTAAGTGCGTTACGGAAGAGACGCACATTGTTGTAGATATTTATCGCAACGCACATTGTACGTTGCCTTAGGCCATAAAAATAAATAAATAAATAAATAAAATGATCCCATACCACCCATTGGGCTCCCTCTACTAGGCCCTAACACTATCAGGCCTCCAATCTATATGACCATGTTTATTAAATCTCACAATTATTTGCTTGGGTTGGGAGTTGAACCCGAGACAGTGAAGACAGTGAGGAGTGACTTTACCATTTTGCTGGAAGCTTAACTTTGCTAAATAATGCATAACTATTTATATATATCATATATATATGCTACCAATCTGTTTTTTTTTTTTTTTTTTTTTATAATTAATAATTTATTAAAAAATATTAATTTTATTAATTGGTCATATAAACTCATTCTAGTAATCTTTGTAATTATTTTGTATGATAGAGACGATATTAAAAAAAAAAAAAACGTTTAGTGTAGCATTTAATTAAACTATCTTTTTTTATTTAAAATCAAACAATTGGGTTAGAGTCTATCAAAACTTAATGATAACAAACGTTGTAAACTCAGAACTCGAAAATGAAATTCCCACTACATGGAAGAGGTCTAGCTGCCCCACATTTTACTATGATAGTCAAAAGTGAGGCCTGAATGCTTGAATCTTTATCACAAAATAACAGGGGATGGGTCAAACCACTTTACTTATGGTTGTTGTGTAGTTTTAATAATTATGAACATGTCATGATGTTTGGGTTTCTAAAGATTAAAAAAAAAAAAATCGAAATGCACAAGTCAACAATTGATAAAAATGTTCTTACGACAACGTGCATGTAATATGTGTGTAACGAAATATTTGTATTTTTCACAATGCGCATCCAATGATTGCTAAAGAGTTTCTACGATAACGTGTATTACATTTGTGTTGCTAATATTAGTCTTTCACAACGTGTATGACATTTACAACAACATGCATGACTTGTGTGTTAGTAAATATTTGTCTTTCGCAACACGCATAACAGGTGTTTTAAATATTCATTTCGAAACACACACGACATCTATGGCAACGTGCATGACTTGTGTGTTTCTAAAACATTAGTCGATCTTTTGCAACGCGCATGACATGTGTTACTAAATATTAGCTTTTCGCAACGCGCAAACAAATAATTGCTAAAAAGTCTCTCATAATAACGTGCATGGTATGTGTGTTGCGAAATATAAGACTTTTCGTAACGCGCATAATATGTGTTGCTAAATATCAACCTTTCACAACACATAAACCAATAGTTGCTAAAGATTCTCTTAGAACAACGTGCATGCTATGGGTGTTGCGAAATATTAAACGTTTTCGCAACGCACATGACATACGTGTTGCGAAATGTTTGACTTTTTCGCAACATGCAAATAATCGTTGTTAAAGAGTATCATATGGCAACGTTCATGATGTGTGTGTTGCCAAATATTAGATTTTTAACAACATGTTTGTACGTTGCTAAAAACGCACTTATAGCAACGTACACAAACTTAATGAAATAACAATGACAACGTGCATCTGTTGTGTGTTGCCATATGTGCTCAATTATTGGCAACATTCGCATGTACGTTGTCGTAAGTGGTTTTAACAACACACATTTTTTACGCGTTACGATAAATGACTTTTGGCAACGTGCTTTACCTGCGCGTTGCAATAGATGACTTTTAGCAACGTGCGCATCCCGCACGTTGTCTTTTGAATGTTGCTAAAAGTGAAATTTCTTATAGTGATAGCTATTTATCCCAATGCATTACCTTTTGATTATTCTCGAACAAGTGTCTGTATTGTCATATGTATGGTATTCACCCAATTTTTGATTCATGTAGGGGATTGTTGGAAATTGTTGTATTAATGAATGAGAAAATTTGGTTAAGTGTTGTGATTTTTCATAACAATTGTGTTATTTCATAAGAGTTGTGCCTTTTTATAAAGATGTATCATTTCTTAAAATATATGTCTTTCCTTTAAGGACATGTCCATTTGAAAGGGCATGTGTCATTTCAGAAATAAGTGACATTAATAGAAGGAATGCAATAAATTAATAAAAAAATAATAATCAAGAGAGAGAGGGAGAGGAAGATGAAATGGGAGAAATGAATAGAATAAATGCAATAAATTGAATAATATATATTAATTATAGACACTTGGTAACTTATAATAAGATTAATGCTACATTACCCAAATTTGGTGCTTAAATGATGTGGCAATACTCTAGACCATTCATTTAAATTGTATTAGATTTGCATGATTTAAATGGATGGACTAGGGTGTTGCCACATCATTTGGGCAAATATATACATTGAATATGATAAGAAATCAAAATAAAGAGAGGTAGAGAAAGATGAAATGAGTGAAATGAATGGAATACATTGAATATGATAAAAATCAAAATAAAGAGATGTAGAGGAAGATGAAATGAGTGAAATGAATTAAATACATAAATATATAAATGGAAGTATATAATGCATAATAATGATAAACATTTGTCAACTTCTATGATATTTTTATATATGATATTAAATAGATGAAAAAATAGGAAACAAAATTATGATAACACATATCGCTTTCTCATAAGAAGAAACTATTTTTATATTATATTATATTATATTATAATATGATATGAAATTTATATAATGTTATATCCAAAAAAAAAAATTATTAAACTGATGAAAAAAAAAACATATTAATAAAATTAAATAGATAATATGTGTTGCTTCCTCATGAGAAAAGACTATTATTATACAAAACATATTAATAACATTAAATAGATAATATGATACTATTTTTATATGATATGATTTCATAATATGTTAATATGATATGATATGTATATAATGTTATATAAGAAAAATTAAATTAAATTAAATTGATGAACAATTTTTTTTTTTTTAAAAAACATATTAATAAAATTAATAGATAACGTACATGTGTCGCTTCCTCATTAGAAAAGACTATTATTATATTATTATATAAAACATATTACTAACATCAAATAGATAATATGGTATGATATAATATGATATGATTGTTATATATATGATATGATAATATGAATTATTTGATGCCCCCAAGGGTGTAGCTCAGTTGGTAGATTGACGAGTTTGGGGTTTGGGGTTTGGGCAAATGACTCCCAAGTCAGTGGCTCGAATCCTACCAATGGTTAAAAGCTTAAAAAAAAAATATCTGGTCTAGTTAGGTGGATAGATAGATACTGTCAAAAAAAAAAAGAAGAAGAATTATTTAATTATTTTATAAGCATTAAATAAGATGATACATGGTTGCTTCTAGTTAAAAAAGACTATTATTGTTTTATATATGATATATGATATGCTTAATTATATATAAAGATAAATAAATAAAATTAAAAAATAAAAATTAAAAAATAAAAAACTATCATCATGCTTTAGGGATAAAAAAGTTTCATTCAAACAATTGCAGTTCTGACAATACTTGGCTAGAATATGATTTCAAACGTAGAAAGATATATTTACATTTATGTTCATTATAAAAGTGAAAACAATAAATTCCACATCACATGTCTCCCTTTCTATATTACGGGAAATTATCAGTAAATTCAAATTATAAACAAATCAACAAATGTGAATGGTGCTATGTCTTTCTTTATCAAGTTGTCGTGTCAAACTTATTTTTCTTTCACTTAAAAAAAAAAAAAAAAAAAAAAAAAAAAAAAAGCCATGAATATCTTTGCAATCACTTTGCAAATGTAATAGTACTTTTCAAGGGCACAAAGCTAATATAATATGAAACACTCTTCACTGTATATTAACAATTTAAGATCACTAAAATAAAAATAACATAACTTAAACAAAGCTTAAATCATCAGGTATATGTAGCAACTTTAATGCAATCACCATCTTTCATGGTGAAGTACAATCACCAAGCCAATCAACATATGTATTATATGTTCTTCTGAATCTAGAATTTCTTAAACCCACATAAATTAAACATAATCAGAATCTATCTAAAGCTCATCATCACATTATATAACATTGAAATTGCGTAAGTTGGAAAGACGCCAAAACTTAATAAAAGCTCAAAAGGAGACAACCCAAAATTTGTATAACTTCTGTTAGGGGAATAAGAGTGACGTATCTCTCGCACTCGCCTATGCAACACAAACCTTTGAATTCATCCATAAGTATTCAAGGCTTCATTTTATAGAAGAGAAATGGTTTACAATTAGAATGTAATAAAGATCTTCTTTTTGGTAATAATTATTTATGTTAAGGATTTTTAAGATAAAAAATGCAGAATGTGGTATTGTTTGGATTCTTACTTGTCTTATATACTTTTCATTTTCCTTATACTGTTTCTTTTGAGTGGGATGTAAAACCATTATTTAACTTGAAAAGATCAAAGGTACTACGTTGATATAAATGAAAATAGAATTAATTCTCATTAAATCTAGAAAATCAACAAACCATTATTTAACTTGAAAATATCAAAGGTACCCTGTTGACATCAATATAAATAGAATTAATTCTCAATAAATCTAAAAAATCAACTGAACCTAAAACACTATTATATTAGCTGGATCTAGAAAATTAATTTGTGAATATATTAAAATTTAAGGTAAAACTACTCTAACTCATTGTTGGAGGTTTTTTGATTTAAATATATGTATAGTTATATAATTTATTTAAAATAATTTAAATATGTTTATATAATTCAAAATAAACTCATATATATATATATATATATATATATAATTTGAAATAAACTCATATTTAATAATAATATATCAAAACAGATTTATGAAAAAGAAAAAGAAAATAAGAAAACAAAAGGAAAAAAAATTCAAAAAAATGAGATTTTTTCTATCTTTTTTTCTTTTTCTTTTTGAATTTTTACCCTTTTCAATTTTCTGGGTTTTTTTTTTAATCAAATTGAAATAATTTTTTTTTTCAAAAGGACAAAATTTTTTTAAAAAATAATAATAAAATACGGGCTTTGATTTTTTGGGTTTACTTTTGTTTCCTTATTTCAATTTAATAAAAAAAATTAAAAAAAAATAAAAAAAATTAAAAAAAATAAAAAATAAAAATAAATAAATAAATAAAAACCCTAGAAAATCAGAGCTCATAAATTGAAAAGGGAAAAAATTCAAAAAAGAAAAAGAAAGAAAGAAAGAAAAAATTCCTTTATTTTTTTTTAATTTTGTTTCCTTTTGTTTTCTTATTTTCTTTTTCTTTTTCATAAATCTGTTTTGATATATTATTATTAAATATGATTTTATTTCAAATTATATATATATATATATATATATATATATATGAGTTTATTTTAAATTATATAAAAATATTCAAATTATTTTAAAACAAATTATATAACTATATATACATTTAAATCAACAAACCTCCAACAATGAGTTGGAGTAGCTCAATTAGTTAGAGCTGGTTGCTTTTAACCATAAGGTGTTTTAAATTTCCTAAATATTTAATGGGGCTTAAGAGTAATTGTTAGAGGGGCATTTCAGTATTTTCGCATCCTTATGGGTAAAACCGTCTTGTTGACACTTCCATTACTAAAAGTACTGTTTTACCCCTGGACCAGTTAACTTTGACTAACCATTGATTGATAAAGGGACCTTTTTGATGCATTTCCAAAAAGATGAGGACTAAAGACCCTAATACACGTAAGTCGGGTAAAAAAGTGAAGTTTCCTTAAAAGATAAGGACGTCCCCAAATATATTTTGGGGGAGATGGTGGGGGTACCTCCCCCCAAACCCAAAACCCCATTTCCCCCAAATAAATAAATAAATATATATATAATTTTTATTTTTATTATATATAAAAATTGTAACAATTAAAAAATATATAAATTATAATATTAACATTAACATGAGTCATTGGATAGTGGTTGTAATATTAACATTGTATTTTGCGATTATTTTGTATTGTATTTTGGATTTTGTATTATATTTTTATTACTTTTTGGATTGAATATTTTAACAGTATCAAATTAAAAATTGGAATGTTTCGATTTCAAATTTCGAATTGAAATTGTAAAGAAATGGGGGAAATGGGTTTTGGGGGTGGGGGAGGGGGGACCTGCCCCCAAAACGCCCCCACCCCCAATCCCCTCAAATGGATTTTGGGGGAGGTGGTGGGGGGAGGTTTGAGGAATGGGGGTGGGGGTGGGGGTACCCTCCCCCGCCCCATTGGGCCCCCACGCCCATCCCTAGTGATTAGATACACAACTACATGGATTGGTATATAAATACAAAGCAACATCCAAACAAAATTTCAAGGTGTGTTTGGTATGACTTTTCAAGTATGGTTTCTAAAGTAGATCTTTTTGTAGTTGAACTTTTAACAAAAAAAAAGCTTTTGGTTGTGTAAATTACAAAAAAGGTGTTGACAATGTATTTATAATGAAAGAGTTATAGTAGAATATCTAAGATTTATAATTAAAGAGTAGTCGAAACAATTCATATGTTTAAAAAAAAACTCAAAAAAAAGCTTTTTGGAAAATTCGAAATTTTGGACTTCTCCAAATAGACATAAAATGGATTTTATAAAGGATAATCGAGACAATTCGTATATTGAAAAATCTATTTTGAGTTTTGCTAAACAACTTAAAAATAGCTTCTAGCATTGGAAAATCATTTTTGATCCTTTCAAAAGCCATACCAAACACACTTAGGGCCAGTTTGGTATTGCTGTAACTTTTATAATAATCACTGTTAGCTGTGCTGAAGGAATAATCAGCTGTAAAGTTATACTTTTTAAACTACTGTATATCTTAAAAGCAGTATATGTATGCTTGGTAATTTTATTTCAAAAGTGCTGATATTAGTTACAATGACTAAAATAGACATGATTTTATAACCTTAATTTTTTTTTCATTAATTATATATATTAAATCAATATTTAAGTAGAATATTTAAATTAGAAAAAAAAAATCCATAAGAATAATAAAAATATTTTTAAAAGGTTTTATAAATCAAATCAATATTTAATTATAATCTTTAATTTTAAGATGAAATAAGGTATATAAATGATTTTAATTTGATTTCATAAGGATAATATTGATATTTTAAAAGATTTATTAAATGTTGAACTAGATTATTCCATAATCACTTTCAAAAAGTAATCTCCTACCTACTTCTCAAAATCATTGTCAAAACTTGTCAGATTATGAATTAATTAATTTTAAAAGTTTACCAAACATCATTTTATGTCAAAATTATAAAACAAGCTGATTTTAATTTCTCAAAAGCAATACCAAACTGGCCCTTAGAACTCCTCTGGTAATTAACCTTGATAAAGAAAACCATTTTTATATTTTTACAATAAATCAAAGCTTTTGGAAGTGTTACCATTTTATATTATCTTGGTCATCAATTTGAACGAGAAAACACCAAAAGAGATTAGTGGAAAATGGTCCAGTACATAAGCCGGCTTTAACCGCCAAAGTCGTGTTTAGAGAGAGAGAGAGAGAGAAAAGCATGGCTTATGTTAATGAAATGAAATTGGATTGAAGAGGACCGACAACATCATCAATGTCGGGTAGCGTGGGATGCAATAATTGGTTGCCTGCTAAACTTACGAGGCTCTCTTCTTCTCTTCTCTTCTTTTCTCTTCTCTTTCCACCTCACAGATTCTCTCACCCTCCTCTCATCTACTGACTTTTCTGTCGCCGGATTTCTCGGTCTTCGTGATGATCTCAGTCCCTTTAATTTTGCTTCTCTCTCTCTCTCAAACACTCTTTTATCCATCTAATATACTACCTAGTAGGCTAGTATCAAGAAACGTAAAAACGTTTTCATATTTTTATGTATATTGTTTTAATACTTTTTATTAATATTTTTCTAGTATTTTGTTTTCTTCTTCTATTTTTTTTTTTTTTTGAATGTACAACAACTACTGAGATCCTGTGAGGATTGGACACTATTAACATAGCCCGGACAACTACTCCCACAAGAGGGGAGAGGACACCCACACATGAGGTGGCACAAGAAAATAATAGGTGTATATATATGTACACGGTGTCAGGCGTTGAACTGTGGTGGTGGAGTCTCCCTTTGGAGAGTCACACCACATTGACAAGAGGCCCAATGGCATTTTGTTTTCTTCTACACTATCATTCTTTTTTCATGTTTTCGTGCATCTCAAGGTCCTTCTAGTTCCATCTTCTCTCTCTCTCTCATATTATTATAAAGATTTTAATTATTAAAAGTTTAATGCCAAAACTCTCACGACACGACACGTGTTAAGGTGAGGTGGAGATTATATAGATATATAAATATAGATTATTTAAAGTTTAATTAAAATTTTCTATGTTTTTAGAATTTTAGCTAGATTTTGCTGCTTTAGTAAATTTTTACATTAATTTCCGTCGACAGATAAAGAGAGCCCAAATCAAGATGATCACTCAAGCAAAAAAACCCATGTGTAGTGTTTTCAAAAATATGTATAAGAAAAAGGCCGGCCAGTGAAAACTAGGCAAAGAAAACATACAAGTGTCTGCGCTGTCACACACACGCAGAGTGATTCAAGATGGGCGTGTTTGAAGTGGTGAAGAAATGGATAGGTTGGTCAGAGGTATTTGTAAGCATGATAATGGTGCAAGTCTTCACTACAGGGATGCAACTCCTCTCCAAAGTCATTCTCGGTCAAGGAACCTTTATTTTCGCACTACTCACATATCGTCATGTGGTTGCTGCTCTTTCTATCTATCCTTTCGCTTTCTTCTTCGAAAGGTTCGCCTGCCCTTCTTCTTCTTCATCTATTCTTTTTTAGGGTTTGTGTTTTTTCTTTGTTTTTTCTTAGTTTTATTTTTTAGGGTTTTGTTTTCTGTGTTTATCTGATTATATATATATATTTTGGTATTTGCAGAAGTCTCTCCAAGAAGTTTACATGGTCATTGCTTTTTTGGCTCTTCATCAATGCCTTAACTGGGTAATTCACTTTAAATTTCACGTCATTCAAAAAGTTTATTTTTTATTTTTGGATATAATTAGTTTTTTTTTTTTTTTTTTTTTTTTTTGAAAGAGATATAATTTGTTTTCACTTTCATGATTTTTGGTTTGAGCAGTGATTGATTTTATCTAATTATTCCAATGATAGTTTCATGCCCATCAAGTCAAATTTTAGAACTTCCAATGAAAAAAATCAAATCTTAGTAATTCAATTATAATATAGAAACCTCAAATCATTTCGACGCTAGAACTACTCAAATGACAACATAAAATGCGGATGCATGTGTGGGTGTGATAAGATTGTGAGCGAGGAGTTTTAATTATATTAGTATACGAAACAGTGTTTATTGAGTGTTTTATGTTTACATATTTATAGCATGCCATTTGATTGTAATTTGTAAATCAGACGGTTATGATTAAGTCATTATTTGATCCTGCTATATTCTTTTATTTCAAGCTCTAGTACGCAAATTAATCATGTATGCATCTTTCAATGTGACATTTCTTATTTTACTTTGATTTTCTAATTACATTTTCATTCATTATTTTATTACAAGAAAATTTTAAATGGAATGGTCACATCATGTTATTTGTATGCCCGTCCAATTACGAATGTGTTTGCCAACAGATTTTTATATAATTTTGATAAACAAAAACATAATCAGCGTAATATATTAGAGTCGGTTCCTATATTTTAATTTATAAATCAATTAATCTGATATTTAAATTTGGAATTTTACATCATTTTATGTATTTTGAAGGATGACAGGAGCCATGGGACTGTATTACTATGGGCTTCGAGACACCACAGCTACCTATGCTATCATTTTCCTCAACTTAATTCCAATTTTCACCTTTCTTTTCAGCATCATTGCCCGGTAATATATAATTTTTTTCCCAACTTATAATTTTTTTCTTTATCATGATAATTTTTTATGTACCACTTGAGATGACGGAGACTTGAACTCGAGACATTGTCAAGCTAAATGAGTGTTCTTTATGTTTTGTAGGGTAGAAAAATTGAGATTGAATACCATAGAAGGTAAATTGAAAATATTGGGAACAATCTTGTGTGTGGGAGGAGCATTGACAACAAGCCTTTATAAGCGAAAAGATTTGATTCATTTTGGTCATCCAAAAATTCATAACCCTAATGTCAAAGTCAACCTATCTCAACATCGTCACTGGACACGTGGCACGTTTATGTTAGTGGGAAGTGTTTTGTCTCTTGCGTCTTGGTTTATGGTGCAGGTCAAATTGCAGAAAATATTTCCATTCAAATTTACATCAACCATGTTAACATGCATGGTAACATCTTTGCAATCAGCAGTGATAGGATTGTGCATAGACACAAGTACGGCTTCATGGAAATTAGGATGGAATTTGCAACTAATTACGATAGTTTACTCAGTAAGATTTCCTATAAAATTATCATTTTTAAAATTCCATTCATGTCATGTAAGGTTTAGCAATTTTTCTTTCGTAGGCACACAATATACGCATATTTATAATATATTAATACACATTATCACACTTTTGCTATATAAGAAATATAACTTCAATCATAATAATACACATGGCAAAAGTGTGGTGATGTACATTAGTAGTACACAAGGCAAAAGTGCTGTGATGTACATTAGTATACTATAAATATGCCTAATTGTGCCTACTAGAGAAAAATTGTAACGTTTAGTCTGATTGCAAGTAGATCTGTTTAGTAACGGCATTTTTGACATTTTATACAGGGATCACTGGCCTCAGCTGCTACATTTTGTGTGATGACATGGGTGATTCCTAAGAGAGGACCAACTTATCCTCCGATGTTCAATCCACTAGCTCTCATTTTCACTGCTTTTTCTGAAGCTCTCATATTTGGAGAACCTATTACTCTTGGATGGTACTTTTTTTATCATGTCATCATGACACAATTCCGTATAAACACGGTACGGCACGACACGACCCTATAATTACTGGGTTGTGTCGTGCCTTGTTATTATGGAATATATATATATATATTCTTTTAAATTCTCATTTTTATGCTAATTAAAAAACATTGGTTGATGTTTTCAGCTTGTTGGGTTCAGTTATGATAATTGTTGGATTATATGCATTTTTATGGGCAAAATCGAAGGCGTACATGAAAAGTCAAGCACAAAAAAATGTACAAGGTGAAGCTGATCAAAGCACGGTAGGTGTTGGTGAATGTTCAACAATGGTCAAGTGATCACTCAAGTCCAAGACCACAACGATCCCAGTTTCTTTTAAAATCAGACATCGATTGTGAAAAAAAAATATTAAATTAATAGTTAAATCATTTTATATAAAATTTATTCTTATTTTTAAGATGTAAAAATGTTGAATAAATTTTTGTATTTTTATTATTATGAGTTTTTGGTATTCTGATTTGTATTTTGTACTAGATATGTTTACTATTAATTAGACATGTAGAATGGGTTGAGTCGGCCTAGACATGGTCCGACGCATTACTACACGACATGACCCTATTAATTGTGTTTGTTTATGTGTTTGAGTTTGGTCTATTTAACAGGTATTTGATATTTGTTTTGCTGGATAGAAAATAGAAAAATCAAGATTGTATAGTGCAGAAGTAAAATTTAAAACAATGGGAGCCATTTTGTGAGCGGGGGAGGAGCATTGACAGCAAATCTTTATAAAGGCAAAGGTCTTGTACTTTTCCTCACCATGGAAAATCTTAGGCCTCCAATAATTCCCTCTTAGCTCATTAATTTAACCACAATTTTCTGTCCTCTTCTGCATTAGGTTGGTCATTTTCACTAATCAAAGCAAGCATGGACACATCATCATCACCACCCCATTGTGCACCGTATCAAGAAAATTATGTTACGTCCATACGATTAGGTTTAACATTCATCTGGATCTGAATTCTCAACTTAAAAGTGAAAATGGTCTATGCTTAACAGTTAGCTAGCTAGATAGGAAGAAAAAAAACCCCGAATATTCCTATAACTCCACAACCTATAACATATAGTATATTTGACAATTTAGGAAGCATTTTCAGTACGTGTTGTCATAAAATCATATATTCTATTGTTGGAAGCCAATATCATATCAACAACAATATTGGTATCTAAAAATCTTACATTGGCAAGCTGGGGCTAGTCTACTAACTTGTTTATATATATCATACGTGTTATTTAAGAATCTATCAATTATTGATCTGATTTCAGAAGATCATGATCATATGGAAGATCTTGATCAATTATTGATCTGAAATCAGATCAGTCATGATTATCTAATATATCGTGGGTATTTTGTCTTAATTCTCCTTCAATAATAATAGAGAGAGGTCATATAGCTGGCTAGCAAGATAATACATTTAAAAGTGCTTAACAAATAAGCACCTCACAGTTATATATATATGATCTACTAGCTCCACGTCTCCACTTGTGTTAACATCAAAATCATATTTCTTAGAATGAAGAAAACCCATTTTGTGAGAAGTTGCATGTTTCTAAGAGCTTTTCAGCTTCCTCATTCGTGTGTAGTAAATGTCATAACTAAAAACATAGCTAATAAAGAAGTACTTTACAGGAAGAAAAAAAAAAGTGAATTTCATTCACCTATTGTACATAAGTCTCGGTTTGATTGCAAGTAGATCTATTTTGTAACGATGTTTTTAACACGTTTTTTAAGAGATAATTTCAGATAAGAGTGTTTATTGTGCAAGGAGTGCTGACCATAGCTGTGACATTTTGTCTAATTACATGGGTGATTCCAAAGAGATGACCAATTAATCCTCCGATGTTCAATCCACTAGCTCACATTTTCATTGCTTCTTTTGAAGCTTCTCATATTTGGAGAAGCTATTACTGTTGGATGGTATTTTTTATGTTTTTTTTTTTTTTTTTTTTTTTTTTTTTCATTTCATCACAGCACAATTCCGTATAAACACGGTACGACACAACTCTTCAATTATTGAGTTGTGACGTGCCTTGCTTGTACGGAATCATGTCTCAGTTGCTGCTTTTTTTTTTTTTTTTCTCATTTTTATGCTCTAAAATTGATGCTAATTAAAAAATAATAATTGGTCGATGTTTTCAGCATGTTGAGTTTAACTAAAGTAATAGAATATTATAACTTTCAACGTCAACAAATTGTTTTTATGGTCAAAAAGTACAGAGAGAAATCTTAAGACTTATGAGAGATTGAATGAATGTACGGTGCCGGCCTTGGGTCGGTGCACCAAGTGTAACCGCCCCGAGTCCATGCTGAATGGGGTCCAAAATTTTTAGTTATAAGTTAAATATATAATAGTGAAGAAGAGTGACGATGGAGAAAGAAATCTGCCAAAAATACGAAAAAACTCTCTTAAAAAACATCTCTCCCAACCTAACCCTAACCCTCTCTTCGTCGCTTCCCTCAGTCCGTCGCCGTCTTCTTGCCGTGGCAGCGGGAGACGGCGGCGATGGCGCCCTCCCTTGGGCGCTCTTCTTCCTCCCGCCAGGCCTTCCCGTCAGTTGGGTGTTTTTTGCGGCTGCTACGACGGCCCCGGTGGTCGATCGGCCGTCTCTCTCGCGCCACCACCGAGCGAGCCCTTTTCCTTTCGACGCCGGCAGCTGTTAGATCGGCCGATCCTCTTGGATCTGGCCAGATCTAGGATTCTCGGGTGTTAACTTCGGTGTGAGCTGTCTGATCGGTGTTCCTTGCTCGTCGGCCCGGTCCTCTCCTCCGGAACATCTGCCGGCAGCCGTGAATCTCCTCCTCTGCTGATCGGAGTTTGGTTTGGTCGGCATGTTTCAGTCCTCCTTGTGAGGCAGTTTATTGTTTTTTAGTTTAGTTGTCTTTGGTAGTTGTAGTTGTTGTTACAGTCCCTCTCACGTTTGTGAGTGGGTGTTTGGGTGTTCAGTACCTATCCCGTTTGTGGGTGGGGTTTTGGTTTGTTACAGTTCCCTCTCCCGGTTGTGGGTTTGGGTTCTCTCTCCCCATTGTGGGAGCTATAGTCTGGGCTATTCCCCGTTGTATAATCCCGATGGTCCCAGTTGTTGTGGATGGCTGGATCCGGTATCCAGTTGCTTTGGTTCCCACCTGTGTGTGGGTGGTGTTTCCCCCGTTTTGTGGGGTTAGTTCTGAGTTGTGCTTGTGTCTTCACAGGCGGTGTTTTTCCCCCGTTTGTGGGGCTGGATTTCTGGGCTGTGCTTATATGTTCTTAGCTGCGAAGTCCCAGTTGTAATTGCCCTGGTTCTGTTATCCAGGTGTTGTAATCCCTTGGGTTTTTTCCCACCAGATATGTTTAATCAAAAAAAAAAAAAAAAAAGAAGAAGAGTGACGATATTTGTATCCATGAAAAATGTTTTTGCACCTCTCTTTATATGTATATCTCTTTTTAAAGATTTGATTGTTTGAACTTGTAAGCACACCCCAATATTACTAAAATGCACTTTCTTTAAATTTTTGAAAAAATATTATAAAATAAACTATAAAAAAATATTAAAAAAATTGACAAGTCTATTTCCACACTACAACCGGATTTCCGAGAAGAGACAACAATCTTTAGGATTCAAATCACCTGTTACAAAATGGTGTCCCAATTTGTATTTAACCAACCAAATTGGACCATGTCAACCTCTATTATTTACATTTAATTTTTTTATTTTTTTTAAAGCGTGTACACATAACCTAATTTGGTTAGTTAGACACAAATTGGGACACCATTTTTTGACAGGTGATTTGAATCTCGGTCTTTAACCTCCATCTTTTACAATTTTATTTTAAACCCTTTTTTTTTTTTTTTTTTTTTTTTACAGTAATGCTAGATATCCCACCTAAAATCCCACATTTTTCATCCCACTACATGTGGCATGTGAGGTGTCAAATTGTGAGTGGATACATGGGGTAGGTGTAATTAACGTGTATCCACTCACAATTTGACACCTCACATGCCACATATAGTGAAATGAAAAATGTGAGATTTTAGGTGGGATGTTTAACATTATTGTTTTTTTTTAATATGCAGGTGCTGTCAATTTGGCTGCACTTACATATGCCTCTGGTCTTATCTTCAACCACCCAAGTATATATCATCTCTCTCTCATTTCGATAAACATATAATTTTTCTCTTATATTTCTATATGATTTGTTAACTGACTGTCTGTGTTGTGATTTTTACCAATTCTTTACTCTTAGGGATGGACTTTACAACGATTAAAACAATCAAGTTCAGAAGCTTTCCATGAATATTATCAATCAGTGTTATGAAAAGATAAACAATAAAGAGAGAGGAAAATTGTAATCAAACATATTTAGAACTTACCAAGAGCATAAAGCCATTGTTTCACAAGTATTAAGGTTGATAATGAAAGAAGTTGATGATTTTGTTGACAAAGAAATGCATGCAAACAAATATGTTGGTTTTAATTAGCTGTTACATAAAATTTAAATGACAATAGTTTCAAACAAATAACCACTACTACAAAAAAAGTTGAAAGACATCGGTTATTTTATATGTTTTACATTGGTTTTTCAAGATTTTGTAACCGATGTAGATTTGAGTGATGTAGAAAAAAACGCGATAACGACATCGGTTTTAACCGATGTAAATGATTTTAAAACACATTGGTTATATGTCTTTTATATATAAAACCGACGACATATAACTGATGTATTACGAAAATTAATCCCGCCATTTGACAGCTCCACCGTCCAACTGCCGCCTTCTAGGTGCCACCTACGGCTCACCCCACCTCCCGCCGGCCCGCCTCACTTATGATAATAATGATAATTAATTGTCATTATGAGAAATTGAACTTGAAACCTCAAGTCAAAGTGGTAAGCCTTTATCGTTTGACTACAAGAGTTTATTTGTTAACAATTGCACAATATTTATATATAACTTATATGAGTTGTTAGAAAAAGAAATAAAAAATGTTAGATAAATTTAAATTTATTCAACTAATCAAAATTCTAATTTCTATGACAGACATATATTAAAAAATATTTATTGGAACATTTAATAAAATTATACATTTTAAAACATATATAGTCGAGTTATGGATCTATACTCTATAGGAGACTAATGATATCAATTGTAATAAGCATAATTTGGAATACAACTCTCACTACATTGGAGATATTTATCTGCATCTTGCAATTTAATGAGCAAATGTAAGACTCAGATTCCTAATTTATATGGTAATTGAATTATTAACGTGTCTCTTAGTATGAAACAAGAGGGTGCAAAATAAATAAACAATTTTAAAAAAAAATTATTTTTTTGAAAAATTTTAAAATAAAAGATTTAAAAGTAAATATATTAAATTTAAAATTTTACTTATCCAAAAAAAAAAAAATAATTAATACTATAACTACTGGTAATTAAATTTATTATTTTAAAATTAATGATATTTGACAATGTAAAGACACTGGTTATTTAAAAAATATAAAACAAATTAAAACTTATACATGTCGGTTTATCTTTAACCGATGTCATAATTTTTAACTTCTTTAAGAGATGAGTTTTAAGGGAAACCGATATCTTATTGTAAAATAAATCCGTATCGGTTTGCATTGTCCTTTCTAACCGCAATATTTAAGACATCATTTTTGTATGAACCGATGTATAAAAATTATTCTTTAAATATCGGTTTGCCCAAAAACTGTTGTTCTTTCAAACCGCAATATTTAAGACATCATTTTTGTATGAAACGATGTGTAAAAGTTTTTTATAAAATCGGTTACCTAAAAACCAATGTTATGCATCGATGTCTTTTAACATTTTTGTAGTAGTGAACAATTCACTACCATTATATGAGACAACTTTGGATTGTGTTAAGTTTGGAGATTTCAGCAACTTCATTACCAACAAACTGATCCTACAGAGTTAAAAGCATTGGCTTCAACTTGAAATTATATAAGCATTGAAACAAATATTTGGTGTGTACAATATTAATCTAGAGGGGGGATGAATAGATTTTAACCGATTTTACCAAATTTTCGTGTATGGTCAAGATTACGAAAATACCCCTAATAGTCAATATAATATAGCAAGTGTAATATGGTGCGGAATGTAAATAACACTTGATATTTACGTGGAAACCCTCACGAGAAAAACCACGGGCTAGTAAGTGCGCCACACTCAAATCTCGAATCCACTAAATATGTAAACGATTATAACCTAATCCCAGTATATAATCACACACCTACCTAATCCCGGTATAAGTGGATCTAGTCCAATTGCTTGTGATTTACGCAACCTAATCCCGGAAGCTACACAAGTCTCACTTCTCAATGAAGAGATGATACAACCTAAGTGAATATATGAAATACTCAAATATGCAACAAGAGTTAGGTAACCTTATATGCTTATCTAGGATGATAATTTAACAATAAATACAATCCCAGATATCAAGAGCTAAATGACATGTCAAAAAGCTTTGCTAAACATAGTTTATGAAAACCTAGATACTTATCACAATACAACTCTCAAACAATTAATACACTAATCTCAAACTTGTATCTTAAATATATATGAATGACATACAAGTGATAAATGAGATAGCTTGTGAAGAAAGACACAAAATATGTAAGATATAAATGAAAAACTTACCAAGCAAAGTATGTTGAAAAATCCATACAAAATGATATCTAGATGATCAAGGATGATGCTAGATGATGATTGATGATCATGGAAAAGTGTTTGAGTAATGAAAGGTGAGTTCTTTAGTGAAAATTTTCTCTTGGAAAAATATGCTAAGTAAAATTATGCTTTTGAACTCCCTAAAAACGACCTAAGATGAAAGAGGCATATATATAGGGTGTCAAAATGAAGTGGCATCATTTTGATAAGTTCCCCTGTTTTTGCCTTAGGCACTGTACAAGTCGTTGTACATAGAGCGACTTATACAGCGCCACACCTGGGAAAATGAAGAACATTCTTCATAGGCGCTGTTCGTAGAACACTTTTGTAGAGCGCTTGAACAGTGCCACAACTCTGATCCTCTCGGGTTTCAGATAGGCGCTGTACGTAGAACGCTTTTAAACAGCGACCGTATAGCGCCTTCAATAAAATGCATCAGGTCTGGAGTGGGCGCCAATCGTACAGCACTTCTTAAGAGCGCTTTGAACAGCGCCCTTTGCAAGGAATGCAATCCTAAGCCTAAGCATGATAAGGCATTGGACACACAAAAAGCAATCATGTAAACATGCAAGAAGAGAGATTAAAGAACATTAACGCATAGATATAAGACACACAACATACAAGAGTTAAACATATGCATGAGTTGTGAGTGTGTGCAACTATCTCTTCAAAGCAAGTAAGCACTTAGAATATTACCTTTGGTGCTTATCAAGATGAGGTCTTGAAAGGGCATTGAACTTGAACACTAATACCTAAGCTACCTTTACAATGAACCCCAATTGTGATTTGTCCAAGAAATGAGCCAATCAACAAATGAGACCTTACAAGCATAACTATTAATATAAATGTAACTTAACAATTAATTTTAAGAGTACCAAATGAACGTTTTTTTTTAACAGTCGAAGAAGATTTGATAGCTTTGTTTGTTTTATCAATGTTTTTGTAAGTTCCTCGGTTTTTTGATTGGCTTATTTCGGTCACAAACCACATTGGGGTTATTATGTAACAGATAGCTTAGGGTTTCAAATGGTGATCTTCGATGGCAATCTTTTGGGCATCCCAAAGAGATTCAAGGAGGTAGTCTCTTGTCCTTGACTTCTTGAAGAGAATAAAAGCACACACACACACTTACATGCATTACCATTCTCTTGTATTTGTGTTTCCTTGATTGTGTGCCCTTGATTGTGTGCATTTATGTCTCACTTCACACTTGCACAACATTCATATAGGTAATCAGGTGTGTTTATATGTGCTAAGAAGAGTTTTTCTCTCTTTACCATGGTATAGGTTGCTGGGTGTGCACCTACGTAAAATGTGGTTCACACATCGGTTATTTCCAATGTGATTTGCGCGGTTACTACCGCAATTGGTACATTGACTGTCTAGCGGTAGATATCGTGATTAAGTCTAGTGATCATCCCGCTGTTGATTTCACGGTATATGCCATTTACCTGTCCAGCGGTTCAAACCGTGGACAATTCGTTGTTGGTTCTTTTGTTCCGCGGTCTATACACATTGAGTGTACCACGGTACAAACTGCGGTTTCACCCTTTTTATCAAAACAATGCTATTTTGTGTAGGGCTTCCTATAATTTCATCATCTCTTTCTCCTAGCCATTTCTAAGCTCAAAAATCATATTTTAGTGAGAGAAAAGAAATCCAAGTGAGAGAAAGCCCCATGACCTCTTCTTTAACTCACCAAACCTCAAACCCATGTGCATTCAAACATCTACATACATTTATTAGATATAGGTCTTCTTGATTTCATGACTTGGTAGGTAGAACTTCAATAACTTCCTATTTATTGTTCTACCTTTCAAGAACCAATCATTATTGGTCTCTACTTGCACAAAATCATTTATTGTTGCATATTTATGATCAATTATGTTGTTGTGATTGAGGTTATTTAATACCTAGCATTTTAGGTTGTCTATGCATCTAGCTAAGTCTCTATGAACATTTATTTAGACATTTGATAATTAGGGTTTAGATTTACATCCTTAACATCTAATTAAGTATATAGTGTTTTGTCTTACACCATATTGCATTTAGAATATACTTTCATGTTCACTTAGACTCTATTTCTCTTCTTGAGTCAAAGACTTGTGACTACAAGAGGTAGTGCACAATCACAAGTGGTAGTGCACAAGCAAGGGTCTTCTACCACTATAAAAGGCTTACGGGTAGAGGTGTTTGAGTTATGAACCAAGAATAGTGTGACTAGATTGTCAACTTAGGTTGTAATAAATATCTCATATAGTGGATTCAAAGGATTGAAGTGGCTAGTGAAGCTAGTCCCGTGGTTTTTCCCAGTTGGAGGGTTTCCACATAAAAATCAAGTGTTTATTTAATTTCTGCACTTCACTTGATTTTTGCACTTCACTTTGTTTGTGTTGAACTTAATTAAGTCTAAAAGTTGGTAATTAATTTGACAACAACCAATTCACTCCCCTCTAGGTTGTTTTGGACACTCGTTAGTGTATTTTCAGTTGTGTTTCTACAAACAACAGCAAAAGCAATTCTTACTCTTGGTTGACCAGTACGACTTCCTGAATGGTGGAAGCACCTTGTTTGGTTTTCAATTGTCAAACATGATGCTTATCAATTGCCAGCACAATAATATCTACAGCAATAGAAAATAGTATATGTATTAATTATATTATTTAACTCTGAAAAACAAGAATGCAAAAGTGGGAAATAAGAAGGAAAGAGTTGCATTCTCACCAACTTGGGCTATGCAATCCTTATATTTCTCCAAATCAGCAAATGATAAGAAACTAAAGGCAGCTGGGACCACTACTTGATCATCTTCAACTTCTTTAACCAATGTTCTACCATTAATAGTCCATTGCAAATCATTTTCCACGATCCTCATGTGTTCTGGCTTAATTGGTTTGACATAGGCATTCGAAATATGATAAATTCTGGATATGGTAAAAGTATCTTGAAAGAGTTTAATGTCAGCACCAAAAATGCTAGCTTGAACTCGTGTGCCCTATAAAATAGTGTTATAAACTATAAGGTATACTCAACGAAGTAATATAATTAGTAAAATCACAAGACAGTGTTAAGTGTTATTTCTAAAAGCACCACCAGATGGAGAATATTGTTATTAGAATAATATGAAAAATAGACTTCAACTTTGAATTCAGTTAATGTAAATAACTAAATATGACAGTTTGACAGTGATAAAACCCATAATTTGATCTCTACATAATTTTGTATTCTTTACATGATTTTAAAATAAACCTTAATGAAAAAAAGGAAAGAATGAAAGTTGTTTATATGAATATATATATATATATATATATATATATGTTGGAATTTGTAAATGTTATAAATCCATTAATAAAAGAAATAGTTTTTTTTTTTTTTTTTTACACTCAATATATATGACTCATACGCTTATATCATATGTGCTAAACATCCAAGATTGCTAGATGTAATCTCAAATTAAGTATATGAATGTTATATGCAGAGGAATTCGGTTTGAGACGTGCAATCTAAAGAGTTTGCAGAGAGCAAATAAAGCTGGGTACTTTGTTTGTGGTTAATCTATAGCTGCGGTTCATTCTGTAATGTATGGTGGTCTTATCCTAGACTACTCATATGGTGATATGAGAATGGAGGCACCTTATATGATGTGATTATCTAGGACTAGGCCACGATCTATATGAATCTATCACCAAGATCCGTTACATGAAGAGATTCATATATATCGACAAAGGATGGCTATATATGGGTGATCTTAATCCTGAGTGTCTTACTGACTCCTCCAAGTTAGATCGTGGTTTTTGACATATCATGGGCAAGATCTGAATAGCATTCCCGATCAATAACTCCACATCTTGGAATCACGGTTTGGCTTATGGCTGGAAAGGTATGCACACAATAGAGGAATCCACCCCTTCTTGTGAGAAGTAAATGAGTAGTTCCCTTAAGTGTTGATTCGGGACTTGAATGATTAAGAGCACTCTCTTTCTTCCGTAAAGAAAGGAATGATATAATTGTTCATTAGAGAATCAATGACACTTAAAGGAAAAGATATAATTGGAAAGGTATAACAGACTTTATGACCTAGCTCTAATTATGAATTACTTGTAAGGATTCCCATATCTTGATTGGCTTATTTCGTGGACAAACCATGTGTTGGGGATTGTATGTAAGGGTAGCTTAAGTGATTGATATTCAAGCTCAAGACCCTCTTATCTCCTCAAGGTTGATAAGCACCAAAGGTAAACTTCTATGTGCTTAATTTGCTTTGAAGAGATTAGTTGCACACACACACTCGCATCTCATGCTTAATTCATTTTCTTGTATGTTGTGTATGTGTTGTTATTATGTGCTCATTAATGTTCATTTACATCTCTTCTTGCTTGCTTTACATGATTGCATTTTGTATGACCAAAGTCATGTTCATTCTAGACTTAGGATTGCATTCATGGTGTTGGCACTGTACAAAGCACTGTTGAAGGCGCTGTACGTACAGCGTCTATATGAGACCTGGTTGAAAAATGGATTTTTAATGCATCAAGTCTGATGCACTTTTGGAAGGCGCTGTTCGAGCGCTGTACAAAGCGCTGTTCGTACAGCGCCCATCTCAGACCCGAGAGATCAGAGTTGGGGCGCTGTACAGGCGCTGTACAAAAGCGCTCTACGTACAATGCCGAAGGCAAAAACAGGGCAACTTATTCAAAACGACCACACCTAGTTTATTTGAGAACTTTTAATTGGTATCAGAGCGGGTTTCTAGATATACTTAGGTGATCCTAGCTCATTTTAGGTGTGTTGTGCATTTGTGTGATTTTTGCTCATTCATACATTTTGCATACATTTCATTCATTCATTTGATACAATGAGTGGATACGGTGGCAACCATGAGGGTGCTTCAAGCACACGACCTCCTCTCCTCACCGGTGTGAATTATGCCTCATGGAAAGGCAAGATGGAAGCGTACGTGTGTCAAATCCATGATAGGGCATGGATGGCTATTGAAGATGGGTATGCACCTCCTATGATGACTCCCACGAGTGGTGGAGAAGAAGTACTCAAGCCTAAGGCTCATTGGTCACCTAAAGAGTTTGAGACTTCAAAATGGAATAGGAAGGCATGGCATGCTCTTCTATGTGCAGTGGATGAAAATCAGTACAAACTGATTCAGAACACTAGGATAGCCAAGAAGGCATGGGATATCCTAGAGGTTACACACGAAAGAACCGATGTTGTTAAGGATTCCAAGCTACAAGTCCTTCAAACGCAATTTGAGTTGCTTAAGATGGAGGAGGACGAGTGCTTCAATGACTTTGAAGGCAAGTCAAGTTGATGGATATTATGAATCAAAGCCATCAACTCGATGATCCTTATTCGGATAGGAGAGTTAAGCAGAAAATTATGAGGTCTCTCCCCGCTAGGTTCGAATCAAAAGTGACGGCTTTAGAGGAGAATAGCACTTATAAGGACATGAAGCCGAGCGAGGTAATTGGAAGACTCCTCGCCTATGAATCTAGGAAGGCTCTTAGTATTTCACCTCCTAAAAAGCAAAAAGGGATTGCTTTGAAAGCTTCCAAGGTTGAGAATGAGAAAAAAGGTGACTCGAACGAAGACACGGCATTGTTGCTTAGAAGATTCAAGAAATTCGTTAAGTTCGAGAAGAAAGGATTTGGATCCAAAGGCCAAGACTTGAAGAAAAAGGCTCCCTTTAAGAATTTTGAGCCTAGGCAAGAGAAGAGTGAAAAGAAAGGGGTCCAATGCTATGAGTGTGGTGGTATAGGTCACATCTCACCTGATTGTGGGAACTTGAAGAACAAGATGGCAAAAGTGATGACCGCCACTTGGAGTGAAAGTGATGGCTCCGGAAAGGGAGACAAGTCATCAAGTGATGATGAGCATACCATCGACTACACGGCATTTGGGGCCACTTGTGTAGAAGATAAAGTTGTTGGTAAGAAAGCCTTAACTAGTGATCCATAGAAGAAAAAGATGAAGAAGTAGCTCTAAAGGAGATAAGTGTAGCTACTCATTGGGATATGGCTCTCATTGACTCAAGAGACCAAGGTGAAGGTCTTAATGAGGGAAATGACTCCATTAGTGAGAAGGAGAGTGGAGGAGATAACTCAAGTGAAGATGACTCCTTATCTAACTCTACAAATGGAAGTGTAGAGAAAATGGATGTTAATGACTTTATAGTCAAGTGTGAAAGCTCATTGAAGAAGAACAATAGAAAGTTAAAGATTTTAGAGGATGAAAATCTAGAGCTTTCAACACACAATGACCACTTAAGTAAACAAGTGGAGGCATCCAAAAAGATTGAAGACAAGCTAAGGGATGAGCTAGCTATGTCTAAGAGGAATGAAGAAGGGTTGAAAAGAGAGCTTGATGAAGCTATAGAGTCATTGACTAGGATGACTACAAGCACCAAGAAACTTGACCACATTCTTGGTAGTGGAAAGAACCCTTGTGACAAGAAAGGTATTGGGTATGAAGAAAGCAAGGAGATCACTACTCCAACCAAGACCGTCTTTGTCAAGAGTTTGGGCAAGATAGAAGCCTCGCCGGTGCACACTCCTAGGAAGAAAATTGATCTAGGACAATGTTCAAGAAGTGCACAAGTGAAGGAAGCTCCAAGGAGACAACCTCAAGCTCTAAAGGTTCCTCAACCAAAATTCCCTCAAGCTCATATTCATCAAGGGAAAAGGACAATCATGCAAAATGAAACAAGGAAGCAAACTAGACCGGTTCAACAACAAAAAAGGTTTGAACCCGCTCAACCACAAAGTCATGGGAAGGCTCATATGCATGCATAAGGACATGGTATGAATTCTAAATTTATCCCTACATGTCACTTTTGTGGTATTAATGGTCACATTAGACCAAAGTGCTTTCATTTCATTAAATTGTGTAGAATCAAAAGCATGATTGAAAAGAGAATGACAAGAGCTAGAATGCATGCTAATAGGAAGGAAAATATTCATATTCATGATCCTATTATTTCTAGAACTCTTGAACCATTGACCACTAGGAAGAAAAATGTCATATCTATGTGGATAAGGAAAAATGAACCCACTTGCTACGAGACTAACAAGTCTCATATAGGTTCAACTAAGTCCAATGGACTTGGTAGGTCCATAGGACCTCATGACCTTCATTGATGAAGGATGATGATGACCCCATATGGGAACTCAAGCAAAGAGAGCTAATTGCATACTTGTTGCATGCAATTTTTTGAAAAATCTTATACTTCTTTGTTGATTGCTTGAGTAAGCTTGGTTGCACATATGTATATATGTTTTCAATTCAATAAGTGTGAACCTTGCTTGTTTACAATCCATGTCATATTTATGTTCAAACATGCATTTTTGGACTAGGAGATTTACTTAGGAAATATGATTTGAATGACCTATAGTTATCTCCATGACATGATGATTCTTAATGACATGCTTAAAAATTGAAAAGCATGAGTTGTTTTTATAACATGCTAATGACATATGAAAAGCATGAAATTCAAATGACATGCTCAAATGAAAAAGCATGAATTAATGATTGCATAATCTTAAAATGCAAAACTTGTGTGAAAAAGCTTATGAGACTCAAAATGAATAAAGGATCTTGTATCCGTTCAAGGGATTTTAAAATCCAAATGTCTCTCCTTCTTTATTTGTTGAACATGCCTACTATCATATGGGTTTCATTCCCGGAAAAATCAAATAGAGTGCAAAGTTGCTCATGACATGTTTGGCTTATAAAGATGGATATAGTTGCTCATAAATTAAAATCAATGAAAACTCTATATCCTTGCTTTTCTCATGACAATGGTGAAATTGGTTTGAATTCTTATTAAAAACCTTTGTCATTTGCTTTACCAAATACCATTGTATTTTGGACTTGAATGCTACATGTCTTGCATGCAAAGTATTTTTTATTCACACATTCTATCAAAATAAATCTCATTGTTTCTCTCCAATTAATTGAGTTGCATAAAGTGCATTTTATGATTATGCAAATGACTTGAATGCTATCATCTCTCTTTGCTAAGTGACCCGGTTGGGGACTACTCTTTTGCCTATATCATGACAAAAAGGGGGAGTAGAATGGTGGTAAGGGGAGTTGCAAATTGTGTTAGCAATTATGCAAGTTGGGGAGACAATACATTGAGGGGGAGTAACCCATTGAAGGGTAGCGTTGCATTCACAATTATTGCATGATGTTGTAGTTGTACTTAAATTCTAAGAATGCAAATGCTTGTTTTTATTCTCACTTGATTCATCTCACTTTTTACTTGAATTGGATAGTATAGAAACTTTGCTTTCAGGGACTGATTATTCTACAAGAGATTGAAGAGTTCAAGATTTTTTTAAAAAAATGTCTCTTTGTAATGTAGATAATCATTTGTGACCTGTAGTTTCTATTATGTTGTAAGGAATCATTGTGAGTGGTGGTTTTGTCATGAAATAGCCAAAGGGGGAGATTGTAAAGATTCCCATATCTTGATTGGCTTATTTCATGGACAAACCATGTGTTGGGGATTGTATGTAAGGGTAGCTTAAGTGATTGATATTCAAGCTCAAGACCCTCTCATGTCCTCAAGGTTGATAAGCACCAAAGGTAAACTTCTATGTGCTTAATTTGCTTTGAAGAGATTAGTTGCACACACACTCGCATCTCATGCTTAATTCATTTTCTTGTATGTTGTGTATGTGTTGTTATTATGTGCTCATTAATGTTCATTTACATCTCTTCTTGCTTGCTTTACATGATTGCATTTTGTATGACCAAAGTCATGTTCATTCTAGACTTAGGATTGCATTCATGGTGTTGGCTTCGTACAAAGCGCTGTATGTACAGCGCCTATATGAGACCTGGTTGAAAAATGCATTTTTAATGCATCAGGTCTGATGCAATTTTGGAAGGCGCTGTACAAATCGCTGTTCGTACAGAGCCCATCTCAGACCCGAGAGATCAGAGTTAGGGCGCTGTACAGGCGCTGTACAAAAGCGCTCTACATACAGCGCCCAAGGCAAAAACAGGGCAACTTATTCAAAACGACCACACCTAGTTTATTTGAGAACTTTCATTACTTATGGAGGATCATACCATATGTAATAGTTATATCGATGGACACTGATATTTTGGTTGCATAAAACATCTACAGTTATGAGAGTGCAACCTCGGGTTTTTAGTAGAATAAATCCGACGTAAATAATCATGAAATATTACTTAAAGAGTTTAATTAATTTTTCTAAGTATTATTGGAGCTCAAAATTGTGAGTTCATTAGATCCCCTTACTAGCCCTTTACGATTATTGGTAGCAAGGTTCACAGACAATTGGATGGTCCAATTAATTATGTTACGAAAGTGACTTGGATTTATTCTGGGAATTAATTAAATGATATAATTATTTAATTGATTAATTAAATATAATTAAATAATATGATTATTTAATTGACAAATTAATAATTAGTAATTATTAATTGTTAATTGGAGGTTGCAGGTTCAAACCTTAACAAGAACAAAAGAATAAAATAATAAAATATTATTTTTATTTACTTTAAAGTGGTCAAGGGTTCAAGTTTTAATGACAACACACACACACACACACACACACACACACACACACACACACACACAGAAAGAGAAAGAGAGAGAAAGAGAGAGCGGCAAGGAGACACACAGAGAGAAAGAGAAAGAGAAAGAGTGAAAGAGAGAGAGAAAGAGACACACACACACACACACACAGAAAGAGAAAGAGAGAGAGAGAGAGAGAGCAGCAAGGAGACACACACACACACAGAAAGAGAAAGAGAGAGAGAGAGAGAGAGAGTGGCAAAGAGAAGAAAACGCACACACACACGCACACACACCACACACACACACACACACACACACACACACACACACACACACGCACACAGAGCGGCAAGGAGAAGAAAACGCACACACACACACACACAGAGAAAGAGAGAGAGAGAGAGAGATAGAGTAGCAAGGAGAAGAAAACGAGAAAAAAAAAACTTATTTTTTCCCTCAAGCTTGGCCAAACCCATGAAAGAAGACAAGGGGTTATCTTCTCCATCTCTGCAGCCTCCATTCAAGTACTCCCGGAATCTATGACGTGCCCACACACACAGTTGTTAGATCGCAGGCATAGCTCGGAAGGCTTAATGGTGACAGATCGAAAAGAAACGAAGGAGAAAATCAATTAGGTACTTGAATCCTTATCTATATTCGTGTATGTATATAAAGGTTCAAAAATAAAATTTTAAAACCTATTATATCTGTTGCGTCGATTTTATGAAAATCACAACTTTGAATTTTTTAATCTTCTAGACCTACAATATATAAATGCATTTTTACCTCAGAATCAATTAAAATCAACCTTTGATATCTATTCGAGCTATGTTGCGATTCCCGAGGCATTGTCTTCTCAGCAACTAATACCTTGACTGTCCATCCTTTGATTATGGGAAAAATGTCTATGATAAGTATTGAAGGAAAGAAATTATGCTGCAGATTATGTAGTTATGTTGGAGAGATTACAGGCTTGACTTCATTCTTGGAGCAATTGTGGGGATTCTTGTCTTAATATCGAATAATCAAATATTACTTTCCCAGTATAGATTTTCTTATTGTGTATAAAGCTATGTATTGTTGATTGTAAATATATCATTGAATATATTGAATATACAGAGATTTCCTTTGCTTTCTTTTCTCCTTTCTGCCATTTTAACATGTTATCAGAGCACCCTTCTTGGTGACTCTTGAAACTTTGATATCTTCAGCTACAAACATAACATCATGACTAAAACAAAAACCACAGAAGCAACGATTGATGTTTCAAATCCGCCTGTCCTACACAACACATATCACTCAGGATTTGTTTGAGATCCGCATGTCCTACACCTAGGGGTGGGCAAAAAAGCCCATACACCGTAAACCGAACCAAACCAAACCAAACCGAACCGAACCGAACCAAACCGCTTGGTTTGGTCCGGTTTTATACTTTAAAAAAAAACCGTATGGGTTTATTTTAGTAAAACCGTATGGTTTGGTTCGGTCTATGGTCCAAGTATATTAAGCCCGGACCGGACCGTAAACCGAATACTTTTAGTATTACTATTATATGTCACACCAAAATTTTTTTAATGAAGTTTTAAAAATAAAAGGTTAAAGTCAAAAACCCTAATTTATAATTTCATATATTTTTTTTTTGGACACCAACCGTACAAGTTTGTACAAAATGAAAATCTTCATTAACAAATAAAACTCCAAGCATGTGATGGTAAAAGATTTCAATTTGTTTCCATTATTTTACAAAGTTATCACTAATAATAAAAAATATTAATATTATTAAACTAAATCAGTGCAATTTTCATGATTTAGTTGTAATTTTTTTTTTTTTGACTTGCATACATTCAATTGAATTGTCATGATTATAGCAGCAGCTGATTTGATTTATTATTATTTTTTCTACTTCCAAAATTCTACACAACACTTTATTTTTACTTTTATTTTTTATTACTCTTTTAACTTTTGTTTGTTTGATGAACCGTTCATAACAGTAACTTGCATGTCTCGTTAATTGATCACTTTATCATGCCATATATATTTTTAAATGGTCAAGTATTTGGATTTCAAGTCAAAAACCGTTAGACTGAACCAGACCGAACCGAATAAATATAATTTGGTTTGGTCCGATCTGAAAAAAAGAATGGTCCAAACTGGTCCTATTTTTCAAAAGACTGAAATTTTTGGTTTGGTTCGGTTCTAGTCGAAACCGGACCAAATCGGACCGTGCCCAGCCCTACCTACACCATTCGGATCACTAGGCAATTATCCTAGTTTCTAAACTCCTTGAAGGGTACAACTATGGACTATGGAGTTAGGCAATGCACATTGCTCTAAGTGCGAAAATTAAAATTGGATTCATGAATGGATCCATCAAAGCACCAACATACATAGATTCGAAATTTAATATTTGGCAATGATGCAACGACATGGTATTGTCGTGTATCATAAACTCGGTTCATCCTAATATAGTTGGAAGCGTCATCTATGTAGAGATGGCGGCCGAAGTTTGGAATGATCTCAAGGAAAGGTTCTCTCAGGGAAATGACTCCAGAATCTACCAAATTTGACAGGAGATTGTCAAATACAAACAAGGACAAGAATATGTTTCTATCTATTATACCAAATTGAAGACACTCTGGGATGAATTAGCTTCATATAATAATCCTATACCTTGCACCTGTGGAGGATTGAAGAGCATTGTAGAGAGAGAAGAAAATGAGAGGGTTATGCAGTTTCTCATAGGATTGAATGAATCATATTAAACTGTCCATGGATCAATCTTAATGATGAGCCCTCTTTCGAATACTTGAAAAGCACAAGCTCTAGTGCTTCAACAAGAAAGGCAAGTTGATGTTGCTTCCAGATGAGAGACCAATTCAGGTCATCATGCGATGCAAGCTACTCATTCATAACAGACAACAAAGCTTCCCTAACAACTCTATCTTTCACAACACAAGAAAATGGGACTTAAAGGAAAACACTCATATGTAGTCATTGTGACTGTGATGGTCACTTAATTGATCATTGTTTTTATTTACATGGATTTCCTGTAGGTCACAAGTTGCACGGGAAAAATTTTAAGCCAAAAGGGAAGAAAACCATGGATCACAACACTCAAGCAAGTGCCATCGAACCAACCAGAGGATCGAACCTAGAAGGAGCTATATTCATTACTAAGGAGTGTAACCAACTCATGGCACTACTTCGAAAACAAAATGGTAATGATCAGGCATTTGCCAACACTACAGGTGCAATCACTTGCAATACTGCTCAGCAAAATTCACATTCCACTTTATATGGGATTGTTGATAGTGGAGCCATAGATCATATATCCAAATTCTCACCAATACACAACAAGGCTGACATTTTTTGTGATTTTATGGAGTTACCAAATGGCAATAAAAAGGATATTAAATCCATAGGTTCTATGAAATTATCATATGATTTGGTTCTTGATGGGGTGTTACATGTTTCGAAATTTAGAGTCAATTTGTTATCTGTTATCAAGCTTACTCGAGCATTAAAATGTAAGGTAAGTTTTTATCCCAATTTTTGTGTGGTGCAGGACATGGTTATGAAGAAGACGATTGGCCTGGGCAAACAATATAATGGGTTGTATTGCCTCACATCTCACCAGAATCCATACCTAGCACACAATGTAACCTACAACCTAAGTCTTTGGCATCGACAACTAGGGCACCAATCATCTATACCTCTTCAGGCATTATCCATGACTATTCTAGAAATATTTTTTTATTCTTAACATGTTTGTGAGATTTGTCATTTAGCGAAACAAACACGTTTATCTTTTTCTCATAGTTCAATTTCATCAATTGTGCCTTTTGATTTAATTCACTGTGATATTTGAGGACCTCACAAACTTAATTCCAACTCTAGAGCGAGATATTTTTTACTTTTGTTGATGATTTGTCTCGTTTCACATGGATTCATCTAATGAATTTTAAATCAGAAATACAATCAATTTTGAAATCTTTTTTTTTCTTGGGTTAAGACTCAATTTCATTACGAAAGTAAAGCTATTCGTAAAGATAATGGAAGTGAGTGTTGGGATTTATGCCCTAATAAAAAAAATATATAAACTTCATACAACATACAACACTAGATTGTACCTACACATATCATACATATCGAAAAGAATTTGAAAACAAATATAACATATTCGTGTATATCAAAAATTGGCTTTGATACCAATTGTGAGTCGCGCAATGGAAAAGAATAATAATAATAATAAATAAAAAACAGTTTAATTATATGAACGATAGGTTTTAAAAAATTTATTGTCTTTTAGACCTTTTTGTATACACGAATATAAGGAAGAGATTTGTTTTCATACCTTTGAAGAACACTCATTCGTTTTCTTTTCGATCCTCCACCATTAAGCCTTCTGAGCTATGTCCCGCGATCTAGCAACTGTGTGTGTGGGCACGTCACAAATTCCGGGAGCAATTGAATGGAGACTTCAGAGATCCGGAAGACAACCCTTTGTCCTCTCTAGTGAATTCGGCCAAGCTAGGTGGAAGAGAAAAATCTTTTTCTTTCCTTACTCTATGTGGCTGCACCTCTTGTGTCTCTCTAGGGTTTCGATTAGTTTTTTTTTCCTGATAAGTATATATTATATACTAGGATCCTAGGGTTTAGTAAACTAAGTTAAAATAGGATTCTAAATCCTTTTTAATTCGGTCAACACTAGGGTTTGGACCTTTGACCTCTTTAAAGCAAATAAAAATAATCCTTATTATTTTATTCTTTTGCTTTTATCAAGGTTCGAAACTTAAACCTTCAAATAACAATTAATAATTCTTAATTATTAATATGTCAATTAAATAACCATATTATTTAATAATATTTAATTAATCAATTAAATAATATATTAATTAAATAATCACATCATTTAATTAATTGCCAAAATATATTTAAGTTACTTTCGTAACATAATTAATTGGATCATCTAATTCTCTGTGAGCCTTATTACTATCAATCGTAAAAAGCTAGCAAGGAGACCTAATGGACCCACAGTTTTGAGCTTCAATAATATTTAGAAAAATTAATTAAACTCTTTAATTAATATTTCACTATTATTAACCTCGGTGTTATTCCACTAAAAACCCAAGGTTGTACTCTCATAACTGTAGATGTTTTACACAACCAAATAATCAGTGTTCATCGATATAGCTATTACATATGATATGATCCTCCACAAGTAGTTCATAATTAGAGCTAGGTTATAAAGTCTGTTATACCTCTCTAATTATATTTTTTTCTTTAAGTATCATTGATTCTCTAATGAATGATTATATCCTTCATTCCCTTCATTCCTTTATGGAAAAAGGAGAGCGCTCTTAATCATTCAAGTCTTGAATCAACCCTTAAGGGAACTACTAATCTATTTTTCGTAAGAAATAGTGGATTCCACTATTGTGTGCATACCTTCCCAGCCACAAACCAAACTGTGATTCCAAGATACGGAGTTATTGATCGGGAATGCTACTCCGATCTCACCGATGGTATTTCAACAAACACGATCTAACTCAAAGGAGTCAGTAAGACACTCATGATAGGGCATAAATCCCAACAATCTCCCACTTGCACTATAGCATATGAGACATGTCTCATAATCCCAGACCCTCTAAGTGACCTTCAAAAACTATAGTCGTTAAGGTCTTCGTAAATGGATCAACATGATTATCTTGAGATGCAATTTTGGTCACAGTCACATCTCCTCTCTACATTATCTCCATGATGAGATGATACTTCCTATCTATATGCTTCCCTCTTTTGTGGCTTCTTGGTTCTTTAGAATTAGCCACAGCACCACTATTATCACAATAAAATGTCACGGGCTTATCGAAATTTGGAACAACTTCCAGATCACTCAAGAACTTTCGGAGCCAAACAACCTCTTTAGTTGCTTCACAAGCTGCTACATATTCGGCTTCCATAGTGGAATCAGCAATACAAGATTGCTTGATACTCCTCCATACTATGGCTCCACTACCAAGGGTGAATAATGACCCAAACGTGGATTTCCTAAAATCCATGTCTGCCTAAAAATCAAAATCCATATATCCTAACGGGATCAAATCTTATTCTGAATATAATAACATATAGTTTCTTGTTCTCTGAAGATACTTGAGAATAAGCTTCACAGCCACCCAATGATCTAATCATGGGTTAGACTGGAATCTACTAGCTACTTCCACTGTGAAGTAGATGTCAGGTCTCAGGCATAACATAGCAGACATGAGACTGCCTATTGCTGACGCATATAGAACTCGTCTCATATCCTCAATTTCTTGAGGTGTCTTAGGACACTGTTCCTTGACAAGTGAACTTCATGCCTAGAAGGTAGATTACCTTTCTTGGAGTTCTCCATCGAGAATCGCACAAGAATCTTATCGATATATGATACTTAAGAAAGTGCTAATAGTTTGTTCTTGTGATCCCTTATTAATTGGATCCCTAGAACATAACTTGCATCTCCCAAATCTTTCATTTGGAATTGGCTAGCAAGCCAGCCCTTTACTTCTGATAATACTCTCACTTCATTCCCAATGAGTAGAATATCATTTATGTAAAGGACTAGGAAAACTACTTTCTTGTCAATGATCTTTTTGTAAACACAAGGTTCATCAATGTTTTGCCTGAAGCCATAGGTTTTGATAGCAGTATCAAACCTGATGTTCCAAGATCTAGATGTTTGCTTCAGTCCATAAATGGACCTTTGCAACTTGCAAACTTTTTACTCTTAATCTTGGGACACGAATCCCTCTGGTTACATCATGTAGATACTCTCATCAAGATTGCCATTTAAAAATGCAGTCTTGACATCCATTTGTCAAATTTTATAGTCGACATAGGCTACAATGAATAAGAGTATCCTAATAGACTTAAACATCGCCACTGGCGATAAGGTCTCTTCAAAATCGACCCTCTCCTTTTGGGTATAACCCTTTTGCCACTAGCCTAGTTTTGAAGGTCTCTACCTTCCCATCTACTTCTCTCTTTCTCTTTTAGATCCACTTACATCCTATGGGTTGTATCCCATCAAGTAAGTCTACAAGTTCCTAGACCGAGTTGAAGTACATGGACTCTATCTCGAGATTCATGGCTTTAAGCCATTCCTCTTTGTTAGAATCTTTCATTGCATGTTTAAATGACAATGGATCATCCACACTATCATCAGAGATGACACCATATGCCTCTCCAATACCTAAATAGCGATCAGGTTATCGTACAACCCTCCCGGTACGTTTAGATGGTAATGTGATCTGACTAGGAACCATCTGACTATCAGACGTTAATGGAATAATAACTTTGTTAATAGCCTTTGTATATTGATCATTGGTCGAACTAGATTGCAATTCATTTAATACAATCTTACTTCGAGGCTTATGATCACTCATATAGTTTTCCTCAAGTAACGTTGCATTTGTCGATACAAACACTTGGTTTTCTTATGGACTATAAAAGTATCCTCCTCTTGTCTCTTTTGAATATCCTACAAATAGGCATACTTGTGAACGAGGTTCCAACTTTCCACATTTGTTCTTCAGTACATTTATTGGACACCCCCATATATGAAAATATCGTAAACTAGCTTTACGACCATTCCAAAACTTTAGAAGAGTCATAGGAACAGATTTGGATGGAACTACATTCAATATGTAGGCCACAGTTTGTAGTGAATATCCCCAAAAAGAATTTGGTAATAATGAGAAACTAATCATAGATCTCACAAACTATCGAGGATAGTGGCCATAATGTAACATTTTGCCATATCATCTAAAGTCTTCCACTGCTCATACTCATCTCTATACATTATGCTAGATTCATTATTAGGAGCAGGTGGTTTAGGAGTAGTTAGAACAAACTTATGTTTTTCACTTTGCAGTAACAACCCAATTTTCCTTTTCCATGTGACATAATTATCTCCAGTTAAAGTGTTATCTTTCAGGATGTTCATAAGTGATGGGGTCATGATTTCTGAATAAAACAAAACATATATAAGTAAATAATCATGATAAAGCACTTTTAAATATTTATCTTGAATTAAATAAATAACTCAATCATAAAATTCAACGGTGATCTAACACCCATAAATGTTACGCCTCCTTTGGGAGTTCGCACCATTTACTAGTTAGACTAGGTCCCACCTAATTGTTAACATAACAACCAGCGTTTTCAATTTTAGCCTTGCAATTTTACTGACAAGAACTCTTGGGAGGATATCAATAAAATTACATTGAGTGTGTTACCAAGATATCGACCCTCAATTTTCTCTCACGAAAATCCCTCCTTGGGGAGTAGATCTCGTTTGAGTCCATTGTCTAGTCTATCCTTGTAAGGAAGTATGTTGCTAAATTCCATTCATGGACGCCCCTTGGGGGGATTACCAATAAATAATAAAGCTCAACTAACCTTGGAGGCCATAGGTGTTACAAAAACACCTTCTCCCACTCAATTATTTAAGGCGTGTGATTAAATCCCATAGAATGATTTACCGAGTTATCTAGATGCCAATTTAGATACCTAAATCATTCAATGCATGTTCATACCAAAAGAGATATATGCATGGCACTCCTATTCTATATGTCATGTTATCATACAATAACAAATATTGTAATATTTAAGCATAAATTAAATAGCAACAATTTTGGCCCATCCTAGAAAAACAAGTAAATTACAATTGTCAGGAATACAAGATCTTCAGGTGGCCCATCAACCATACGCTCATCCTTCGGCCCAAACCCCATGGGCGTGCACGACCAACAACCCCACAAAGGGGCTGCCATGCGCAGCCCATAGGGCCTTCAAGGCTGCCGTGCGCAGCCCACCTTGCAATGGGCTTGCCATGCGCAGCCCAATCAACTCCTAGGGTGCGCACGGTGCTCGTTCATGGTTCCGGTTGCTTTGTTTTGCTTCGTGTCTTCGAATCTCCAAGACCTAAATATATTACGGCAGTATATATATAATAAATACTGCAGTATTAATTTTTTTTTTTTTTATTCACTGCAGTATTTTACAAAATAAAAACTGCACACAAACTAAAAAAAAAAAAAAAAACTGCAGCAGTAAACCTAAAAAAAATACTGCACATATTAAAAAAATAAAACCTAACAACTACCAAGAAGGAATTATGGCGATAATAGACCACCCTTCTTGTTACAACTCCGAAACAAAAATTACATTGAAAATCTAGGGCCAAAATCGAGCAATAACAAACCACATATAACATATATAAATCCATACATCACATGTAATTATATATTTGAATACCTAGAGTGCCATCTCTTTCTAAACATGCATAATCACAATAAAAAGAAATAGATCCACGTATATATACGTTAATTAATTAAAAGGGTTCAACCTAGGCTCTGATACCAATTGTAGGGAAAAATAATAAAAAAAGTGGTAAACGCAGCGGAAGCGATACTAAAAACGATTTAGTGACTTTTAAAATTTTTTTCCTTTATGAACCTTAAACCCTTTTAATCAATAAACATGCATATATATTAACAAAAGTAAATTACCTTTTGTCGCGTGATCCGATTGACTTACGTCGATGGTAATCCGCAAGACCTTCAATCCGAGCACGAACGTGGATCACCTAGGAACGTGGTCTCCCTTTTCTTTGAATTGCAAACCTGTGAATGGACCAAACAAAAAACTTTCTTTTCTTTGTTAGTCACAAAACAATCAAAAGAATGTCAAAAATTATTCCGGTCACTTTTGAGTTCTCAATCTAATGATCGAAACTCGTGTGAACCTAGATCGATATCGTATACACAAGCTTATTGATGATTAAGCAATAGTATACTATCAAAGAATAATCTCACACTCCTTTTTTGTCTTTTTAGAATAAAAACTCTCTTAGAATTAAGAAGAAGAAGAAAGAAATAAAAACTCAAGCACCATTCATTGTGGTGGCCGAAATCTATAAGTATGCTTATATAGGTGGCCAAAATTTCTTCCTTCTTTCCTTATAGGGTGGCCGAATTCTCTATGTGTGTTTGCCTAGGGTTGCCGCAATTTTCCTCTACAAAAGAGGAGTTGTATTGCACCCAAAAACCACATGTCTTTTAAGACTTTAAACCCTAATCCAACTCCTTTATTTTTATTCTTTTATTTTGACTAAATAAAAAGACTCCTTATTTGATTAAATAAATAAAACTAATTTATTTACTTACTTATCAAACAAGTCTTTTACTTTTAGGAAAGATTTGTTTCTTTAATTAAACAATTAATCAATAAATTAATTAATTCTTATTTAATTAAAACAAATGAAACAAAATAATATTTTTAGGTTAAAACATTAACCTAGCCGCCCCACTTATATAAGATTGGGCCTAATATTATTTTCCTATTTCATTTAATCCATTGAACTTTAAATAAAAAGCCCACATGTGAACCAGACCCATTCTTACTAAAAGAAACAAGCCCACATGTCTTTTATTAATATATTAATATAATTGAGCAGCCCATTACTTAAATAATGTGCAAATTATATTCTTAATATATTAAATGCAATTCTAGATGGACCATTAAATTGGTTCGGTAGAATATATCAAGTGATCCATGCAAGTCCGTGTGGATTGGGGATCTTGGCGGGCCATCTAAATTTAAGTTTCAATAGACATAACCTAATCACAATCAACAAATGATTCACTTAGGTCCGATCCATTAATTTTAACTCATTCCACTAAAGAGCTAAAACTGAACTCTTAAATAAAGATAGAAAAGGAAGATGCTCCTCATTCATACCCTAGACAATCATATTGGAGATAGTGTATCCTCGTGATTAATATCAGTAATCGCCAAGAGTTCATAGACCGCCTATAACTCTCCAAGTTACCATATTTACTCATATGACCACGTTTTGAACTTGGATATTTTGACTTTTCCAGAAGCCATGTTTTCAATAGACACTATCGAAAACTCAACGTTGAGATTTAATATCCAATTACCTCAAAACATCCATATGATAATATTATACTCTCATTTTATTAAATGGAGCCACGATGTCCATATCTATAAATGAAATCCTCTATCGATTAACAAATGAATATCACCAAACTATCGAGGATAGACTATGCGATATAATCGTACTCATTGATAACTCAAACGATATCACTTGCAACCATAAGTCCATCATTTATCTCAGGATTAAGATAGACTCTCCGATTGTCCTGATAATGAAAAGACTATTATCTACTGACGGTTCTAGATAAAGCTTTTCATTGTGATCCAGTTCAATGCACCCAGTGCACTAGATCCTTTTGCTCGAAGACACTCCAATGATTTTAGACTCATCATATCTCATTTGATCCCACTCAAATGCTAGCAAAAGAATTCTACAACTTTAACAAGATAAAGGTGCCCAACCTTTAACTTAAGTTGTGAACATTATTCAAGACTAACTAAAGAATTGTGTCTACCACATACATATCCAGATGTACGAACAATTCTTCTTTTCCCATAGTCTTTAGACCTTATGATTATTTACTTTGACAATTATAATATAAACTATAAATGCTATACGATTTGTTAAACCAGAAATCACTTTATTTATATGAAAAAGATTGTTAATTACAACATTACACTCTTGCTATTGAGCATAATCCTAACAGCATCATGTAGATACTCTCATCAAGATTGCCATTTAAAAATGCAGTCTTGACATCCATTTGTCAAATTTTATAGTCGACATAGGCTGCAATGAATAAGAGTATCCTAATAGACTTAAACATCGCCACTGGCGATAAGGTCTCTTCAAAATCGACCCTCTCCTTTTGGGTATAACCCTTTTGCCACTAGCCTAGTTTTGAAGGTCTCTACCTTCCCATCTACTTCTCTTTTTCTCTTTTAGATCCACTTACATCCTATGGGTTGTATCCCATCAAGTAAGTCTACAAGTTCCTAGACCGAGTTGAAGTACATGGACTCTATCTCGAGATTCATGGCTTTAAGCCATTCCTCTTTGTTAGAATCTTTCATTGCATGTTTAAATGACAATGGATCATCCACACTATCATCAGAGATGACACCATATGCCTCTCCAATACCTAAATAGCGATCAGGTTATCGTACAACCCTCCCGGTACGTTTAGGTGGTAATGTGATCTGACTAGGAACCATCTGACTATCAGACGTTAATGGAATAATAACTTTGTTAACAGCCTTTGTATATTGATCATTGGTCGAACTAGATTGCAATTCATTTAATACAATCTTACTTCGAGGCTTATGATCACTCATATAGTTTTCCTCAAGTAACGTTGCATTTGTCGATACAAACACTTGGTTTTCTTATGGACTATAAAAGTATCCTCCTCTTGTCTCTTTTGAATATCCTACAAATAGGCATACTTGTGAACGAGGTTCCAACTTTCCACATTTGTTCTTCAGTACATTTATTGGACACCCCCATATATGAAAATATCGTAAACTAGCTTTACGACCATTCCAAAACTTTAGAAGAGTCATAGGAACAGATTTGGATGGAACTACATTCAATATGTAGGCCACAGTTTGTAGTGAATATCCCCAAAAAGAATTTGGTAATAATGAGAAACTAATCATAGATCTCACAATTTCCATCAAGGTTCTATTTCTCCTCTCCATAACACTATTCTGTTATTGTGTTCCTAGAGCTGTGAGTTAGGATACAATCTCATGCTCAACCAAATACCTCAAACTCTTGGTCAAGATACTCACCTCCACGATCTGACCGTAGAGCCTTAATAGTTTTGCCTAATTGGTTCTCAACTTCAACTCGGAATTCTTTGAACTTTTTAAATGTTTCCGACTTACGTTGCATTAGGTAAACATATCTATATCTTGAGTAATCATCACTAAAGGTGACATAATACTCATAGCCACCCCTAGCTTTAACATTCATAGGTCTGAAAATGTATGAATGTGTAAGCTCTAGTGGTTGTGTAGCTCTAATTCCTTTTCCAGAAAAAGTCTATTGGTCATTTTACCTTCTAAACAAGATCCACAAACAGGTAAATTACCGATCTCTAACTGACTTAAAGATCCTCATTTTATTAGTATATCTATCCTCTCAAGGTTGATATGGCCAAGGCTTAGATGCCATAAATACGTTTCATTATTTGGAGAAATCTTTTATCGTTTTGTTTTAGGTTTTTCAACTTTAAACAATTCATTTTTAAGCAGTGATGTATGAATAGTCTCAAAACATATAAGTTGTTTTCAATCAAACCAGAACAAATATTCAAACCGTTTCTAGAAACAATAACTGAATTATTATTAAAAAGAAACTGAATATAAACGTTCCAATAATCTGGATATAGAAATCAAATTCCTTGTAAATCCAAGAATGTAACAAACATTATCTAAAAAAAGAAAACAACTATTAAATTGAAGTCTGAGTTCTCCCACTGCTCTTGCTGAAACGACATCCCCTGTTCCAACTCGCATTGAGAAGGCCCCCTCCTCTAACTTTGTCCAAGAATCAGTCCACTGTAAAAAAGAACAAACATGGTTAGTTGCCCCTGAATCTACTATCCAAGGTGAAGACTCATCTTCAACTAAACATGATTCAATGACAAGTAAATCTGATTTACCTTTCACTTTCTTCTTATCAGAGAGCTCCTCAAGGTACTGCAGGCAGTTCCTCTTCCAATGACCAACCTTGTCGCAATGGAAACACTTCCCTTTTGCTCTGTCAGTTGTGGTGCTCTTCTTCTTACTTTGGACTTGTTTTTTCTTGGGCTTAGCCTTAGCCTTGCCAGCATACCTCTTCCTTTTCTTGAATCCATAAGAAGATGGTTCAACAACATTTGCCTCACCGGTCTTACTTTTGTTACCCATAGTCATGGACTCAAAAGTTGTACACTCATTAAGCAACTGAGTTAGACTAAACTTCAACTTGTTCATCATATAGTTGCTTTTAAACTGATCAAAGTTCTTTGAAAGAGTTGTCAGTATGATGCTCACTTTGCAAGCCTCATCTATGGCCCAACCGTTGACTTTAGCTGTATTGAAATAGGACATCATGCCCATGACATGTTCCCAGACTGATGATCCTTCCTAAATGCGAGCAATCATTGCAGAACGAACAGCTTCGTGTTGCTTTTGTTCAAAAGGTTGCCCAAACAGGGCTTGCAATGACTCTATAATCTCATATGTTGTAGTCATTGCTTCATGCTTTGAATAATCGCAAATAAATGTGGCCTTTTCATTTTCTAAAATCCATTTTTTGTGGGCCTCACGAACAGTTCATGCTTGAAAATATATATTAAACGTGTCTAATATAATCTAGAGGGGGGGGGGGGGGGGGGGGGGTGAATAGATTTTAATCAACTATTACCAATTTTTGTGATTAGTCAATTTTCTATGAACAACCCCTAACTAGTCAAAGAAAAACAAGCAAATGAAAAATACGAAAAATAAATAACACTTGAGTTTTTACGTGAAAACCCACACGGGAAAAACCACGGGCTGTTTTGTGCGCCACACACGAACCTCAATCCACTAATTGTAATGGCAATTACAACCTAGGTTGACCACGTCAAACCTTAAACGGTTACTAATCTACTAATACTACCCGCAGGCCTTCAAGAGTGAATCTAGTCCAATGCTTGCAATCTACCAATGGCAAAAACAAGACTTGTCTCTAAAGTGAAGAGATAACACAACCTAAGGTGAATATATGCTATATTCAAGATGCTAAAATGCAAGGTTAGACATTCAAGCTTATCTAGGCATGGATGAGCATGTTAGACATTCATAAATATCATTTTGCTAGATGACATTCATATAACATAGCTAAATTAGCAAACAAGGTCATATATGCAATGTCTACCACAATACAACTCACAAGCACAATAAAGAAGCTATCTTGAACCTATTCAAGTCATAAAGAAGCAATCTTGAGACAAGTCATGAAATAAAGAAGCTATCTTGTAGTGAAAGAACATGTGAAGAATGCAAATGATGTTCTGACTACAAGTCATGTAAGCAAAGATGAAACCCTAAAGAAAATCAAACTAGAACATCCAAAATGACATATCAAACATGCAAGAAAGATGGGTTTTTGTGTTTTGAGTAATAAAAATGGAGTCTTGATACCTTGGCTTTAAAGGTGCTCAAAAGTACTCTCAAAGGTGTAATTTTTGCTCTAAAAAACGAGCCAAGACTATCAAGTTATATATATAAGAGATCTAAAAGAAATGACGTCCTTTTGAAGAAAAACGTTTCAGATTCCGCCATTTGCGCTGGTGTAGCGCTGGACGACCAGAGCACCTCACTAGCGCACGCCCTTAAATTTGCAAGGGCGCTGGACAAGCGGCGCCATTGAGGGGCGCAAGACTAGTGGTAACATTTTGGAGAAGTTCCGTTGGTGTGCTTGCGCTGGTCACGACCAGCGCACGACCAACGACACTCCACTGGAGCAGATGCGCTGGTGCTGACCAACGCACGACCAGCGGTAGTCCACTGGACTTGTTGCGCTGGACGACCAGCGCACGACAAGCGCACACCCACTCTCTTAAGCACACATACACACGTGCAAGGGTCAAAACAAAAAGGAATGCAACCTAAGGCTAACATGATGCCATTATAATCACAAGATGCAATCAATGAACATATGCAAGTGATGTGAGTGTGTGCAACTACATCTCTTCAAATTAGAGTTAAGTCAAGCGAATTACCATACTTGAAGCACTTAAAGTCCACAATGAGGTTCTTTGAACTTTGATGAGGATTTCTTCACTCCTAAGCTACCCTTACAAATTGAACCCCATTATGGTTTTGTCAATGAAATGAGCCAATCAAAAATGAGGCATTTACAGTGCTGCATTGGGTGCAAGCTGCGGAGGATATTCCTCCGTAAGCATAAATTTTAGGTCTTTGGTGACCAAGATTGCATTAATGTTGTTTTTCCATTTTGTATAGTTATCCCCAATTAATTTGTCATTAGCAAATATTTGAAGTAAAGCAGAAGACATTGCTGAAAAAATATAAAATAAATAAATTCATTCACTCATACATTTAAATCATATGTAAAGTATTCGGCATAAAATTAAACATGATGCATGAGACATGTTTAATGAACAATAAAAAATCCCTAAAAAAATTACTATGCCACGACAATCCAACATACCACAAGCAAGAGCCGCTTTAGGGTCGATCAAGTATGTACGGTCTCATTTATTGATTGCCTTATTTCGTGGACAAACCACAATTGGGGTTCTTTGTAAGGGTAGCTTAGGTATTAGTGTTCAAGCTCAATGCCCTTTCAAGACCTCATCTTGATAAGCACCAAAGGTAAACTTCTATATGCTTAATTTGCTTTGAAGAGATTAGTGATCGGTCATTTATTGTATATGTTTTTGATCCCTATTCCTCCAATCAATTGCTTGTTTCTCGAGTCTTTTTGGGATTTAATGTGTGTGTTTGAGCATTTTCAGGATTTTGGATCCAGCCTAATAGTTTGAAGAATATCAGGCAAAAAGTGCCATTTTAGAAGATTCCAGGGACTTGCTTGCAAGTAGGCAATAGTGCTTTAAGGCCGCTCCTAATTAATTGGCAGCAGGTCAGTAATATCAGTAGTTTTCACTGTCAAAACCGCTGCGGACCGCTCTCAATGTGGCACCGGTTGTCCGTCATCGTCAAGACCGCTGCCATACCGCTGCGACTTTGGCAACGATCATGGCAGCGGTTTGGCTTCTCCGTCTTGCGTAAGGCGTCTTTTCAAGTCTGGGATTTGAGAGCTATATATATGAAGAGTTTAATAGGTTTTTGCTCTGTCTCTGTTGGGCATTCTTTTGCTCTCTTTCAAATACACATCAACTCACCACACAATTCCCTCATTCATCTTACTCATAAAAGATTCGAAGACGAAGGAGTTTATCAAGGATTGGAAGAATTTGTTGAAGCTTTTCAATGGGTTTTATCTTTTCTCCCTCTTGTTTCTTTGTTTCTGATATGAGTAACTAACTCCATACTAGGGAGTCCTTGTGAACCTCTATGAATACTCTTTGTTAGAATTGACTATATTTTCTTAATTCAAGTTTTGATTTATTCAATTCATTATAGGTCTTAATTCTTTATTCTTGTTGATGCATTGTTTTATGCTAGGTATGAATTTAGGGTTTTTGATAATTTAATGGTTGAGATGCGCGTGGGTTTCACCATTCTCAACCAATCTTTAATTGAATGGATAAAATTATTAACCCTAAGCTTTTGGACATAATTTTGGTTCACTTGTTCTTGCGCTTAATGGGTTTTTGGTTGTGATTTATATCTCAAGTTTTGAGTTAAATTAAATTATAATTGAGAACACTTGATTCATCCCATTATCATACGGTAACAATCATAAATAAGATAAGAACGAACCCTTAACTGGATTAACATCTTTTATCAAAGTCAATTCGAAGCATTGAGTAAACATAGTTGGGGAGCATTGATAACCTAGTCCTCTTACCTCTTGATCACATTCACATATTCTTGTTAACTGTTTTCTTAGTTTAATTTAGTTTTAATCAATCATCAATCAATCAATCTCAAATCTTTTGGATACTATTAATTGCTTAGCTTTAATTAGAAGTAGTTATAATTGGTAAATCACTTTTCCTCGTGGGAATGATCCCTACTTGTCGCTGTACTTATCTCACGATTCGTGCACTTGCGAGTTAGGTTTTTATAACACGATTTTACACATCAAGTTTTTGGCACCGTTGCCGGGGAATAGTGAATTTATTGGTTATTTCTAGTTTTAGTTTTAGTTAATAGGTTTACTTAAGTTTAGGTAGTCGAGTCATTAATTTTAGCTTTTTAGATTTTTTCTTTTCTTTTTTTTTTCCTTTCTTTCTTTTTACAGTTGACTTGTTACTTGTCTTTTCTTGTTTCAGGTGCTGACAGTAGATGCAAGGTAGAAGATCTCAACAGAGAGAATTGTTACCTTTGAACGATAACATCCATCGCATCAGAAATCAAACAATGGAAGACGAGCAAATTCAGAACCAAGAAAGGCTCAACCAGGATCCTGATCCCATACCTAACCTTGTTCCAAATCCGGTTTATGAGCCAGAACTAGTGCCCATCAGAACTATGAAGGACTACAGCAGGCCAGTTGTGAGCAACCATCCCTTGTGCATTGTGTTAGAACCTGCAGCAAGGAATTATGAACTGAGAAGTAGCCATTATAACCAGCTGCCTGTGTTCCGAGGTTTACCAGATGAAGATGTGCTTTTGTTCTTTAGAGAGTTTTACGTAGCAATACAGGCCTTACCCAATCATAGGATTACAGAAGACCAGCTGCGCATGAGATGTATCCCACATGTATTAAAAGATGAGGCGAAGACATGGTTGTTGACACTGCCTCCAGCATCTTTGAGAACATGGGATGAAGTAAGAGAAAAACTCACTGACCAATATTATGCACCTCAAAAAACTAGTGAGATTCGAGCCAAAATTTCAAGTTTCTATCAACAAGACAATGAGATTTTTTATGAGGCATGGGAGCGTTTAAGAAATATACCAGAGACTGTCCTCAACACAGATTTCTTACTAATTAGCTATGTCAGTGGTTTTATGATAGTCTGACTGAAGTATCAGGTCTTTTGGTAAACAATGCTTGTGGAGGATCCATGTATGACAAACAACCTAAGGAGGTGTACTCTATCTTTGAAAAGCTGTTGCAGAACTCTCGTCACAAAAATTCTAGGAGGAAGAAAGGAATTTATACAATAGATGCCAGAACAGAAACCTCTATTCAGATAGCACAACTAGTGAAGAAGATGGATAATCTTACTACTGATTTGGGACAAATGAAGAGCTGGCAACAAAAAGTGTTTATAGGAGAGCGTCAAGTAGGAGGTCCTAGACCTAGAGAGGAAGAAGAAAAGGTTCAAGCCATGAACAACTTTAATTCTAGACCACGGAACGATCCATATTCCAATACTTACAATCCAGGGTGGAGGAACCACCCAAATTTTTCGTGGTCCAACAACAATCAGAGTTTAGGAAACCAATAGGGAAACAATAATCAAGCTGCTGGAAACTAATGGGGAAACAACAACAATAGCAATCCAAGGCAATTCAATACCGGTTCCCAGCAGAACTCTGAACCCCGACCCAAGAAGCCATCAATAGAAGATATGTTCCAACAAATGCAGCAACAAATTCAGCAAATGAACCAACGTAATGAGGTACAGTTTCAGAACATTCATGCTTCATTGAAGAAGACAGAAACTCAAGTTGGGCAATTAGCTGAAGCTCAACAAAAGATGGAACAGGGAAAATTTCTAAGTTTCACTGAGCAGGCAAAGGCTTTGACAGTCCTTCGAAATGGTAAGGTTCTAACTGATAATAGCCTGCTGAACTTTCTGATAAATCTGCTACTGTTTCAGGTCCTTCAAAAGATGACAACGTGCCCTAGGAGGAAGAAATGGTGGTGGAAAAATCCAAAGTTTCACCACTCCTATACAAGTCAACCAATCCATACATTCCTCCAATTCCATTCCCAGGGAGGTTGCAAAGAGCAAGTTAGAGAAATCATACAATGACATATATGACATTCTCTCGAAAGTGAATGTCAACTTGCCCTTGTTGGAGATGATTCAGAAGATGCCAGCATATGCCAAGTTCTTCAAAAGCCTTCATACATATAAGACAAGATTTGGGGAGAATCATCAGAAATTCATGACTGGAAGTGCTAATGCAGTCCTTCAAAAGTCGTTACCGCCAAAATTACAAGATCCAGGTAGTTTTTGCATCAACATCACTATAGGAGGTACCACTTTGGAAAGAGCCATGTTAGATTTAGGAGCCAGTATTAATTTAATGCCCTATTATATCTATGAGCAATTGGGATTGAATGACCTGAAGAAGATATCTATGTCACTTGTGTTGGCTAATGGTTCTGTTAGATACCCTAGGGGTTACGTTAAAGATGTGTTAGTGCAGGTGGATAATCTCATCATTCCTGCTGACTTTGTTGTCCTAGACATGGATGAAGGAGCTAAGGATAGGAACTGCAAACCTATTCTTTTAGGAAAACCTTTTATGGCAACTGCAAAGACTTTTATAGATGTCTAGAATGGAAAGCTAACGATGCCTATGTTAGATGAAACGGTAGAGTTTAAAGTCTTTGAGTCTCTTAAGTTCCCTGAAGCAGCAGACAATTGTTACTCAGTTGAGTGTAGTTCAATTGAAGTAGTGAATTCAGCAGTACAAGATGAGTTGACCGAAGAAATATCTGAAGAACTACTAGATTGGATTTGTGATGCACTAGAAGATGATGAAGAAATTCAACAGGGTGAGGTTTCAGAAGAAGAATCTGACATTGAGGAAGTAAGTGCTGAAATAGAAGATCAGATCAACAAGTCGTTAATCCCATCTGTGAGTTCTCCCCCTGTATTAGAACTCAAACAACTTCCTTCTAACCTCAAATATGTCTTCTTAGGGGCAAATGATACTCTCCCAGTGATCATAGCCTCTGACTTAGAGGCGGAAAAAGAAGAGAGACTATTGAAGGTGCTACAAGAGCATAAGGCCGTCATTGAATGGACCATAGCGGACATTAAGAGAATAAGCCCTACCACTTGCATGCATCACATTCTTTTAGAAAAAGGTATGAAGCCGTCTAGAAAGGCTCAACGAAGACTTAACCCGAACTTGAAAGAGGTCGTGAAGGAAGAGGTCCTAAAGCTACTTAAGGTGGGTATTATATACCCTATATCTGATAGTAAATGGGTGAGTCCGGTCCATGTTGTGCCAAAGAAGTCTGGGATAACTGTGGTAGCTAATGAGAACAATGAGTTGATTCTTACAATGAAGACAACGGGATGGAGAGTGTGCATAGATTACCACAAGCTCAACACGGCAACTAAAAAGGATCACTTTCCTTTGCAGTTCATTGATCGGATGCTCGAGCGGTTGGCGGGACATGCTTATTATTGCTTCTTGGATGGATTTTCAGGATATAATCAAATTGTCATAGCTCCGGAAGACCAAGAGAAGACGACATTCACATGCCCTTTCGAGACCTTTGCTTACCGAAGAATGCCTTTTGGGCTGTGCAACGCCTCTGCTACCTTCCAAAGATGCATGATGTCAATCTTTTCCGACATGCTAGAGAAGTATATTGAGGTATTTATGGATGATTTTTCTGTTTTTGGTAATTCTTTTGACCACTGCCTTGATAACCTAACTAGTGTTTTGAAAAGATGCACTGAGACCAATTTAACTCTTAGTTGGGAAAAAAGCCACTTTATGGTGAAATCCGGAATAGTGCTAGGACATGTGATATTTGATAAAGGCATAGAAGTAGATAGAGCTAAAATTGAAGTAATTGCTAAACTTCCAACTCCCACTTCGGTGAAGGGTGTGAGGAGTTTTCTTGGTCATGCAGGTTTTTATAGGCGTTTTATAAAAGATTTTTCAAAAATTAGTCGCCCCCTATGTAACCTTTTGACCAAGGATTCTACATTTGTTTTCAATGATGAATGTTTGCATGCTTTTGAGTCTCTCAAAGATAAATTGACATCTACTCTTGTTATTATGCCTCCCGATTGGTCTCTTCCATTTGAATTAATGTGTGATGCATCAGACTATGCTGTAGGTGCTGTTTTAGGACAGCGAATAGATAAAGTTCCACATGTTATTTACTACACTAGTTGCACTTTGAATGACGCACAATTGAATTACTCCACTACTGAAAAAGAATTGCTTACTGTTGTTAGTGCCTTGGAAAAATTTCGACAATATCTAATTAGATCCAAGGTTATTGTATATTCTAATCATGCTGCTTTGAAATATTTACTAACAAAGAAGGAAGTGAAACCGAGATTACTCCGGTGGATCCTTTTGTTGCAAGAGTTTGATTTGGAAATCAAGGATAAGAAGGGCAACGAGAATGTGGCCGCTAATCACCTTTCTCGGCTGGTGGAGGATGAGAATGTGGAAGAAAGCACTAAACTTGTGCCAATCAATGAGAACTTTCCAGATGAACAGCTGATGGTTGTAGGAGTCAATGATCCTTGGTATGCAGACATCGTGAATTACCTCGCAAATGGCATCGTACCAGCGGATCTGAACTCTCAAGCAAAAAGAAGATTCATCTCCATCACTAGGCAATATTATTGGGACGAGCCATACCTATTCAAATATGGAGTTGATCAGATCATTCGAAGATGCATCCCTGAAGAAGAGCAATAAGATGTGCTGAAATTCTGTCACAACCTTAGTTGTGGAGGGCACTTTAGTGCTAAGAAGACTGCTCTAAAAGTTCTCCAATCAGGTTTCTTCTAGACCTCTTTATTTAAAGATGCTTACACTTTTTGTTCTTGTGACAGGTGCTAGAGAACGGGGAACATTGGCAAAGAGATGAGATGACTCTTTCAGGCCAGTGGTAGTAGAGATATTGACGTGTGGGGAATAGATGTTCATGGGACCCTTCCATCATCACACGGGTTGTACATCTAGTTGCTGTGGATTATGTCTCAAAATGGATCGAAGCAATTGCAACCAAGACGAATGATAGTCAGGTGGTAGTGAAGTTGTCAAGGAGAAATATTACTAGGTTCGGTACACCTCGTGCAATCATAAGGGGAGGAAGCCATTTTTATAACAAGGTTTTGCCCTTATTGAAGAAGTCTAGGGTTAAACACAAAGTGGCAACCCCGTACCATCCGTTAGACTTCAGAACAAGTTGAAGTAAGCAACAAACAGATTAAAACGATCTTGGAGAAGACCGTGCAAACGAATAGAAAGGATTGGCAATCAAGCTGAATGAGCGTTTGTAGGCATCAGAACTG